>JADWQK010001120.1:78504-445774 GCA_017933935.1 Sesamia nonagrioides | reverse complement strand
GAAGAGGCATAAGCTTTTTCACAGGTCAGTTATAATATAATGTTGCTTTCTTATTTTCTTGAATTATAGCCTTTTAAATTAAAATACGTTTCCGAAGTAGGTATCTATTGTTACAATAATTGGATCTAAGAAAACAGGATTTGAAGAACATAATTCCTAACTATAGACGATTTATCAAATTTACTTATTTAATGATTAACTACGGAATGCCTCTTAGAATACCTCTCCATTGACGTTCTAATATTCATGTTAAAACCAACAGATTCGACGAGGGTATAAAACTGGACCGCGAAAGCTGGTTCAGTGTGACGCCAGAGAACGTGGCGTGGCACATCGCTAATGAGTGTGTGTATGACGTGGTTTTGGATGCTTTCTGCGGCGCCGGCGGGAACAGTATACAGTTCGCTCGTACCAGTAAGAAAGGTAAGGACCATTGTTAGACAAAGTAGGGCAAAAAGTGAAGCATTGTGCAAGATAATTACTTTTATTGTCCTGTGTCCTAAAACTCAGGCAGTAGGCGATTGTCTGTTTCTATACTAATATTATAAGTTTAAAAGTTCTGCTACCTAAATGCCTCAGGTAAGCGGTTGGGCTATAAAGCCAATATTTTTGTACGTACTTAAATATTTACCGTTAAAGCTAACTTATTGTTTTATTTTGTCCAACAGTTATAGCAATAGACATTGATCCTCAAAAGATATCAATGGCTCGACACAACGCGGCAGTGTATGGTGTCGCCGATCGCATCGAGTTCATTGTGGGAGATTTTTTCGAGCTAGCAGCCACGTTAAAAGCTGATATGGTGTTCCTTAGTCCACCGTGGGGCGGTCCTAGTTATATAGATGTGAGTAGAATCCATTCCAAGAATTGATAAAATAATATTGCTCGTCATTTTTACTATGTCGTCCTCCGTGGCGCAGCGGTCAACATGTCTGCCTGCGACGTGGAACCGCTTCCTTATCAACATGTAGGTACATCATGTAGAAAATGTGAACAATTAAAAATAAATTCCTGTGACTAAAGTAAGGGATATACTTATTAATATATTTTTTATGGGTAGACTGAGAATGTGTTGAGGCACAAGATGTTTAATTTATTGTCGTATAGTCAGCACCACTCTGTATATTTATTTACTTATTTATTAATAGCAGACCCGACAGACGTCCTGTCCAAAAAATAATTTCGAATCTACATAATTATAACCTTTCATCTTACATCCAGACTACACCCACTGGTTTTGTCAGCGCATGGTCTGTCAGTGAACGTATGAATTTAAGATTTTTATTTTAACATGTTTGTTTTACAGAATCACGAGTACGACTTAGAAAGTATGCTAAGACCTAAGCCAGCCTCGGAACTGATGGCGTTGGCCAGAACTATATCGCCGAACATAACTTTCTACGTCCCGAGGAACACAAAACTAGAACAAGTGAGAACCAGTTTTCTGTTACATCCGTAAAAGCATTTTTTTTTTACAAATAATAAACAATTATGTACAAACACCCTGTAATTTGTTGTTATATTGCGACATAGATATTGGACAAAAGTTTAAACAAATTTATTAATTCGAACACAACAAAATTCAGTATGTAACGATTTAATTTCAAACACTTTAATAACTCTTTCAAAAATACTCATTCCTCTGAAAACAAACTAAAAATACCATTCAATTAATATTTGTTTTACGTGAAGTTCAGTACAAGACGTTCCTTTGATATTGTTTCAGATACTATCGCTAGCAAAACGAGTCGGCGGCTCAGTGGAGATTGAACAAAATTACCTCGACAAAAGATTCGTCGCTATAACAGCATATTATAACTAGATCATCATCATCATCACAGCGTTAATCCCAGTCGCATCCGAAGCCTTTTCAGCTTTGGAGTCTGGGATCCGCTTTACCAGTCCAACTGCTGAAATGGCTAAACTTCGACATTTTTCGGTGAAGCGACTGCCGTCTGACCTCCACAACCCGAAGGCGACATTGAAGCATTGCAGTTAGACCAATTGTTGGACTTTTGAGGGCTCCAACAACCCGTAACGACTGCCACTAGATGTTTGTATGGCAACCGGGACCAACGGCTTAACGTGCTTTCCGAGGCACGACCAGACCAGTGCAAATATTCATATTCATGCATACTAATATTTGCACTGTGCGGGGATCGAACCCGCGCCTCGCTGCGCAACGGCCGCGTTCGCTACCGCTACGCCACGGAGGCTGTCAAACTCGTCACATTATATTAGCTACTAAAAACAATTTATAAAATGTCAGATTGTATATAATAATTGAAATGTATTTCTACTAAGTGTACATCTGAAATATGGAATTTGTGATATTTTGATAACATTGTGACTTTGTAAATATGGTTAGTGATTACGGATTAGTAAGTTCGACTAGACCTAGTGTTTATTAATTTGATCTGTTTATATTAATATAAAATAATGATGGTATGTATTTGATAATCGTTACGTATAAGCTATGTCTAGTTTATAACTTGTAAGTGTAAATAGAGAAAGATCACTTTAAATGAGTTGTATCATTTAATGTTTTTCATTGTAGGCTTGCTGTAAACACTGAAATTACTTAGTTGTAAGAATAATTGTTATTTTCAAGATTCATAACTTGTTTTTCATTTGAAATAAACATTTTTATCATACATATTTGTTTTTGACTTACCTGCAGTATGTTGTAGGTACAAATAAATCTCCATAAAAAATAATCTTCATTCAAAAAATATAATAATAAATATATATATAATAATAATAAACTCTTTTTTTTGTTGTTTGGGGGTTATCTTTACTGTTATCTTTGCGTGGTGTGCTTTCTTGAATGATATCCAATTCTCGTCAATAATCTTCAAACGTGCTTCAATATATCCTTTTGTTAGTCGTAGTTTCTTTCGGACACTTTTTTTTTAAGTTTGTTTGCGGTTTCCGTAATAAATTTGCGCCATCTTCTAAGGTAGAGAGATATTGTTGTATAGTTCCAAAAATTTGCATTGTTCAATAGCAGTAATAAATTAACTAACGACTTCGTTGTAAACACATTCACATAACTACCTATCTATAATCCGAGGTGACTTTTATAAGCTGCTTGAACAAAAGAATTGCATTCCAAAGATAACTCTGGAATGCGATTCTTTTGTTTAAGCGGCCCGATGTTTACCGGTTCGTAATTCATATATCCGGAATACATCTCGAATACGACCATATGGGGAAGTAATAAGGTTGGTTTTTGTTTAGACTAGAATAGAATACTCTTTATTATGTACACCATATAAGTAGATTACAGAACATAAATATAAAGATTTTACAAAGGGTGACACAATGGGCGGTCCTATCGATCTTTTTTTCTTCTAATTTCAATACTGTTGGATTGCTAATGGACGCGTGTTTCTGCGTAAAAAGGAAGGAGAAAAGTATACAGTTGTCAAAAATGAGAATACTTTCCAGCAACTACGAGGAATGTATGGCAGTAATAATTAAGGACAAGCATAGTATTAAACGTTTTGCATCACTCTTTGTATCACACATCTTTGTATTAGTCTTTAAGTCAATTAAATTGGTAAAACTTAAATTTAACGCACATTCATACACACAAGCTCATTACTCACTTAACACCACATACCTCACCGTGCTCTCAATGTCACAATACTTTAAAAATTATGTCACATACCACGCCCCCGATTCTATAGTACACTTGGGTAACCCCAATCAAAAGCTACTACCGTATCCTTGTATAATTAATAATATAAATGGCTAATTGTTATAATTTAATTAACGATCTGGATGAGACCCACTTGTACGCGAGCTCGAAACACAATGTCCCAGAAAAATGTACCAATGACATTGGCGATGTGTTCTCACAGCTAACGATTATCAGTCAAAATATAAGGAGTATTCAAAAGAATTTCGATAATTTCACTGTATTTTTGTCTCGTTTGAACTTTTTGCCTGATTTGATCATTTTGACTGAGTGCCGTCTGAGTGATGCTACGCCTATTTTTGATCTTAATAATTATGAATGCTTTTACTCTAAACGCTACCTCAATCAAAACGATGGCATTGCTGTCTTTTTCAAAAGCAGTCTGCAAGTAAAAATCGAGGAACCGCCCTTCAAAGACGCAAACTGCTTGCTCGTTCATGTGGGTAACGAGTTCACGATTTGTGCTCTCTACAGGTCGCCATCTTTGTATAATACTTATAATTTTTGAAATTCTCTTGAAAAAGTCATGCAAGCAAATGAAACAAAAGCTAATTGTGTCATTGTGGGCGATATAAACATCGATATAGGCAGTGAATCTAAAGACAATCGTGCGAGCGACTATTTAGACATAACTGGACACTATGGTTATTATCCTGGCCATCGATTCCCTACACGGGACCGTGCTTGCTTAGATCATGCTCTATTGAAAACCAAAAGAACAGCTAGAATAGTAATATGTGAGTCAGGAATAACAGACCATGATACAGTCATAGTTGCAATCGATAGGTCTATCTCCTACTTATTGTCTAATATTAATAATAGAGTGAAGATAGACTACCCAAACTTGTCCAATGCAGTCGCAGAATATGATTGGAGCCGCATCTATGGGTATACCGACGTGACCAAAGCCTTCACTGATTTCACAGGAATACTTAGTGAGAAAATAAGCGCCTTTACAACAACAGAGACTGTGCGGAATTCAAAAGCTATTAAAAAACCTTGGATTACTGAGGGCTTATTGAAGAGCATTAGAAAAAGGGACCAGTTACACATGGAGGCAAAGAAAACTTATAATAGGGATAACTTGATCATACAGCAGCGATATAAAAGCTATAGAAATATTTGTAACAATCTAGTGCAAAATTTGAAAACAGAAAATGAAAGGAAACTTTTGGAAGATGCAAACGGAGATAGTAAAAAGACGTGGAAGGCTATTAAAAGTATCTGTAATATTAAAAGTAAGAGCCAGAGTGGATTAGAACTACTACGGATATACGCGGATCCCATAGATTCTCTAAACGACGTGAATCAATACTTCACGAAAGTAGGAGAACAGCTTGCTGAAAGGACTTTGCTCCGTATTAAGAAGACGGAAACGGAACTCGCTGCTATGTCAACATTTCTTGATAAAGACCCACCCAGCGAATCTTTTTTTGCAGCACCAACAGACGAAGCTGAGGTCAAAAAGATCATAACAAATCTCAAAGACAATTCAGCACCTGGATGGGATGGAGTTACAAACAGAACCCTTAAGATATGCAAAAATTCTCTTGCCACACCAATTACCTTCTTGTGCAATTTAAGCATATCGACTGGTAAGGTCCCTTCAATAGTGAAAACCGCGAATGTATGTCCAATCTTTAAATCAGGTGAAAAAACAGTTCCATCGAATTATCGACCCATATCTCTACTCACGTCCCTATCCAAAATCCTAGAGAAGATCATGAATAGTAGACTCCTTAATTTCATGGACAAGAATGGCTGGATATCTGAAAATCAGTATGGCTTTTGCAAGCAAAGGTCAACGGAGGACGCAGTCAATAATTTAGTTGACTTTGTTGTAAATAAGGTAGACAATGGCTATAAATGTACTGGCGTCTTCCTTGACCTCGCGAAGGCCTTTGATACGGTGTCCAGGCGTATTCTTCTCAAAAAGTTAGAGGGCATTGGCATCAGAGGTCTAGCTTTGGAATGGTTCCAATCTTATCTAACAGACCGCACTTAAAGGGTCCGCGTGGGAGAACACTACAGTAACTATGCCAACCTTAATTACGGAGTTCCTCAGGGTAGTGTGCTCGGGCCCACGCTTTTTATCCTGTACATAAACAGCCTTTGTACCATGAAATTGGACCATGCTAAAATATTTGCTTATGCTGACGATACCGCCCTAGTCTTTTTTGACAAAACTTGGGAAGGGGTTCAAGAGGTTGCTAACAAGGGTGTAAATTTGGTTTCCAGCTGGCTAACCCACAATCTACTGACGCTAAATATAGAAAAAACTAAGGTTATAAATTTTAGCCCCAGCATTAGAACTACCTGCCCAGATCATCTCTCAGTAACATTACACTCCTGTGATAATAATGCACCTTCAAGATGTAACTGCCCAAGCCTTGAGAAAGTCATGTACATCAGGTATCTCGGTGTGTACATTGATCAGCACCTTAATTGGTCAAAACAAATAGAGCATGTAAGTGGCAGGGTCAGAAAGCTCATACACATTTTTAAAAAAATGAGGCGGATTGCTAGCCTAACTATCTTAAAAATGCTATACCATACACTCTGTCAATCCGTTCTCAACTATTGCATTACAACATGGGGTGTAGCACATAAGTCACATTTAATTAAAATTGAACGTGCACAACGCGCCCTTCTCAAAGTAACTTTTAAGAAACCAATGCGCTTCCCGACTGACACATTGTACCAAGAAACTGGCGCTCTGCGTGTACGCCAACTGTACATTATGGCAGTGACTTTGAGGTACCACAAAAATGCCCAGAGCCTAGTAAGATACTCCGAAGTGCGCTCGCTTAGAAATGCAAATAAACCTAAATGGCATAAACCTAGATGTAATCTACTTTTTGGCCGCAGATGCTTTCTTTATATGGGACCGTTTATCTATAGTAAGCTGAATAATAAAATGGGCATACTACCTATGACCAGAAATAAATGCAAAAATTATGTCTCAAAATTTCTGGCGAGAATGGACTATGAAAGCACGGAGAAGTTCCTTAATACATGAACGCAACACGCACACATTCATCACACAAACACATAAAGGATGATTTGGACCAATCGAACTAGTACTCTCTGTCCCCACTTTGACAGATTTCCGCAATTCGAACAGTGTTCTCCCACACTGTTCTTCTAATGGACTATATCACAGGCATAATATAAATGGCAGGCTTGGAAGTGCTATGAGGCTTTGTTCGATTGATCTAAACCCACCTTAACTTACTCATTCATCACACATCTACACATCTACACAATACACGGTACACCACAAAATTTCAAAATTCTAATTAACACATAATAAATAAGTTAATACATATTTTTAGTAAAATTTGTTTGGAGTAACAACTTGTCTTTGTCACATCAATAATTAATGACTGATGCTATGTATGAACCGATCTAATAATGTGCCTAGACGAAAGAGACTAGTCTCCACGACACAGGGAATCCTAGTGTGGAGGCTAGTGCTATGTAAATATTGTAACATTTATCTGAACAATAAAAGTTTATTATTATTATATTAAAAAATTGAATGTGTGCTTTGAAGCTAAAATTGTCGTCAATTACAACGCCCAAATATTTGATTGTCTTTGTGCGCTCTAAAGGCGCGCATGAGCATGTAGCATGACTCAAAGCCTCCGGAGGACAGTTATGTGCAATTATATTTTTACTCGAATGTGATGAAGTACGGATTGAAAAGGTCAAGTATTTTGTTTTCTCAATGTTCAAGGTAAGAACATTATCATGAAGCCACCTCTTTGCCGAATCAAACCCTTTCTGGGCTAGCTGGTATGTCTCATTCCATGTATTAGCAGCGAAAATGAGGGCAGTGTCATCTGCATATGAGATAATTTTTCCATGAAAAGAGTTCAGACAAAGGAGATCGTTTATGTAAACGAGAAAAAGTGTTGGACCAAGAATGCTACCTTGCGGTACGCCATAAGTAACTGGAAGATCAGAACTAGTATAGGAACCTACCTTAACACACTGAGTCCTATCAGTAAGATAATCGGAGAAAAGGTTGAGTTGCTTCCCTCTAACGCCAACTCTTTCTAATTTGCGTACAAGGGCTGGAACCGAAACCGTATCGAAAGCTTTTGCCAAATCAAGAAATATTGCTATACATTTATTACCTTTATCTAAATTAGTGGTTATAAAATTTGTTAAATTGGAAACTGCCTGGTCTGTAGATTTTCCACGTCGAAAACCATACTGATTTTCAGATAAAATGTGCTTATTTTCGAGATAGTTTACTAAACGTTTATTAATTATTTTTTCTAAAATTTTTGACAGAGAAGGTAATATTGAAATAGGCCTATAGTTCTCGATACGGTCCCTGTCCCCACCGTTGTGAATTGGTCGAATCTGAGATTTTTTAAGGGCTTTAGGAAAGCTACCACTATTAAGGCACATATTAAAGATGTATGTTAAGTGTGGCACAAGAACGTCCTTATGATCTTTAAGTAGCTGATTCGACAAATTATCCCAACCTACGGAACACTCATTCTTCAGTGCAGCTATTAGGCCCATAACTTCCCCTTCATCCGTGTCATAGAGCACAAAAGAACTAAGATTTTGCTCACAGACATCTTCACTTCTTTGGGGGGGAGTAGCCTGTACTCGCGTAATTTGTTCAGCTAATGATTTGCCCACGTTGGAAAAATATAAATTTATTTCATTCACAGAGTGCTGAGAAGAGTCACTTAATAAAAGTAGTTCCTTTGGATAGTTCATATTTTTTGCTGAATTAGTTATATTTTTTATTGTATCCCACAATGTTTTGCTATCTTTACCAGCTTTCCGAACAAGTTCTCTATCATAATCTAGTTTAACTTTCTTTAATATTGAACAACAAAAATTTCTGTATCTAGTGTAACTAGTTTTAAGTATTAGGTCATCTGGAAATGATTTTGATTTTTTATGCAGTTTGTCCCTGTTGCGCATGCATCGCAGCAGGCCCTGAGTTATCCACGGTTTGATAATCTTTTTGCGACAGGAAAGTATAATAGTTTCGGAATTAGTACTCAGAGCAGTCTTCAATTCACCAGTGACATAGTTGAATGCGGAGTCAACGTCATCTGTTTCGTAAATGGGAGTAAAGTTAATTTTGCTTATGTCTTGAGTTAAACCTTCCTGGTCTACTTTAGTGCGCGTTAAGGATGCATACTTACGCGACTGTCGCTTTTTCAAACAAAATATGACAGATTTATGATCTGTGAGCGTGGATTGCGGAACAATTATACTTGAGGGAAGGTTTGTCCTTAAAAGCACATGGTCCAAACAGGAGCCACTTGCGTCACGAGTGATGAAAGTATGTGCTGGCAATAAACCGTGATAGGCAGTAAGAGACAGATATTGAATAGCAGATGTGCTCAGATTTTCGGAGATTATGTCTATGTTTAGGTCTCCCAATATTGCAATAGTTTTATATCCAGATAATTTCATCAAAGTCTCATCCAGCGACGTTAAGAATGGTTCAATGTTTGAATAAGAGGGTGAGCGGTAGAGAGCAAGTAACACCGTGTCGTTATTTCCTATTTTAATCAAAAGGCAATTACAATTTCTTACGTTAGGTTCCTCAACACAAAAGCTAAGTTCTTCCTTTATATACACAACAACGCCGTCGTTCTGAAGTGGGTTTGATGAAGTAAAAAATGAACAATATCCGCTAATTATAGGAACACAAGATACACAGTTCAACCAACATTCCGTTAGGATGAGTACGTCACAATCAATCCCGAGTCTGGTTACTAAAACTTGAAAACCCAAAAAGTTGCAATTCAGACTACGAATATTTTGAGTAATAACTGACAACGATGAGTGTGATGGGAATATTTTGTTGCAGTCATCAACTTCACATTCGGAAGTTTCGGATACAACAAACTCATCAATGTTATTTGTAAGATTATCAAAATTGGCCATTGGTACGTAAGAAACATAAAGGATCTGGCTGACAGTATTCTAATGAAGAGGTTAATTTGCTTTTTAAATGTGAGAAATTATAATATAATAGGGAGTTTACAATTTTGATATTACAAAGAAATTTTGTGATTTTGTAATAGTTAAGTGCAGTATTATCAAAATAATGACAGTGAGAGGCATTCACCCTTGGAGAATCTACCGCAGGTATATAATCAAATGTGTAAAGAGTAGTATGTGTACTTATAACATAGATATTGTTACGGGCTAGGGGTACTTAAACGCCGGTTAAGGGTTACGAAGTTTATTAGCAACGAAGGTACAGTCGATCGTAGGCTATGACAAATAGAATGTCGCTGACGTTGCACCGAAGTCTTCCCTTATGTCCGCGAAGTCCGTGTTGTAAACACACAATAACAGTACAGATGTTACTCCACGTAGTACTCACAGTTCTCGTTACAGTTGTCGCAGTAGGTCTTCTTTAAGATCGCTTCTTAACTGTCGCTGTTTTCGTATCGCTAGTCGAGTGTAGACTGACTGTGCGCTGGCGTCGCGGCGCCTTATATAGGCCAGCTGATCGAACATTCCAGAATCCTCTAGACGTAATAATAATACTGCATAACTTCGAGGTCACCGGGTAAGTACCTACGGTAATTCCCGGAAACGGGTTTCTAGAAATTTCGATGTCGACACTTTGTTGACAAAACTGTTGAGACCTGTACCATTCGATAGGCCGTCCTAAGTCTAGCAATGCGTTTTATTATTGTACCTAGAAAATGTCTAGATCTGCGAAATAGGGCTTAAAAGTGACACACTGCATGTCACGCGATATTGAACCTTATGCCATCGACATAAGGTCCATTCGTAACATTGCCCCTTCTTAGTCATGCTCGTCCCGAGCATGATTTGATCCATAATAGCGAGCTAGGCGGTCTACGTGTACGATCTTCAGCTTCCCTCTAGGTCCTTTCTTTATCCGGTAGGTGACATCGTTTATCCTGGTTACTATCGTGTACGGACCCTCCCATTTGGCTTGAAATTTTGGACTCTTTCCTTTTCTCCTTATGGGATTATGTAACCATACCAAAGTTCCCTCTTCAAATCCGGGTACGTTAGCTTTGCGGTCGTATCGGATCTTCATTTTTTCGCTGGTTTTGAGACCATTCTCTCTCACTAGCTCATGTATTCTATCTAATTTACGCCGCAGGTCAGCCACATAGTCGACGGCTAGGATAGGAGTTTCGGGAGGTGTTCCGGTTAGTGCATCTATTGGTAGTCTAATTTCTCGGCCGAAGTTGACTTTCGCCGGTGTGCAATTTGTGCTATTATGTATTGCAGAGCGGTATGACATTAAGAAGAGTGGAATGTATTGGTCCCAATCCCTCTGGTGTTCTTCCACTACTTTGGCCAAATGATTCTCTAGCGTCTGGTTGAATCTTTCGACCATTCCATCTGACTGAGGGTGATATGGTGTTGTACGAGTCTTATGTATCCCGAGTAGTTGGCAAACCTCTTGAAATAGCGAAGACTCAAAGTTTCTACCCTGGTCAGAGTGTAACTCCAAGGGAACGCCAAATCGACAGAACACCTCGTGAACTAGCTTTTTGGCGACTGTATGAGCTTCTTGGTTAGGTACTGCAAAAGCTTCTGGCCATTTGCTGAAATAGTCTTGCATGACGATGATGTACCTATTCCCTTCTTCAGTAACAGGGAATGGCCCAGCTATATCGACAGCAACTCTTTCCCAAGGTGCACCAACATTATACACTTTCAGCAGACCTCTGGCTCTCGTTTGCGGTCCCTTTACTGAGGAGCAAGCTACACATTTTCTACACCAGTCCTCAACGTCTTCGCGGCAATGCACCCAATAGAATCTTTTTCTCACCTTCTCCAGGGTTTTCTTTACTCCTAGATGTCCTCCGGATACTCCGTCGTGCACCTGTCGTAGTACTGACGCGACTTTATCGCAGGGGACAACTATCTGTAAGGTGACCTCCTGTCCACTGGGTGATTCCCATTTCCTCTTGAGAACTCCATTATCAATTATCAGGCTATCCCATTGAGCCCAGTAACTTTTCGCTATTGGGCTAAGCGCTGATATTTCACTCCAAGTGGGCCTTTGGCCACGTTTCTTCCATTCGATTACTGCCTTCAGGTAACTGTCTTCCTTTTGTGCGTCTTTCAATGATTGATTATCCCAGTCTTCATCCAAAGCGTTTACCCGGATAATCTTTACGTTCTCTTTCTTTTCCTGTTTGGCACAATGTCGGCAAGATTCTTCGCAAGGTCGTCTAGACAAAGCATCAGCATTATTGTGTGACTTGCCTTTTCGATGTTCAGTGACAAAGTCAAATTCTTGCAGCTGCTCTATCCACCTTGCTACTTGTCCTTCTGGGTCTTTGAACTGGAGGAGCCACTGTAAGGCAGCGTGATCGGTACGAAGTGTAAACTGCCTCCCAATCAAATATTTCTTGAAGTGTTGTAAGGTCTTAACAACGGCTAGAAGTTCTCGGCGGGTAACACAATAATTTCTTTCTGGCTTGGAAAGGCATTTGCTGAAATATGCGATAACGACCTGCCTATCTCCTTGTGTTTGAGAGAGAACTCCTCCAATACCCACATTGCTGGCATCTGTGTCTACCAAAAATCGGCCTTCCCTACTAGGGTAACCTAGTACAGGAGCCTCACACAAGTGAGTTTTCAGTAGAGCAAATGCCTGTTCGCAGTCAGAGTTCCATTCAAATTGACACTTTTCCTCTGTTAAACGATGCAACGGTTTCGCTAACTCGGAGAAGTTCTTCACAAACCGACGGTAATATGCACACAGACCCAAGAAAGAGCGTACCTCAGTTTTATTACGAGGGGTAGGCCACTTCGACACGGCTTTTATTTTTTCAGGGTCTGTTCGAATTCCTTGCGCCGAAATAATGTGTCCCAAGTATCCAACTTCTTTCTGGAATAGTGTACACTTACTAGGACTGAGTTTTAAATTCGCTTCACGCAGTTTCTGGAACACTTTCTCTAAATTGCGTAGGTGTTCTGCGAAGTTTCGTCCCATAATGATGATGTCATCCAAATAGACCAGGCATGCATCACCAAGCAACCCCACCAAAATGCGCTCCATTAGGCGCTCGAATGTAGCTGGAGCGTTGCACAGTCCAAAAGGCATGACATTGAATTGCCAGAGACCGTTCCCAGGACCAGTGGTGAAAGCGGTCTTTTCCTTATCCTGCTGACAGATTTCCACCTGCCAGTATCCACTTTTGAGGTCAACTGTGGAGAACCATTTCATGCCACTTAGCAAGTCCAAAGTGTCGTCTATACGTGGCAGAGGATAACTATCCTTTTTCGTGGCATCATTCAACATCCTGTAGTCAACGCAAAACCTTGTGCTGCCATCCTTTTTCTTGACTAGGACTACTGGAGATGACCAAGGGCTGGTGGATGCTTCTATAATCCGGTTTTTCTCCATATCTCTTAACATTTCCGTGACTTCCTGTTCTCTTGCAAAGGGGATACGACGTGGTCTCTGTCTTATCGGCTGTGTATCACCCGTATCTATATGGTGTTTGACGAGCCCGGTCCTTCCCACGTCACTGTCGGTCTTAGAGAAGATGTCATGGAAGTTATGCAACAGTTGCTTAACTTTGTGACTTTCGAACTTGTTTAAATTGCCCTTACAATTTTCGAGTAGTGTCGATATATGTTCCTGCCACTTCTTATCACGTTCCTTTTCGTGTGCCTCTGTTTTTCTCAAAGATGCTACATGATCGCACACACCCACCATGCAATTCTTATCAAGAATGATTTCTTTGTTACTAACGTTGATAATGCGTACTTTTGGTTTATCGGAAATCATCATCAGTGTCCTTGCTGTTATCCAGTCTGGGTGATCTCCAGAATCTTCTATTATAATGCAACGTTTACGGCATCCTATTGGTGACAATCTAATATCTACTAAGGTTTCTGATCTTGGTGGTAATACCGTTCTCCTTAAACAGTACACTGACCCCTGTTTTCCACCTTGAAGAAATACTTCTTGTTCTGGAAAACTCAATACTCCTTTTGCTACATTAAGGACGCACTGCTGTTTCTTCAAAAAGTCCAGTCCTATTATGCAATCATCTGTAATATTCGCTACTAAAACAGGGTGCGTGAATGTTCTTATCACCCATTTTCAAAGTCACATTCGTTTCACCAAGGACGAGTACTGGTTGGCCAGTGGCGGTTTGTAATCGGCACTGTGAAGATCCTCTTTTCCATACTATGGTCCGAGGAAATAGCTCCGGTCGTGCAATGGTTCTTGATGCACCAGTATCCAATGTGAAACTGCAGAATTTACCATTCAGTTCTCCTTCTATAATGAGACTGTTTCCGTCACCCACTTGTGATACTGTTATAATGGGGGCTACATGTCGACCAGCCAGTACTCGCCCCATAGCCCTGGCTGTTCCTAGTTTAAATCCTCGGCTTCCACCTGTGTCCCAGAAGTGCTTCTTCCCTTAGCCTTCCTGGGACAATTGATCCGAATATGCCCTTTTTCACCGCACTCATAGCATGTTGGCCCTTGTCGGGGTTTCATTTGTGCGGTTACCTCACGAATACGGTGGTGTGGTCGGCCATCTTGGCGTACTGCTTCCACCTCCAGAGCGTGTGTCAAGGCTGCCTTCAGAGTCTGATGGTGCCCCAGACGAACCGCAGCCCTGACTTCCGCATCTCGAATTCCATCAGTAAAAGCTTGCACCGTAGTAGCATCAATTGCTCCCGGCGTTGAAGCATACGCCCTCCGAACAATACGTTCTATTTCCGATGCCCATTGTTGCAAACCCTCACTGCTTTTCTGTGTGCGGTCGCGGAGTTGAGCCCTGTAGACATGTTCCAGGTGTTTCTCTCCATATCTAGACTCCAACGCTTCTAACAGACAGGCTAGGGTATTGCAATCGCCGGAAATATTTTCGAGGATTTGGACCGCCTCACCACGCAGAGCAAGCGTAAGGGCGGTTACGGCTTGATCGTCGTCCCAATTGTTGCCTTTTGCGACCTTTTCAAACTGTAGACGGAAGGCCACCCATGACGTTGTTCCATCAAAATGAGGTACCTTGAAAGTCGGCAAAGCCCTGGGTACCGGTACCACACCTTTAATAACGCCTTTCTGTACCTTCTCCTGCAAAAATTCTACTTCCTTCCCAAACTCCATGATGGTACTGTTTAATTTCTCCATACGCGCATCTTGTTTGTCTATGCGCGTATCTTGCTGGTCCATACGCGTATCTTGTTTGTCTATGCGCGTGTCTTGCTGGTCCAGACGGGCATCTTGTTGAGCTGTTTTTATTCTAAGTTCATTGACCTCTTCTTTGGTCTTTTTCCACTTTTCATTTAATTGTAATATCAGTTGCTGGGATTCCTTTATTTGTGACTGGGTTGCTGCCTGGGATTGTTTTATTTGAGCCTGGGTTTCAGCCTGGATTTTTGCCTGGGATTCTGCTACACTTTTAATTTGTACCTGGATTTCTGCCTGGGATTTTGCCTGGGATTCTGCTACACTTTTAATTTGTGCCTGGATTTCTGCCTGGGATTTTGCCTGGGATTCTGCTACACCTTTTATTTGCAGCGTCAAATGAGCCAGCAACGCCGATAAATCGCATCCACTGCTTCCGAGAATAGTGGTGGTAGTAGGCGCACTCACATTCGTCGGTGTTACGCCGGCCGCATCTACTCCGGGTGCAGGGACACCAACCGATTCTTCCTCTTGACGCGCCAAATCCATCGCTGCTTGTCGTCGCGTGCGAACTCTTTCGTCTTCCCTTGGCGTGACCGGCATGCCGCTTCTGACACCAGTTGTTACGGGCTAGGGGTACTTAAACGCCGGTTAAGGGTTACGAAGTTTATTGGCAACGAAGGTACAGTCGATTGTAGGCAATGACAAGTAGAATGTAGCTGATGTCGCACCGAAGTCTTCTCTTACGTCCACGAAGTCCGTGTCGTAATCACACAATAACAGTACAGATGTTACTCCACGTAGTACTCACAGTTCTCGTTACAGTTGTCGCAGTAGGTCTTCTTTAAGATCGCTTCTTAACTGTCGCTGTTTTCGTATCGCTAGTCGAGTGTAGACTGACTGTGCGCTGGCGTCGCGGCGCCTTATATAGCCCAGCTGATCGAACATTCCAGATTCCTCCAGACGTAATAATAATAGCACATAACTTCGAGGTCACTCGGAAGTACCTACGGTAATTCCCGGAAACGGGTTTCTAGAAATTTCGATGTCGACACTTTGTTGACAAAACTGTTGAGACCTGTACCATTCGATAGGCCGTCCTAAGTCTAGCAATGCGTTTTATTATTGTACCTAGAAAATGTCTAGATCTAGAAAAAATAGGGCTTAAAAGTGACACACTGCATGTCACGCGATATTGAACCTTATGCCATCGACATAAGGTCCATTCGTAACAATATATTTTTTAAGCATGCAAACTAAACGCATATTATAATAATCGAAATGTGAAAAAATGAACCTAATTAATCTATTTATAAAAACTTCTACTGAAAAAAATAGTCAATCAGTTTTCCTGAGGTTATCAATATCCTTTTCAGAAGACACTCTGATGTGTTGATCTTTTTCTTTTTTCCTGAGATAAACAACACCATGAGACGTCCAGCAGAATGAGTAGTTGTTCTGTTGTTGAAAAGTTCTGGCCAGATAAAAAAGTCTTTGCGTCTTTGCGGTGAGTGTTTCCGATATAAAAACTGGTTTTACAGGACCTTGTAAGGTAAGTGTACTTGTATTAAGTTTTTCGCCAGGTTTCTTGGATTTATTATAGCGTTTTATGTTTCCAAGAATTTCTTCCTTATGCAATACAGTTGAAAGTTCAACAATGATTGGGTTTGATGCGTCCTTCGATTTTGTCCTGTAAATATCCCTTACCCAAGTTTGATTAATCTGGACGTTGATAGTTTGTCCAACACGCTCCAATAAGGTACATAAATCCCGTTTAGTTTCACCAGCGTTCTTTGGTATATTGCGGATTTCTATGCCCGTCGATCGAGACTTACGTTCGAGATATTCGATTTTTTCTTCAAGAGACTCGATAGTCATTTTATCCACTCGCCTCTCAGACTCAAGCCTCTCAATTCTTGACAAAAACTCATCGTACTTATTTGACATATGCTCGACACTTTGCGTCAACATATAATTTTGTTCTTTAAGACTACTGATAGTTGATTGTAATTGATCAAACCTAGCTGTCTGTTCTTGCGAAAGTAGCGTGAACATCTGTTTAATTGCGTCGGCACTACAAGTATTGAGCTCATTAAATTTCCTCTTTTTGTTAGCAGTAAAATTTTCCAACATTGACGGTAAATCAGGCGCGGAATCATAATGTTGAATTCCCCCAGAGGCATTGCATACACTCTCAATGTTTACGTCCTTATCTGCATCAATGTTTTTCGGTAGTGGAGAGGTTTTTGACGTCGGCGGCGTACGCTTTAGTGGCATCTTACTGTTGCTAAGCGAAGATATCTTCGTCAAAAACACACGAAGCGACAAGTTTATCAATGTTCGGTGCAAAACAAGTGCACATCAAACGCACGCTGGAGTAGGCGGGATAGCAATTATGGCAACTGTCCTGCTTCCTCAGGTGGGCGGGGCGCGACAGGTACTTAGGTCAGCGGCACAAAGATGGTCATCGGAAACAATTAATTTTTTTAATTATCACTATTCAATATTCACCGTTTTGTCTATGAAGTTACGGATTAAAGTTACTTGCACACTTTTTATAATTTTACGCGTAAACCGAACACACGTCCGCTCACAAGTAAGGTTTTGGGAGAAGCTATTGCCGTTTACATTTATTTCCCGGTTACAGCTAAGGCAGGCGGCTAAAAGTTTATGCAATTCATATTTCGGTATACATCGATACCAATATAGAATCCACCTTTCCAATTCAATAGGTATGGATTAAATAGAAAATAGCTTTTCGTTTACAAACTGTGAAACTATTAAACTGGATAAATACAGACAAACTCTGTTTCTGAAACGTCTGATCTGTTTGCAATTTCGATTTTCATAAATATAATGTTGATATTTTCTGAAAAGCTCGATATTGCATTTTAGAAAATATAAAATTGTATTTCAAACTTTATCACAAAATTCTATTTTTACCCGACTACGGCAAAGCAAAAGGAGGGTTATGATTTTGACAGGCTATGTATGTATGTATGTATGTTCATCTGTTCCCTCGTAACTTCTAAACTACTTATCAGAATTCGACAAATGACATATTATTAGAAGCGTCTTAATTGTCCGCTGGTTATAGGCTATATGGGGTTTCACAAAATCGCATGTGGCGCCCTCTAGCGGACAAAACATACAGAGTAAAAAAAATAAAGTTAAGATAAATATGCCGTGTTTGGTATCATTTGAAAGCGCTTTACTTGTACATTTTGAATATATGTATATATATATATATTACTAGCATTTGCTTGTGACTTTACCTGTACGCATTGGCTGATTGCATATAATTCACATCTTTTTTAGTTCATCAATTTAACTTTTGTTAATATTAGATAAATTTTCATGTTTGGAAAGGCGTAGTCACACGTTACATATACATACCTACCGTAGCAGCTTGACAACGTGTGACTGCGATTTTCCGAACATGAAAATTGATCTCTACATAGTGAACATTGCATACTTCAGAATAGTATTGTATGACATTATTGTCAATTTACAACGAAGGCATCTTGGCAGAGCCTACTGTGTCCATTTACTTGCAACTACATTAGCAACTTTGTTCACTTCAGTATTCTGAAAATCTTGTTTTATACTTTTTCAGCGTCGTTTTTTTGTCGTAGTTGGGTTTTAGTTTTTTAACTTTTTATTATTAAATTCAGATTGGTATGCCTACGCTTATTTAAGGATCTAAATTTTGGATGTCAAAATGAGCATGGAAGTAAAATAAATGCTGTGGAAATGCGTTCCTTGCGAAGCATATGCATTTTGACTATAAATGGTAGATTAAGAGATGATGGGCTAGGGATTTAAAGTGGTCTAATAAAAGATATAGTAACGAAGATTGAGAATAGGTACTGTGCTCAGATGGTTAGGCCATGTTGAGAGGATGAATGAAAGACGACTGACAAAAAATATGAATCAGAATCCGAATCTCTATTTGTAAACATAGGTTAAAATGTGATGTGTTACAGATTAATATTATACATCTGCTATGTTTTGCCCAGAGGCATACAAATATGCATAGTAATTGACATTGTAAACTTATCATGACAAAAGTTGTGACCATATTGGTGATGTACTCCAAAAAGAGCAGGTACGTAGTACTTAGAACTTTTAGAACCAGCGTGTGTGTATGACCATTAACGAAAGGAGTATGCAAGGATCTAATGGGAAGAAGTAGTGGGCGTAAGTAAGTTTAAAATTTAAATAAAACTATATAATTATACAGACTCACTTAAATAATTTTTGAAATCTTAATAAATGCGATTTAGAAGTACCTAGTTAGGACCTCTAAATGTAATAATTGATCTCATCGAGCCGAGATTGTTAAAACTAACCAACTCCTTTAAATAGTAGATATCATTTATATATGTATATTCCAAATAGTATAGACGGATTCATTAAGATTAAATCTAAAAAACTCTCATGTTATCTTTCAATAGCTGTAGAAGTTAATGAAAAAAATTAAAACCTTCTCAGACAACTAAGAGCCTACAGATGACTTACTTCTCAAGTCCTTTGAACGCCTCTCCGTCAACAACAGATATCCTGTTCTCATACAGCGTGAGTATCTCTAATGTGTCCAGTCCCATAAATGCTCTGTTGTGTACCGCCGTCACCTACAAACACACATGTTATGTAATTCAAGAACGGTGTCATCATCATCACCATCAACCTTTTTTTTATCATCCCACTGCTGGGCACAGGTCTCTTCTCATACAGAGAAGGATTGAGCGTAATCACCACGCTTGCTCAATGCGGGTTGGCGATTTCAGACTTAAAGTCCAGGTTTCCTCAAGATGTTTTCCTTCACCTTCAGTCATTGGTGTCCAAGATATACTTAGAAAGTACATATAACTTTAGAAAAGTTACTTTAGCACTCGCGCACTCATACTTGAGAGGCTGGTGTTTTAACCACTAGGCCACCACGACAACGGTGTAATTTAATGAAATTACTTGTGATAAGTTTCAGATGTCGAGCCGCTGACATGCCGCCGGCAAAGTTTTACAACTTGCAATGACTGAAGCCGCCAACCGTATTATAATTATTGTGAATAAATTTAATTTTTTTTTAAATTTAACATGTAATTTAATTAACGCACTTCCTGAAAACAGTTTGTTCAGAATCGTTTACTGAATCGGTTATATCATTTTTTATTTTAATTATTGCCATGTGAATCCTGTTGTTTGTATAGACTTTTAAAATCGCAATTTTACTTGTATGCATACAAATTTAATAATTCAATACAAAATAAAGAAAAAAACGTTATTCCAAGAACGTTAAGGTGTTCGTTCTCCAAGAATCCGTATAACTAACTTAATAAATAACAATACATATGTTTACATGTTAAATTAAAAGTTCAATGTATGTATTATGATTATAACATAATATTCTAATTGGGGTGTTTGAGGGTGTGGGTTGTATATTTCAGAAAGTCGTTCATTGTCTAAGGTACGTATTACAGAACGTCACTCAAAACTAAGCTCTACTTAAGTCTCGTTTCAAGCCATTTGATTGGTTGAAACTAGTTTTATGTAATGCTTAAGCAGAGATCAATGCTTGAGTTTCCTTCTGGAATACGGACCTAAGTATCTCAAAACTTGAGTTCAATCGTTAAATTGCGAATAAATGCATAAAGCTGCTCATAAGACATTCTTATGACTAAATATACATTTATGTCTGGACGCCTAGCTATGAGTAGGTACATCGCTCAATACACAATGGCAAAGACAGTAAAATTTTTCGTAACATTTATAAACACGGTGTTTTAGATCTAGTTTAAGCCACCGAATCAATTATTGAACTCACTTAAGGTAATAAAATCTAAGTATTGCAAATGTCTCAATTGCTTTTATTTCAAATAAAGGAATATCAAAATATTGAATTTGTAGCGTAAATTGAACTTTATTATGCAGGAGTAAAAGTTATTTTTCCAGAAACTACATCCATTCCATTCATTCATGTTTACATTTGTGCTAAGTTTTCACCTGTCTAGCTTAAAAGAATTAGATTTATTTTTGTAATAAGGCGAAGAATATTTATAAGAAAAAAATGAATGTCTGTTTTTCCTTGTTCCTTATGCGAAGCACACCGAAGCCCGGCGGCATATGTCGGCAACATTTTGCCAGCGGGCTAGGTTGGCGGCTTCAGCCATTGCAAGTCATAAAACTTTGCCGGTGGCATGTCGGCGGCTCAACATCAGAAACTTATTTGGCAGTTAAAATACTAGCACGTCACTACAGCTGAAATGTCGCCGGGCAACTGATCGCTTGCGTACGCTAACCGCCGACATGCTTCTTTCAACATAATCCGGTTGTATCGGCGGGCTGTGCCGGGCTTTGGTGTGTAGCGCTCCTTACGATTTATAAAGCAATACATACATATAAAATAAATGAACGTCGACACTCAGTACAACGCTCCACAAAACAATGATGCTTAAAGTCAACAACATTCGGTTCAAGCTTTTTACCTTATTATGGTTCATGTTGAGAATGAGCAGATGATTGAGATGCGTGAACGACGAGGTAGGTATTGTCGCTAAGCTGTTCTGGGACACATCAAGTTGTGTTAACTTGTTACCTGGGGAAAAGAATATTTTTTGTCTTTATTTGAGTCACAGACACGGAGAGATTTTATGTTACACGTGGAAGTTTCGAATTTTAACGACTAAAGCACCGTCTACACGCTCCGACTTACCTGCGAGCATGCCTGTGCTAACCATTTTGCGCGGGTAAGCGCGTGTGTGTGGACGGCAAGACGGTGGCGCGCGCAGACCCGAATGTTCCGGCTTTTTGTACAATCATGACTGCACAGGTCTGGACTGCGCAGGCATGACGGAGCGTGTAGACTTTAGGTGGCGAAAATTTTGGTGTTGGTACCGTGTAACAATCTTACTAAAGAAGCTTTTCTAATAGGTATTACTTTTACAAAGGTAGACCTTTGCAAATTGGAGTGATGCCTGCATACATCAATTTCCATAAATTTAATTTACATTTCACGCTCTATCAATTTAAATCTACTTTCGGATGATCCGGATAACACGCGTATTTCAAGTTGCAAGCAGAAATGTTAAACTATTTTTTATATTAAAAATATATACCGTAACGTTCTAAATCATGTATGGTATATTTATAGTCTATTACAGATAATTAATTCAAAAAATGTGGGCAATACTTTTTGTGAATTAATTATCTATAAACATTAAAAAATGATACCCACTCAAGATATGAAATCAATATGTTTTATACATTAATTCAATATCTTGAGTGGATAAAATTAACCGACATGTTATTCAAACAAGGAAATAAGATAAAAGACATATATACACTAGCTACCGCCCGCGGTTTTACCCGCGAAGTAGTAGTTATATAAAATACCAGCGGCCGCCAGCAACTTCGTTCGCGTGAAGTTAGTTATGCTCCGATCCTGTTGGTCGCAGCGTGATGTTATATAACCTAAAGCCTTTCCGGATTAATGGGCTATCCAACGCAAAAAGAATTTTTCAAATCGGATTTCAAATCGATTCCCGAGATTAGCGCGAACAAACAAACATACAAACAAACTCTTCAGCTTTATATATTAGTACTTATAGATTGATAAAAACATATTTTCATGCCTAACGAATGCATATACGAAATTTCATTAAAATCGGTTCAGCCCTTTTTGGAGGAGTTCGAGCACAAACACTGTGCTAGGATTTTATTTAAAGGAGAAGATTAGATATACATCTCGACTTGAGGACCTCTTCCTTCTTTAGGTTAGTAAAAAAATGTGGTTATTACCAATAGAACTGAGTGACGAGTCTTCTATAACAGCCAAGCTGCTGTTGTGAACAGTCAAATGACGAATATCCAGTCCCAGGAATATATACGAGGGCAGCTTGGCCAGGTTGTTGTGTCGCAACTTCAGGTAGAAGATTATCATCGGCTTGGAGCGTAATGTGTTCATTGCCTGTGGAAGAAAAATGATTTTAGAACATGCATTATTAACGTTAACTAACGCCCTAATTGGTAACAAGCTTTTAATCATAAGTTGGATGGATATTTTTTGTTAATATTGCTGTTTCATTTCTTATGTTTGAAGAATTTACTGCTCCACAACTTCAATACAGAAGTGTACAGGCGACCACGAACAGAACAGAATAATATGAGATTATATGATATATTATTTATGAGATTTATGAGATTATATGTACATATATTGAGAACAAATTCACTTGACATATTCCCGACCCTAGTTAAACATTGGAGACTCATGACACCGCGATTAAACACGAATGAAACAACGCCATCTATTGGCGCATTTGTGAACTAATAATTCAAACAAGTACCTTCGACGCTCAACCTGGTTCAACTTTCTTCCTGACCGACCTCGAAAGTGGCTAGTGATTTGGTTTATTTGAAGTACCTAAATGCTTTGAGTTTGAAAACAATCCTTGAAACACTGCAACAATTGAGGCAGGTACCTCGGTTGTTACAACTACATATTTCAAGAACCATGAAATGGTAAAGTAATCACTATACGGCAAACCATAAGTATTCCATCAACGAACAAAACGTTAGGCAAGCCTCACTAGAATAAAATGAAATTGCGGTGATATTCAAATGACGTGAGACCATTAAAGTAATATTAAAATGATTTAGGTACTAATGGTTTTACGTCCATCGTGAATGTCCAACCTAAGTATTCTTAAAATAATTCAGACCTATAAATACTTAATATGCCACCTAGCTCGATGTATTCTCATCTAATTCATCAAAGTTCAATATATAAAATGACAACGTACATACATACGTTGAATCTGATATCAAATCATCATCATCATCATTACCCTCTACTCGTCCACTGCTGGACATGCCTCCTTCATGGCACGCCAACAAGCTCGATCCTGAGTAGGTCTCCGCCAGACACTACCAGCCACCTTTTTGATGTCGTGCTCCATCTCGCCCAAAGGCGTCCTACGTTTGCCGAGACGCGGTCTCCACTCGAGGACTCGTTTACCCCAACGGATGTCGGTCCTGCGGCATATGTGACCAGCCCATTGCCACTTCAGCTTGCTAATCCTCTCAACTATGTCGGTGACTCTGCTGCTCTGTCGGATCACCTCATTTCTGATGCGGTCCTTCAGAGAGACGCCCAACATAGCCCGCTCCATAGCTCGCTGAGCGACTTTAAACTTATGGACTAGTCTGACCGTTAGTGTCCACGTCTCGGCTCCGTAAGTCATGACGGGTAGGACGCACTGGTTGAAGATTTTAGTTTTCAAATATTGGGGTATGGGCGACGAAAATACCCGACGAAGTTTACCAAATGCTGCCCATTCCAGCTGGATCCTTCTATTTGCCTCCTTCTCAAAGTTGTTTTTCCCTAATTGCAACGTTTGCCCGAGGTATACATATTCTGAAACAGCTATTAACTACATATTCTGATATCAAATAATACCCCCAAATAATGGCCCTACTTGTGAAATATTTTTTTTCCGTAGCTAAACAGAAACTGTCACCTAAACTTAAAACTGAAGAATAACTGGCGCGAGGCTAAACATTTTCCACTATTATCAAATAAACATTATTCGAATATGTGACCAGAATTTCCAGTACACCAAAATATTGCATCAGCATTACATATTCTCGTGTGCAACTTGTATTAGGCAGTCGTTGAATAAACAATGTGCATACATATGACATAATATTGAAGATGTATGTATGGTTTTAGAAGTAAAGTTATTAAAATATAATTATGTAACAACGTGTGGTACCTTGTGGTAGCTAATAGTTTGTTAGTTTGTAAGAATATAAAATGCCTCTTCTAATAAATATGTAGTTTACCATTGTGGAATAATAGATGATGTCCATTTGTTGATGGAATGTGTTCAGTTTAGTGCAGAGAGAGAGGAATTGTTTGAAAAATTTTATCTAGACAAATTACAGGTTGGAGTCATGAATTCAGTACTCTCGAACCCTGATAGTGAATAAGTTTTAAGTTAAACTAATGATATTGGGATTGTGTAATGATGTACTTAGTGATATAGTGAAAGTGATGAATTTGACTGACATAAACCTACATGTACTTAACATCAAAGTCCAAAAAAAAAATTTAAAAAAAAAATGTTTACCAATGAATCCTCCCTCCTCATTTTGTGGAGAATGCTGTGGTTAATAAAATCAATGTATTATAATAACCACAGCATTCTACTAAACTGACAATACATATGATTGAATATTGTTTTTTTTCTTCAAGTAAAATAAAATATTGCATCTTAGATAATAATAGTGTAGATCTGTATGTAGGGACGGCATCAATTCAAGCTACCCGAAACTGACAAATATTCCCAATCAACCTTGAGCCTTAATGTTTTAGAGATAACGTTGAAAATCTAATAAAGAAATCTGACAGATTGTAGTACCTTGATGTGCTGTCGTCAGTACCCATATACATAATCAGCCTATGATGTTCTCACTTCTGGGACAGAGAGTTATAGCTATGAGAGGGAGTAAGCAATCAACCACGTGGACCCAATGCAGTTTGGTCGATGTTACTTGACTATTTTTAGTCTTAAGATGTGCCCGATTCCCCACGTTGTCTTCCTTCAATATTTTGAAAGCAGTAGTGATGAAATTAAAAACACAAACTAAAGACGACCTACAAACTCGCAAGTTGTGATACAACTGGGTCACCACTGCTCTAAACACGTGTACAGTCAGAAGCAAAAATATGTATACATTGCCAAGGCTCCAAAAATATGTAAACATCTTCGACTTTAAGACGAAGTGCTCAACTTGAAGAGCATAAAATTGTAGCCACCGGTTCAAATCATAAATATGTATACTCTCATTGCTTCATTAAATTATGCCCACCACGAAAGGAACAATACTATGTATGCACGCTTCCATCAATAGCATATATTCACGCGTTGGTTCATAAATTAATGAAGCAATGAGCGTATACATATTTATGATGTAAACCGGTGGCTACAATTTTATGCTCTTCAAGTTGAGCACTTCGTCTTAAAGTCGAAGATTTTTACATATTTTTGGAGCCTTGGCAATGTATACATATTTTTGCTTCTGACTGTACGTAAGTTAAGCAAAAGTACAGATAAATAATTCTCACAACAGATGCAACTTAGTTATTCTGTCCAAAGACTGTCTAAGTTTAGGAGTTGTGCTGACTTATTGATTAGATGTAGAATAAGGACACTGCTACTGTAACCCCTACTATACCTACGTGTTACGTGTTGGAGGGGGGGAGGGGGGAGAGACTACCGACTACCGAGACGACAACTAATAGAGAAGTATGGAAGTCAATCCGCAACCCTGATCCAGGACCCAGCCTGGTCCTTACCGGGCGGCGAGCTGCCTGCTGCTCACCGCCCGCAAGTCCGCGCCTACGGTAGCTGGGAGTTCGATGTTATCTCCCAACCAGGGCGTCTCCTGCTGCTTCACCTGCTCCGCCTTCAGCATCACTACTTCGCAGAAGGAAATGACGGCCTGCCATGCACTCTCGCTCTGGACCATGGCCTGTACCAGGGTCGGACGCGAGAGGTCGCCGCCGATCGTCGCTTTGAGGACACGGCGGTGCTCTACCCAAGACGGGCAAACCTCCATCGTATGCTCCACCGTATCCTCAGGGCGATTCACACAGTGGTGACACCCTGGCGTTTCCTATCGCCTTATCCGGAACAGGAACCTCCCGAAACAACAGTGTCCGGTGAGGACCTGCGTCAGGCGGAAGGTGAGGGCGTTCAAACATTTATCCAGGGTGGTTTGTTTCATGCCGATTTTCAAGCATTTTATTTTATTTGGAATATTTTCAGTTTTCTAATTTTGCTAAAATCGTGAATTTTATTATTTTAACCTTTATAGAGTAAAAAAAATACTATATGATATCCAAATCGCCACTTGTCGACAGCCTCCTTGGCGTAGCGTTAGCGGACGCGGCCGCTGCGCAAGGTGGCGTGAGTTCGATCCCCGCACTGTGCAAGTATTTGTATGCATAAATATTTATTTTTTATTTTTATTTAGGAAACAAACAGTCTCTTACAAATCAATGATTACAATTCAATTAGATACATATGGACTTAGAGTTCCATAACATTAATATTATAACAGGATGCAGGCACCAATTTTAAGTAGCCTATTCTATAGTTGCAAGTAAAGTTAAAAATATTAATAGTAATAAAAGAAAAAGAAACAACTGAAGACCTTTACAACAACATGGCAATGCACAAATGAGGGTTCAAAATGTATCCGATATGGGTATTTTACTGCCAAAGTTTACAATATTTGATATTTGTTCTTAATTTTAGATTTATAGACACATAAACTAGTGTTAAAAATGTCCAATTCATTAAATTCCTCATTATAAGTGCTAACACTGCGCTTAAAAAAATTGTTACTAGTGTATATGGTTCTATAAGAGGGCACGGAAAACAATGTTCGTAAGCGAGAATTACATCGGGGTACTCTTAGACATATTTTTTCTAATAGCGAGGGTGAATCAATGTGACTATTGATGATTTTGAAAAGAAACGTTTGATCAAAAAATTTTCTTCGGTCGGAGAGCAAAGATAATCCATAACGTTTCAACGAGGTCTCGTAAGATATATGAGGGTGGTAGCAACGATAGTCTAGACTTCTGCCAAATTTCTTTTGAATTTTTTCAATTCGAGAAGAATGACATGCATAGAATGGGTTCCAGATAATACATGCAAAATCCAAGATAGAACGAAACGAATATGAATATTTGCACTGGTCTGGTCGTGCCTCGGAAAGCACGTTAAGCCGTTGGTCCCGGTTGCCATACGAACATCTAGTGGCAGTCGTTACGGGTTGTCGGAGCCCTCAAAAGTCCAACAATTGGTCTGACTGCAATGCTTCGATGTCGCCTTCGGGTTGTGAAGGTCAGACGGCAGTCGCTTCACGGAAAATGTCAAAGTTTAGCCATATCAGCAGTTGGACTGGTATAGCGGACCCCAGACTCCAAAGCTGAAAAAGGCTTCGGATGCGATTGGGATTAACGCTGGGATGATGATGATGATCCAAATCGCCACTTGTAGACTGAAATTACCTTCTGTATATGTTGCTGTTCAGTGAACTCGCAGAGTATGTCGAGGCCATTCTTCTTGACGGTGCAGCTGCAGGGGGTGATGGTGTTGGGCGCGGGACACTGCTGAGCGCCCTGCGGGTGCGCCGGCCGCGCGCACAGGACCACGCAGCAGACCAGCAACCAACGCGGCATCATTGTTTATGACCTGCACGAGAAGATTAGCATAACATAGTTATTTTATTATTTTGAATTCAGAATTATCTTTCATCAAGGTTGGAGTTCATCGCAAATTCAACATAAACAATGATTTACTTTATTATCGAGACTTGACTGAATTGATATGTAATCGTAAATATTTGTACGCCCTCTGACATAACCAAATATTGTTATACCGTATGTTTAATAAATCGCTTATAATTTATGAAAAACGTTCAGATAGAGGAAGAGGTAAGAGAAATATATTGGTATCAGTCATCTTATAATTTGAGTAAGTTTTAAAAGAGCACCATCCTGCCTTTTACATAATGTTACAAATAGAACTTAAGAAGAACTTCTTTCGGCTAACTTGCCACTATAAATTATCTTACAAGGAGCTTGAGTACAATTACGTGGAACATTTACGTAAATTTATCATCATCCATTCATGCGTCCCTTTCGTCCTCCTATTATACAATAGTCAAGTCCGACCTTTAGAAATTTGTAAGCTGAACTAATTCATTACTTATCTCCTCCGCGGATATTACAAAAGAGACAAATTACGACGACTATAGAGGGTCATAACGTGCTACAAAGTATTATCTATCTGACCCAAGGCCCCTCGTTAAAATGACAATTCTGTCGCTCTGAACATTTTGTACTAATAAAAAATACGTTCTTTCCTCGGAATATTGGAGAAAAAAGATTGGCTTACTTATAGTATTTCAATTATTTGATACTTTCTGATGGAATAGCATCAATGTCCTAATTACGTAAGACGGTATTACTATTAGTTAGAATCATTTCAAAGTCAATTGCCAATCCATTGCTTCATATGTTGGAAAATGATGTTTTATTTTAATAATTATAGTGCTTGACTACAATCCCGCCTGATGGTAAGCAGTGATGCAATCGTTGATGGTAAAGCGCACAAGTTTATAAAGCCTATTCACTTAAAAATCTTAGTGAGTAGGAAGGAAGACGGCAGTTGAGCGAGGTGATACAATGTTAAACCGAACAACACGACCAACGCTGCTGCATCACAGGGAGATTAATCTGGAGACCCTCCACGATCAAACTACCGACACAATAACATTTGGCGCATCGTACCCGGCACACATCGCAATACAGCTGCTCAGACCCGTTCTCTGTACGGCTTCACCAGACATCATGCCGGAACATGACGAATCGCCTGGCGGCAAGACTTTGTCTGGTGGGTGGTAACTTCTGCCGGCAGCCGATATTATGGCCTACCACCGAGAGAACTGTCTGCTCTAAAACGTAAATAACGCAATGAATGTTGTTGAACTGTCAAAAAGAAACCCATTACTACTGATAATGGGTTACGCAATTACCCTACAGATTTATAAGCAGGATTCTTCTTCTTCCTCAGCCTATAGATATCCACTGCTGGACAAAGGCCTCCCCCAAGGCTTTCCACGCTGACCGGTCTTGTGCTGCCCGCATTCATCGGCTTCCCGCGACCTCTAAAAGCATGATTATGTCGTAGAAAAACCTCGAAGAGATGAAACAATTTTTTTGATAGGAAGAAGCGCTATAGGCGCAAGCTTATAGCGATTGATGTCTTTGGCGCATTTTCTACCAGCATTTCCTACCAGCTTCTACACAATTGTGGGCTTAAAGCATTAAATTAATACATAAAAGCATATAGTGAATGTAACCGTATTTTAGAACAAATACCTAATCATGTACAGGAATATTTTTCAAATTCAAAAACAGCACACAGCTTCTCCCAAAACATGGCTTTCACGGAAA
Source organism: Sesamia nonagrioides (assembly GCA_017933935.1). NCBI lineage: Eukaryota > Metazoa > Arthropoda > Insecta > Lepidoptera > Noctuidae > Sesamia > Sesamia nonagrioides. The sequence goes on along the minus strand of JADWQK010001120.1, from coordinate 415,891 downwards.
GTTCTCCGATCAATTAAGACAATAAAGCATTAATTCCACGAGTTTAGAACATGGATCCAAAGATAACCAACGGCTTTACATGTTAATACATTAATATACATTATAAACTGTTACATAGATATAATCTAGCCTAAACTTCCATGTTAGAACCAACCTTACCTACCAAGGCAGAAGTTTACCGCTACCGAACTTAGAGATCAAATTTTACCCTTCATTAATGAATCAGTGAACTGGAATTTTGGATACTGAGAACATGTGCCATATCTTTTAATAACCTTAGCAACAGTTAGGCCTGTTTCACACTAGTCCGGGTCGCCACATTTGATTTGGCAGTATCTATTGAACAGAGCCAACCCAATGTAATTTTCTACACAGTATTTGGCTTTCATTCGGCTCGTACTGATTGATCGGAAAACTCCTTTCACCCTTCCTTGTTTCCTGCCTCCCCTGAAATGGCATCTTAAAGGTGATTTTTACCACTCAGGCTATTAATGCTGTTCAGGCCTCTCGTTTGTGGAATACATTGGCAATTTTTTATTTTTGAGAATTCAAGAGACTTGTGAAGGAACACTACTTGTCGTTATGATCTTGTTCAATAAACACTTTTGGCTAATGTATTTGCTTATCTGTTATGTTCAGTATCTATGTACTTATTTAGCTATATGTATGTATTTATGTATATACTTTAGTATATTGCATTAATAAAATTTCCACAAACGATAGTCCCATTTGTGGTCCGGGAGAATCTGTCCATTCTTTGGTTCTCTGGAAGAGATCGCGCGATAAGCCCGCCCATTGTATGTTTTTTTTTTTGCATTGAATGTATTTTGTTCGATGTTTGATTGGTGTACAGTAAAAAATATACACACTATACTAATCTATACTCTATACTAATATATAAAGATGAAGAGTTTGTTTGTTTGTGCGCGCTAATCTCAGGAACTACTGGTCCGATTTGAAAAATTATTTTTGCGTTGGATAGCCCATTAATCCAGGAAGGCTTTAGGCTATATAACACCACGCTGCGACCAATAGGAGCGGAGCATAATTTATTCCACGCGAACGAAGTCGCTGGCGGCTGCTAGTATTATAAATGCGAAAGTAACTCTGTCTGTCTGTCTGTCTGTTACGCTTTCCCGCTTAAACCACTCAACCGATTTTGATGAAATTTGGCACAGACAATCTTTAGACCCTGAGAAAAGACATAGGATACCTTTTATCCCGGAAAAAATTGATATTCCCGAGGGAAAACAAAAAAGCTCGATATAAACGAACTCCACGCGGGCGAAGCCGCGGGCGGAAAGCTAGTAAATAAATAAAGCTGGTATTTAAATAATTATATTCTATTCTACCGCACGCATCTGTGGTGATTATTGCCGACCTGAACAGTGGTAGCTGTTTTCTAGGCACATTTTCAACCTTATTCGGTCTAACCAGAAGATGCTATCAGTATTTCACTCACAGTGAGTGACATTAAACCTCCGTAACCCAACAGGTGACATACCGTAGAGACCGATTGTGACATGTTTTCCAGGCAACTGTCTGCATGTGAAGACTGTCATTTGTTTTTATGACATACAAGGGTGACAGCTTTACGTGTTCTCCAATACGCTGAGTAGCTTCTGTGCCGTCAATCTAACTACACTAAGCTACAGTATTCACTTGTTTATTTTTCAAATAACAAATTTCCAAAGCTCAAAATTCCTGAAAGATATCAATGTTAAAATTTTAAAGTGAAGAGAAAAATCTGAAGACCTCTTTTATCTCATGCTCTCCGGGCTCTAAAATGAGGCTTCGTTTTTCAGGTACAAGATTGTAGCAATTTTAGATTTACATTTTTGTTTTAAAATATTTTCTGAAGATAGAAAATATTCATGAAATGTTTTCTTAAAGGAATTCTTGTGTAAAGATTTTGAATTACTTTCTTCGTTTCGTAGTTGGGTTTATTATGCTTCCTGCTTACAAATTTTTATTACAAAATCTTACAGCTTTTTTATAACCCGAAGCTGAGGTCAAGCAGAAAATTTGAAGACCTGCCTTGAGGGATTTTTTTTATTATTTATTGTTGAGAAAGAGATGGCTAGACGATCTAGACTGTACCGTGAGGGCTGCGTCGATGTGGCACGGAAGAAAATTTTGGGAAGGCCTTTACTCAGCAATAACAAACTGTAGGCTAATTTAAAAAAAAAATATTAATAAACTTTATCACTACATGGTATAAAACAAAGTCGCTTTCTCTTTCCCTATGTCCCTATGTATGATTAAATCTTTAAAACTGCGCAACGGATTTTGATGTGGTTTTTTATTTAATAGATGTAGTGATTAAAGAGGAAAGTTTATATGTATAACTAGCGGCCGCCAGCGACTTCGTTCGCGTAGAGTTAGTTATGCTCCGCTCCTATTGGTCGCAGCGTGATGTTATTAAACTTTTCTAGATTAATGTGCTATCTAACGCAAAAATAATTTTTCAAATCGAAGCAGTAGTTCCTGAGATTAGCGCGTTCAAACAAACAAACTCTTCAGCTTTATATACTAGTATAGAAGTATAAGTATAACATACATTAAATAGTGAAGAAATACTATTATTTTTGAGGTTTCTAATGTGATGTCGTAAATAATTATGTTTTATCCGCGTTTGTAGTGAAACTGAGGCTGTACTAGGGTACAGCCTGAGTTTCACTACAAACGCGGATACTTCGTACAATAATTAGTATATTATTTTGATAAATCTCGCCTACGAGATTTAAATATTATACACATTGAAAAAGTCTACAGAAAAGTCCGCGATGGTACCTATATGTCTATCTCGTAGGGATATCCCACAATAATATTATTTTTCATTTCATTTACTTCTTAAGACAAATACTGGCTATTTTTCAAGTGATTTTAACCAATACAACTTTAATCCTGTTGGGGAGGTTCGTGGAACACAAATAACAACGCTATAAGTAGTGTAAGAATCACATAAAAGTAAAATAAAATAGTTACATATGAAACAGCAGGCACGACAATTGTGATCGGAAATACAACGTCAGTATCTTAGTCTATTTTCAAATAAGTCATATTCAAAACATATTTATAACCAGCCTTTACACATTGAGACCATGATACTTCAACAAATCCTTAACGAATAAAGTACCATAAATAAATTGTTGATTTAATATAGATCTATATCGCTCATTACAGCATATGATTTAAATGAATATTTTCGAAGATATTGCAGATTTAAAAATTGCGGGGCGTCGCGTTTGCGGCGGTTCCGACCGGCGGGAGCGGCAGGGCGCCATGTTTTATATACAACGTTCACAGTTTTTCTGTAGTGGATTTAGTATCAGCATTGCACCCGTGCGAAGCTGGGGCGGGTAGCTAGTACAATATAATTTCCATAATCTTACTTTAGTTTTCAAATCTATACTAATACTAGCTGACCCGGCGAACTTCGTTCCGCCGTAAAGGCAATACACATGACTACTTTTTAAATTAGGATAATTTTAAATAAATAAATATTATTATTCAATGATTCTTTATTTGGGAGCACAATCCTGGCGGTTCTCCGGAAATCTTTAATGTGCTACAATACTCGCAAACAATATCCATTGGCTCAATGCGAACGCCATTGCGCTATATTATATGCGTATTGAAACGCTGCCCGATTCAAATCAGTATTTGATGAATTTCTTCTTGTGCTTCGTAAATTATCTAGCGCTTGATCTCTGAGGTTTCGACGTACTCGACGATTTCGCATTGCCAACCGAGCCGTTTCACGGGCTGCCTCCCTTTGCTCTGGTGAGTGAGAAGCACGAAGTCGAACCATACTAAGGCTGCGCTCTTCAAGTGCAATTTCTTGCTCTTCTTCAGTTCTTTTTTTTGTTTTGGGTGGGAAATCATCAAATGACCTCTCCCACTCTGGGCGGAGCGGAAGGGCTTGTCAGACTTTTATTTTCTAAAACCCACGGCCAGTGCCATGGTTTCTTTTTTAACCAACCCGCAACCCTGTGGACCAGTCCTCGTGGACCCCGTCAAGGTGTGCTGACATCTCTTTGAGGCGCGTGTAAAACACAACGCGCCGTTAACCCGGGCCTGGTTCTTACCAAGAGGCGAGCTACCTATCGCTCGCCGCCCGCAAGCCTGCGCCTACGGCGGTCGGGAGTCCGATGTTGCCTCCCGACCAGGGCGCTTCCTGCGGCGGTTTGAGGCGTGAGTGTGGTAGGATTTCCACTTCCCCATGCGCTCCTCCTCCTTTGCCAGCATCACTGCTTCACAGAAGGATGTGAAAGCTTGTCATGCACTCTTGCTCCGAACTATGGCCCGGACCAGGGTCGGACGCGAGAGATCGCTGCCGACCGCTGCCACAAGGACACGGCTGTGCTCTATCCAAGCCGGGCAGACCTCCACCATATGCTCCACCGTGTCCTCAGGGCGATGCACACAGTGGTCACCCTGGCGTTTCCTCCCGCTTTGTACGGAACAGGAACCTCCCGAAACAACCGTGTCCGGTGAGGACCTACGTCAGTCGGATGGTGAAGACACCGTGGCGCCTCTCTAGCTACTCCTCAAAGAGAGGACTTACCGCCGCTATTTCGGCGTGCTCAGTGCTGGATTGCGACAATCACACTTTCCATGTCGCCATGAGACCCCGCCGGAGCTCTGTCCGCTGTACTGCGATTTTTCGCGGCAACAGAGTTGTGCGTCCTCTCGTCACTCCCACATGTGGGCGAGGGATAGTGTTTCTCCACAATTTAATGGATGTTATTATACATATAAACGTTTCTTTTTAATTACTCTATCTATTAAAAGAAACCTCATCAAAATCTGTTTCGCAGTTTTAAAGATTTAATCATACAAAGGAACATAGGGAAAGAGAAAGTAACTTTGTTTTATAGTAGGTATGTAGTGAAGTGGTAAATGGCACAGCAATAAAATATTAGAAATTTTGAAGTTGAAGTTTGCTTTGGGGCTTTTATTAAAAAAATTAAACCGGCAGAGAGTATTTATATTCCTTGCTTTAAATAAATGCATCAACATTCAACCGGTAAGACTTTTTTTAATATGCTGAGTAGTGCAGCAGTGTGTTTGTACCATTTTTAACAAATGAACCGCTAACTTATATTTTGACTGAGTTGTTTTGTTATTCCATGTCAGTTGCGTTTTGTTAAACCATGTCTTATGTCACGTCACACGGGAACGACAGGAACCGCGGGAACGGGATAAAAAGTATCCTATGTGATATGTCCTTCTCCCAGTTCTTATAGATAGAAGATAGAATACTCTTTATTATGTACACCATATAGATTACAAAAACATAAATATACAAATTTTACAAAGGGTGACACAATGGGCGGTCTTATCGCTAAGAGCGAGTTCTTATCTACCTCCCTACCAATTTTGAGCCATACTGGTTAAGCGGTTCTTGAGTTATAAATAGAGTAACTAACACGACTTTCATTTATATACATAGACTTCATTCAAATCGGACCAGCCTAGGAGGAATTCAGTGATGTACACACGTACAGCAGATTTAGGAATATACCCATGTAAAGCATTGTCATCTACATTTGTAACAAAGATATCATACCTCTCTCTACCCATAGAGCTCTTGTTTCTGTCTCTTTAAGTTAAATAAAAAATCTTTTTTTTTTAAAAAATATTTTTTTCTCTTTTAGTTCATAAGTACAATTTTAGTTAAATAAAAAAAAATCTTTTCTATTTTTTCCCCCTTTAGTTCTTATGTACAGTTATCTTTTTAAGTAACTAAAAAACTTAAAAAAAAAAAAAACTATAAACTTGTCTAAAAACAAAAAAAAAACTTGTGATTGGCCGGGTTTGAACCGAGGAACACCAGCCATCGTGAGTAGACCATACCAATATCGACTACGCCACAGCCGCTATGTCAAGCCGCGCGAAATTAGCGCCCATATTATGCGTGAAATATTGCGAAAGAGAAAACTCGAAAATATGCGCTTCCCCAGACATAAGACTGAGCTAGATCGATTTTTCGTCCCCGAAAACCCCTACATATTAAATTTCAGCGAAATCGTTAGGGCCGTTTCTGAGATCACATGCTTCTTCAAGCGATTAGCGCCATCTGCCGGGTTGATTTGTGAATCTAAACAATCCAGGTCGCCACTCAAACGCATACAGAAAAATTCATTAGAATCGGTCAAGCCGTTTAGGAAGAGTTCAATGACATACACATGTACAGCAGAATTATATATCTTTATATATATATATCTTTATATATATAATTCTATTATATATATTCGCGCATATTTTCGAGTTTTCTCTTTCGCAATATTTCACGCATAATATGGGCGCTAATTTCGCGCGGCTTGACATAGCGGCTGTGGCGTAGTCGATATTGGTATGGTCTACTCACGATGGCTGGTGTTCCTCGGTTCAAACCCGGCCAATCACAAGTTTTTTTTTTGTTTTTAGACAAGTTTATAGTTTTTTTTTTTTTTAAGTTTTTTAGTTACTTAAAAAGATAACTGTACATAAGAACTAAAGGGGGAAAAAATAGAAAAGATTTTTTTTTATTTAACTAAAATTGTACTTATGAACTAAAAGAGAAAAAAATATTTTTTAAAAAAAAAAGATTTTTTATTTAACTTAAAGAGACAGAAACAAGAGCTCTATGGGTAGAGAGAGGTATGATATCTTTGTTACAAATGTAGATGACAATGCTTTACATGGGTATATTCCTAAATCTGCTGTACGTGTGTACATCACTGAATTCCTCCTAGGCTGGTCCGATTTGAATGAAGTCTATGTATATAAATGAAAGTCGTGTTAGTTACTCTATTTATAACTCAAGAACCGCTTAACCAGTATGGCTCAAAATTGGTAGGGAGGTAGATAAGAACTGGGAGAAGGACATATCACATAGGATACTTTTTATCCCGTTCCCGCGGTTCCTGTCGTTCCTGTGTGACGTGACATAAGACATGGTTTAACAAAACGCAACTGACATGGAATAACAAAACAACTCAGTCAAAATATAAGTTAGCGGTTCATTTGTTAAAAAATGGTACAAACACACTGCTGCACTACTCAGCATATTAAAAAAAAAGTCTTACCGGTTGAATGTTGATGCATTTATTTAAAGCAAGGAATATAAATACTCTCTGCCGGTTTAATTTTTTTAATAAAAGCCCCAAAGCAAACTTCAACTTCAAAATTTCTAATATTTTATTGCTGTGCCATTTACCACTTCACTACATACCTACTATAAAACAAAGTTACTTTCTCTTTCCCTATGTTCCTTTGTATGATTAGATCTTTAAAACTGCGAAACAGATTTTGATGAGGTTTCTTTTAATAGATAGAGTAATTAAAAAGAAACGTTTATATGTATAATAACATCCATTAAATTGTTGAGAAACACTATCCCTCGCCCACATGTGGGAGTGGTGAGAGGAGGCATAACTCTGTTGCCGCGAAAAATCGCAGTACAGCGGACAGAGCTCCGGCGGGGTCTCATGGCGACATGGAAAGTGTGATTGTCGCAATCCAGCACTGAGCACGCCGAAATAGCGGCGGTAAGTCCTCTCTTTGAGGAGTAGCTAGAGAGGCGCCACGGTGTCTTCACCTTCCGACTGACGTAGGTCCTCACCGGACACGGTTGTTTCGGGAGGTTCCTGTTCCGTACAAAGCGGGAGGAAACGCCAGGGTGACCACTGTGTGCATCGCCCTGAGGACACGGTGGAGCATATGGTGGAGGTCTGCCCGGCTTGGATAGAGCACAGCCGTCTCCTTGTGGCAGCGGTCGGCAGCGATCTCTCGCGTCCGACCCTGGTCCGGGCCATAGTTCGGAGCAAGAGTGCATGACAAGCTTTCACATCCTTCTGTGAAGCAGTGATGCTGGCAAAGGAGGAGGAGCGCATGGGGAAGTGGAAATCCTACCACACTCACGCCTCAAACCGCCGCAGGAAGCGCCCTGGTCGGGAGGCAACATCGGACTCCCGACCGCCGTAGGCGCAGGCTTGCGGGCGGCGAGCGATAGGTAGCTCGCCTCTTGGTAAGAACCAGGCCCGGGTTGACGGCGCGTTGTGTTTTACACGCGCCTCAAAGAGATGTCAGCACACCTTGACGGGGTCCACGAGGACTGGTCCACAGGGTTGCGGGTTGGTTAAAAAAGAAACCATGGCACTGGCCGTGGGTTTTAGTCAATAAAAGTCTGACAAGCCCTTCCGCTCCGCCCAGAGTGGGGGAGGTCATTTGATGATTTCCCACCCAAAACAAAAAAAAAAGAACTGAAGAAGAGCAAGAAATTGCACTTGAAGAGCGCAGCCTTAGTATGGTTCGACTTCGTGCTTCTCACTCACCAGAGCAAAGGGAGGCAGCCCGTGAAACAGCTCGGTTGGCAATGCGAAATCGTCGAGCAAACCTCAGAGATCAAGCGCTAGATAATTTACGAAGCACAAGAAGAAATTCATCAAATACTGATTTGAATCGGGCAGCGTTTCAATACGCATATAATATAGCGCAATGGCGTTCGCATTGGGCCAATGGATGTTGTTTGCGAGTATTGTAGCACATTAAAGATTTCCAGAGAACCGCCAGGATTGTGCTCCCAAATAAAGAATCATTGAATAATAATATTTATTTATTTAAAATTATCCTAATTTAAAAAGTAGTCATGTGTATTGCCTTTACGGCGGAACGAAGTTCGCCGGGTCAGCTAGTATAAAGATATAAAGCTGAAGAGTTTGTTTGTATGTTTGTTCACTCTAATCTCGGGAACTAATGGTCCGATTTGAAAAATTATTTTTGCGTTGGATAGCCCATTAATCCAGAAAATCACGCTGCGACCGATAGGAGCGGAGCATAACTAAACCACGCGAACGAAGTCACTGGCGGCCGCTAGTCATACTATAAAGCTAAAATTAGTTGCAATAATGTCTTATTGCAACTTATTTCTTAAGGTACCTTAATCTCTTAAGGTAGTAGTTGTTATAAGATAGTCAAGCTGAAGACAATGCACGAAATGGGCAAAGATGTTGATTCCTCTGAATAGTTTTTTTTTATGAATTTGTTGAAGCAAAACAAACACGTTGGCAGCTATTTCATGATTGCTGCACACACAGGCTCATTGTTTAATATTCGGAGCAGCAATTCATAAGACTCTTGAAGCCTAAAACGTTGGTTAAGCGTTTGAAACCATGTGCTATGTGTACTGAATAAAAAAGTTAATCAAGGCACATAATTTTATTTTGGTCCCTATAAATTTGCAATCCTTTATTACCGCTACAGTCACGTATCAAAAAATAATGCTCGTATACATTTAGATTGAAGTACGTTCCGTACATATTGGCGAGCTGAATATTCTATCGGCGGTGCACGGGGCACGAATACTAATAATAACCGGGCTCGTCTCTTGACGTGAAAGTTTGTTCACAAATTGTTTAAAACCCCTGCCACTGCTGTACGGTCTAACCGTACAATTCATTTATTTTTACGTTAAAGAAGTAGTTTTGTACCGCGTGCGCAATTTACTTTCGCGTTCGGTGTTACCGCATGTACAATGAGGGCACGGTATGAATTGTACGGTTGAGCGTACAGCAGTGGCAGGGGTGTTAAACAATTTGTAACCATAATGTAGATCTATATCCTATCATTACTGATCACTGTATCAAGTACCTTATAGAATTATATGAATAAAGTTGTAATTATAAAATCTATCATATCTTATCGTTTATAGTTACCTATCCCGTAAAACAGAACTATTAATCCACTATTACCTCTAATACTCATTTTCTTTGCTGTTTTGTATCTACCAACCCGCACTGGGCTTGTGTGGTAGATTACAGCCCTCTCACCGAGAGGAGCCCAGTGTCGGGTCCAGTAGACTCTGGACAGGTGGACTCGACATCGATAGGTTGATTATGTACCCATATTATAAGTGCCTGGCTGTCATACTGTCGACGGCCCGCTTGATTAAAAATCACCATAGACACGCGAGTAGACTCCCTATCTGTCACTATCGAGGGATTATTTCAATTGGTGTTTTACATTGTGGTAAAACACTGGACGGGAAAGCTAAGATGAGTGTCGCGCGCATTTTCCATTGGACTTTTAAAATTATTTATAGTGTCGTTTACTAAATAAAAGCTCATGATTTATGTAGTATAAAGTGCATTTAGTAAATAATTCATAAAGAACATTGAAATATCGTAGCATAGTGGCCATATCATGGCTTTGCCCCAAACCGGGATCATAGACGGTTCACGCGGCCGTCTTTTTCAACTGTTATTGGCGATATCCGTCATTATTGTGAATTATAATTTTCGAAGAATTTCTATAATTTGTTGCACGTGTTATTGGTAAAATTGTGGTATTCCATAGAGGCCATTGATCAAGAGTGGAGATTAAATCCCACCTTCAAAAAAGAAGAAGACAAGAAGTATCTTGTGATAGACGTACCTTGACCGTGGAAAAAGAAAACCAAATTATTTACGTCGAAAAAAGAAAATAAATTTGAATGGTATTTTACGTTTACGCTTTAAAGGCCTCTACCTTATTTGGAATGGTGCATTCAGACATGTTGGTAGAAATATCGAAACAACGTGAATAAAATACATATTAAATCTCTTCTTCGTTTTTATATACTACTTTCATGAAAAAAGGAATAAACGTTTCCAGTCATTTATTAGACCCAGATTATGTCTAGGCTTAATCAGAGACTGAACTCTCGAGTTTATTTAAGGACTTTCTCTTAACCTTACTTCTTCTCTTCTATCTTTTAAGTAGTTTTGACGTGAAAAGGTTACAAAATCCCATCCATCAATCTATAATACTAATAAATAAATAAATAGTTTATTTAAATAAAAGGTACTGCATTTAGCTTTCTAAACAAAATTAATACCTACTGTTACGAATGGACCTTATGTCGATGGCATAAGGTTCAATATCGCGTGACATGCAGTGTGTCACTTTTAAGTCCTATTTCGCTAGATCTAGACATTTCCTAGGTACAATAATAAAACGCATTACTAGACTTAGGACGGCCTATCGAATGGTACAGGTCTCAACAGTTTTGTCAACAAAGTGTCGACATCGAAATTTCTAGAAATCCGTTTCCGGGAATTACCGTAGGTACTTCCGAGTGACCTCGAAGTTATGTGCTATTATTATTACGTCTAGAGGAATCTGGAATGTTCGATCAGCTGGACTCTATATAGCACCGTGACGCCCGCACAGAGTCAGTCTACACTCGACTAGCGATACGAAAACAGCGACAGTTAAGAAGCGATCTTCGAGAATACCTACTGCGACAACTGTAACGAGAACTGTGAGTACTACGGGAAGTAACATCTGTAGAGTTATTGTGTGTTTACGACACGGACTTCGTGGACATAAGAGAAGACTTCGGTACGACATCAGCTACGTTCTACTTGTCATTGCCTACAATCGACTGTACCTTCGTTGCCAATAAACTTCGTAACCCTTAACCGGCGCTTAAGTACCCCTAGCCCGTAACAATTGGTGTCAGAAGCGGCATGCCGGTCACGCCAAGGGAAGACGAAAGAGTTCGCACGCGACGACAAGCAGCGATGGATTTGGCGCGTCAAGAGGAAGTATCACTTGGTGTCCCTGCACCCGTAGAAGATGCGGCCTTCGTCCCACCGACGAATGTGAGTGCGCCTAGTACCAGCACTATTCCCGGAAGCAGCGGATCCGATTTATCGGTGTTACTGGCTCACTTGACGGCGCAAATAAAGCTGAGTATAGCAGAATCCCAGGCGCAAATAAAAGGCATAGTAGCAGAATCACAGGCAAAATCCCAGGCAGAAATCCAGGCACAAATTAAAAGTGTAGCAGAAACCCAGGCTCAAATAAAACAATCCCAGGCAGTAACCCAGTCACAAATAAAGGAATCCCAGCAACTGGTATTACAATTAAATGAAAAGTGGAAAAAGACCAAAGAAGAGGTCAATGAACTTAGAATAAAAACAGCTCAACGAGATGCCCGTCTGGACCAGCAAGACACGCGCATAGACAAACAAGATACGCGTATGGACCAGCAAGATACGCGCATAGACAAACAAGATGCGCGTATGGAGAAATTAAACAGTACCATCATGGAGTTTGGGAAGGAAGTAGAATTTTTGCAGGAGAAGGTACAAAAAGGAGTTATTAAAGGTGTGGTACCGGTACCCAGTGCTTTGCCGACTTTCCAAGTACCTCATTTTGACGGAACAACGTCATGGGCGGCCTTCCGTCTACAGTTCGAAAAGGTCGCAAAAGGCAACAACTGGGACGACGATCAAGCTCTAACGGCCCTTATGCTTGCTTTGCGTGGTGATGCCGTACGAATCCTCGAAAATATTTCCGGCGATTGCAATACCCTAGCCTATCTGTTAGAAGCGTTGGAGACTAGATATGGAGAGAAACACCTGGAACATGTCTACAGGGCTCAACTCCGCGAACGCACACAGAAGAGCAGCGAGGGTTTGCAACAATGGGCCACGGAAATTGAACGTATGGTTCGGAAGGCGTATGCATCAACACCGGGATTGATTGGCGCTACTACTCTACGATTCTTTACTGATGGGATTCGAGATGCAGAAGTCAGGGCTGCTGTACGTCTGGGTCACCATCAGACCCTGAAGGCAGCTTTGACGCATGCTCTGGAGATGGAAGCAGTACGTCAAGATGGCCCACAACACGACCGTATTCGAGAAGCGACCGCACAAATAAAAGCCCGACGAGGACCAACTTGCTATGAGTGTGGCAAAAAGGGGCACATTAGAATTGATTGTCCCAGGAAGGCTAAGGGAAGAAGAACTTCTTGGTCACGTGAAGAGGCCGCGGTGATGGCGTGGCGCAAGCGCGATGCGAAGGGCGAGTCCGAGCGCCCGTGCGAGCGAGTCGAGTGGCGTGAGCGGAGCGATCGGAGCGGGCACCGCGAGCGACCCGCTGAACGAGAGCGGGAACGCGTCAAGGACCGGGAGCGAGATCGAGACCAGGAACGCGAACGTTCCGGCAAGCGAGAACACGAGCGCGAGCGGTCGCGCGGAAGGTCGTGGACTGAGGCAGACGGAAGCCGGGACAAGGAAGTCGAGGACGAGGCGCGTAAGAAGAAGCGCCTCGAGAAAAAGGCAAGGCAAAAGGACCGCCGCCGCCAGCTAACTTCAGGAAGTAAGGGCCGACATTGTGACAAACAGGAAAATACAGAGAACGTGCGTATTGTCCAGGTGATTGATTTGGATGAAGACTGGGATAATCGATCATTGAAAGACGCACAGAAGGACGACAGTGACTTGAAGACAGTAATCGAATGGAAACAACGTGGCCAAAGGCCCGCTTGGAGTGAAATATCAGCGCATAGCCCAGCAGCAAAAAGTTACTGGGCCCAATGGGACAGCCTGATAATTGATAACGGAGTCCTCAAGAGGAAATGGGAATCACCTAGTGGACAGAAGGTCACCTTACAGATAGTTGTCCCCTGCGATAAAGTCGCGTCAGTACTACGACAGGTGCACGACGGAGTATCCGGAGGACATCTAGGAGTAAAGAAAACCCTGGAGAAGGTGAGAAAAAGATTCTATTGGGTGCATTGCCGCGAAGACGTAGAGGACTGGTGTAGAAAATGCGTAGCTTGCTCCTCAGTAAAGGGACCGCAAACGAGAGCCAGAGGTCGGCTGAAATTATAAAATGTTGGTGCACCATGGGAAAGAGTTGCTGTCGATATAGCTGGGCCATTCCCTGTGACTGAAGAAGGGAATAGGTATATCATCGTCATGCAAGACTATTTCAGCAAATGGCCAGAAGCTTTTGCAGTACCTAACCAGGAAGCTCATACAGTCGCCAAAAAGCTAGTTCACGAGGTGTTCTGTCGATTTGGCGTTCCCTTGGAGTTACACTCTGACCAGGGTAGAAACTTCGAGTCTTCACTATTTCAAGAGCCAACTACTCGGGATACATAAGACTCGTACAACACCGTACCACCCACAGTCAGATGGAATGGTCGAAAGATTCATTCAGACGTTGGAGAATCATTTGGCCAAAGTAGTGGAAGAACACCAAAGGGATTGGGACCAATACATTCCACTCTTTTTAATGTCATACCGCTCAGCAACACATGATAGCACAAACTGCACACCGGCGAAAGTCAACTTCGGCCGAGAAATTAGACTACCCATAGATGCATTAACCGGAACAACTCCCGATACTCCTATCCTAGCCGTCGACTATGTGGCCGACCTGCGTCGTAAATTAGATGGAATACATGAGCTAGTGAGAGAGAATGGTCTGAAAACCAGTGAGAAAATGATGATCCGATACGACCGCAAAGCTAACGTGCCCGGATTTGAAGAGGGAACTTTGGTATGGTTACATAACCCCATTAGAAGAAAAGGAAAGAGTCCAAAGTTCCAAGCCAAATGGGAGGGTCCGTACACGATAGTAACCAGAATAAACGATGTCACCTACCGGATTAAGAAAGGACCTAGAGGGAAGCTGAAGGTCGTACACGTTGACCGCCTAGCTCGCTATTATGGATCAAATCATGCTCGGGACGAGCATGACTAAGGAGGGGGCAATGTTACGAATGGACCTTATGTCGATGGCATAAGGTTCAATATCGCGTGACATGCAGTGTGTCACTTTTAAGTCCTATTTCGCTAGATCTAGACATTTCCTAGGTACAATAATAAAACGCATTACTAGACTTAGGACGGCCTATCGAATGGTACAGGTCTCAACAGTTTTGTCAACAAAGTGTCGACATCGAAATTTCTAGAAACCCGTTTCCGGGAATTACTGTAGGTACTTCCGAGTGTCCTCGAAGTTATGTGCTATTATTATTACGTCTAGAGGAATCTGGAATGTTCGATCAGCTGGACTATATAAAGCGCCGTGACGCCGGCTCAGAGTCAGTCTACACTCGACTAGCGATACGAAAACAGCGACAGTTAAGAAGCGATCTTCGAGAATACCTACTGCGACAACTGTAACGAGAACTGTGAGTACTACGGGAAGTAACATCTGTAGAGTTATTGTGTGTTTACGACACGGACTTCGTGGACGTAAGAGAAGACTTCGGTGCAACGTCAGTGACATTCTACTTGTCATTGCCTACAATCGACTGTACCTTCGTTGCCAATAAACTTCGTAACCCTTAACCGGCGTTTAAGTACCCCTAGCCCGTAACACTACTATGAATAAGGCACTTATATGTATAGTTCTAAATAGTATCCTTCAACTAGGTATTGTTATCCCAGTGAGAATTGTCGACCGACTCTAAATAAATGATCTAAATGACAAGTTTAGATAATATTTATAATTTTGGCCCTACGAAACACTAATGAGATTCCACGTCAGTATCACATTGCATAATCGCGGTTATTTTGTTACTGAGTCTTTATGGGAATAAAATCATTAAATAACAATTATTTTAAAACTTTATTTAATTAAGTTATCAAATAACAGTTATTAAGTAACAAGTTATTAAATAACAGGTTACTAAATAACAATTATTTAATAGCAATTATTTGATACCTTTATTTCCATAAAGACTGATGAGATATAACCTGAAAATTGGGTTCAAATTAGTTCAAATAATCAAACTGATGATATAAGCTGAAAATTAGATTCGTTTAGTTTTTTGTTGTTCCGTTCAAAATAAGCTAGGTATTTTGCCTTGGTTTTTTTTATTATTTATAAACTAGTGCTTGACTGCAATCCCGCCTGATGGTAAGCAGTGATGCAATCGTTGATGGTAAAACGCACTAGCTTATTAAGCTTATTCACTGAATGATAAAACTCAGTGAATAGGAACGAAGACGGCAGTTGAGCGAGGTGATGCAATGTTTAACCCAACAACACGACCAACGATGCTGCGCCAGAGGATGATCTGGAGACCCTCCACGACCAAACTCCCGACACAACAACATTAGGCACATCGTACCCGGTATACATCGCAACACAATTGCTCAGACCCGTCCTCCGTACGGTTATACTGTTGGCCTTATTGCTATTTCTATTAGAATCTTCAGGAAGATAATAACGTGTTTTTTATCATTATAAACTAGTGCTTGACTGCAATCCCGCCTGATGGTAAGCAGTAATGCAATCGTTGATGGTAAAGCGCGCTAGTTTATTAAGCCTATTCACTTAAAAAACTTGGTGAATAGGAAGGAAGACGGCAGTTGAGCGAGGTGATGCAATGTTAACCCAACAACACGACCAACGATGCTGCGCCAGAGGATGATCTGGAGACCCTCCACGACCAAACTCCCGACACAACAACATAGGCACATCGTACCCGGTACACATCGCAACACAACTGCTCAGACCCGTCCTCCGTACGGCTTCACCAGACATCATGCCGGAACACGACGAATCGCTTGGCGGCAAGACTTTGGTGGTTGGTAACTCTGCCGGCAGCCGATGTTATGGCCTACCACCGAGAAACATTTTAATTATTTTTGACTTAGATTTTTTGACATTTAATTAATCTGTACTTAATATATAAAGCTGAAGAGTGTGTTTGTTTGAACGCACTGGTCTCAGGAATTACTGGTCCCATTTGAAAAATTATTTTTGCGTTGGATAGCTCATTAATCTAGCAAGGCTTTAGGCTATATAATATTACGTAGCGGCCAATAGGAGCGGAGCATATAGAAAAAAAAAAACATATCGAAATCCACGCGGATGAAACCGTGAGGCGCAGCTAGTAAGAAATAGTTCCTCATTTGGGTCTATCATTTTAATTGAAAACAAAAGTTATGCATGATTTTAAAACATATTCCTAGGTTTAAATTTTGTTATCATGAGCCAGATGAACACCATGTTTTTGTATGCCTACCGGCATAACACAGCGCCTTGATATACCTATATAAGACGGGTACCTATTTATCTGTGTTAACAAATAAAATTATTTAATTTCTAATAACAAAATTAAATTAACATTTAAATTCATTACGGCTTGACACAAGCAACTAGTTACAGTAGATACTAAATTAAATCACTAAATATGCAAAATAAGCACTTAAGCGTCGGAGTAATCATTCTAATGCTATATCATTTGGAAAAGTGCCCAGAAAACTGGTAAGTCTTCTGGGCACTTTTCCATCCATATCTATACTAATATATAAAGCTGAAGAGTTTGTTTATTTGTTTGAACGCGCTAATCTCTCTGAACTGGAACTACTGGTCCGATTTCAAAAAATCTTTTTGCGTTAGATAGCCGATTAATCTAGGAAGGTTTTAGGCAACATAATATCACGCTGCGACCAATAGGAGCGGAGCACATAAAAAAAATATATCGAAACCTACGCGGGTGAAACCGCGCGGCGGAGCAAGTATTTTATACTTTGCGAAAACGCAATGAAAATAATGTGGTTACCCAATAACCACGTTATTTCATGTTTTTTTAACGTTACGTTATAACGTGACGTTAATTTAGTGGTATTGTCACGACTTTTTTTTTGTTGTGTCAAATGTTGTTGTGTCGGGAGTTTGGTCGTGGAGAGTCTCCAGATCAATCTCCCTCTGGCGCAGCATCGTTGGTCGTATTGGTCTTCGGTTTAACATTGCATCACCTCGCTCAACTGCCGTCATCCTTCCAATTTCTATATTTTTTAAGTGAATATGCTTAATAAACTAGTGCGCTTTACCATCAACGACTGCTTACCATCAGGCGGGATTGCAGTCAAGCACTAGTTAATAATTATTTAAAAAAAAAGTAACCATTAGCAGGTAACTTCGTAAACTCATTATATTACCATTAAATAAAAACAATATTCTATAAAATACCAATTGGTTTTTTTCCTTGTTTTCATAATTTTTATGGTTTTCCTTTGATTCGTCATGGTTTGATTCAGAACAAAACAGTCTGAAGTTATAAAACTCCTGAAAGGCGGAAACCTTATTAACAAAATTGTTTGTTCGTGATCCTTTGTCTTTAATTTGATTCAAAATACACTGAACAGAATTACGAAAACCGTTCTGTTTATTTAATAAAGAAGTGGGGACTAAATTAATTCATTTTAGCTCTGTTTTTAAAAGTTAAGGCACTTCAGTGCTTCTAATAAAGTCAAGTCTTTGTTATGATTTAGTATCCTGAAACGGAGAAGGAATTCCTACCTAAGATTTTTGTACTAGCGAATTACTAAGGCCTACAGCCTTCGTAATTCCGGAGGATGTAAAAGATTAGAGGATTTTATTCACTTAATTTATTCTTCTTCTTCTTCTTTTTTCAAAGTGAGATCATTGATCAAGAGAGAGATTGAGATGAGTCAACCTTAACTCTTGATCAATGGCCTCTGTGGATACCACAATTTTACCAATAACACGTGTAACAAATTGTAGAAATTATTTGAAAATTTTGTTTGTCAATAATGGCGGATAACGCCAATGACAGTTGAAAAAAACGGCCACGTGAACCGTCTATGAGGCAGGTTTGAGGCAAAGTCGTGATGTGGCTACTATGCTGCGATATTTCTATGTTCTTTATGAATTACTAGCAGACGTCAGCGACTTCGTTCGCGTGAAATTAATTATGCTCCGTTCCTGTCGCAGCGTGATGTTATATAGCCTAAAGCCTTCCTGAATTAATGGGCTATCCAACGCAAAAAGAATTTTTAAAATCGGACCAGTAGTTCCTGAGATTAGCGCGCACAAACAAACAAACAAACTCTTCAGAGATTTACTGAATGCACTTTTTACTACATAAGAATAGTAAGAATAGCAGTTCAAGGTATGAAAAATGGAAAAGCTATGGGCCCAGATGATATACCAGTAGAAGTATGGAAGTGTTTAAAAGGAGATGGATGTATGTGGCTGACTTTATTCTTCAATAAGTTGTTGCATGAAGGAGAGATCCCACAAGAATGGTGCAATAGTTCACTAGTGCCCATCTTTAAGAATAAAGGTGATGTACAGGACTGGAACAACTATCAAGGGATTATAATGAAATGCAGTTTTAGCGGTTAACAATCAAGTGACATTTTATTAATAAGAAGAAATGTTGGGAATGATTACACAGATTATAACTATCTTAGTTTAGTTCCCCGAAACATCACTAGAGGGCGATAGATGTTCAACAGCATATAATTTTGATACATTAAACAACACCCCCACTTATCAAAATAATGTTAAAACTTTACTTCCTGTATACCTAACAATTCCATAAAATAATAATGCTTTACATTACCTAAACCTTTTGTAAATAAGTCCGCTGGCATTTCAGCTGTTTCCAAGTACTTCAATTCTACAACACCTGCACTAATACAATCTTTGGAAAAATGGTAGCGTATGTCTATATGCTTGCTTCTTTTATTAAAATTACTATTACCTGAAGACAGCTTAATTGCGCCTTGGTTATCATTATACAAACATATGGTATATGACTCATTTACAATCTCCTTATATAAATTCATTAAATATACAGCTTCTCGACATGCTTCAGCAACACCCATATATTCAGCCTCAGTGCTGGATAGTGCAACTGTTTTTTGCTTTTTGGCCTCCCATGAAATTACACTCCCTGCTAACATGAAACACAGACCCGTGTAAGACCTTCTGTCTACAACATTATTTCCCCAATCTGAATCTACAAATCCTACTAATTTTGAATTACCCTCATTAGTATATTTAAGTCCATAATTCTTAGTTTTTTTAAGATATTTTAAAATTCGTTTAGCATAAGCCCAAGTTTCACTATTGTAGCAATTGTTAAATTGGCTTAAAAAACTGACTGAGAAAGCTATGTCTGGTCTTGTTAATACTGCTAAATACATGAGTCCTCCAATTAATTGCTGATATGGTAAGTCCTGACTATTTTTATTATCTAAATTAACATTCAATTTGGACTCCAACGGTGTATCTGCTACCTTACAATCTGCCATATTAAATCTGTTCAATAATTGATTAATATAATTCTTTTGACTCAGTGTAACTGTTTTATTAACTTTATCAATATTAATATTCATTCCTAAGCAGTTCTTAACCTGGCCTAAGTCTTTTAATTTAAACTTAGAAGACAATACCTTCTTTAAATTATTACACTCTGTATTATCATTGGAAAATATAAAAAAATTATCCACATATAGGCTAACTATTGTCCTTTTATCATTATTAACTTTAGTATATATACATG
The DNA here is from genome assembly GCA_017933935.1 of Sesamia nonagrioides. Lineage (NCBI taxonomy): Eukaryota > Metazoa > Arthropoda > Insecta > Lepidoptera > Noctuidae > Sesamia > Sesamia nonagrioides. The sequence goes on along the minus strand of JADWQK010001120.1, from coordinate 395,787 downwards.
GTTCTAACTTTGAACGTTTATAACCAATATTTGTAAGACATTCATCAACCTTCTTATACCAGGCTCTTGAGGATTGTCGTAGCCCATAAATGGCTTTATTCAATTTAAGCACTTTATTATTATTCTCAGAATTCAGCAAACATTCTGGTGGATGCATATAAATAGTCTCCTCAAGATCCCCGTTCAAGAATGCCGTAGTGACATCAAGATGGGTTACATCTAAATTAAGTTTAACAGATAATGCGAACAACAATCTTAAAGTTGAATGCCTAACAACTGGCGAAAAAGTATCTGAATAGTCCACATTTTTCTTCTGCATATAACCTTTGGCAACTAAACGTGCACGATAACGCACTTTATTGTCATTGTCCAACTTCTTTCGTAACACCCACTTACACTTCACTACAGTCTTACCGTCTTTTGGCACATCCACTACATCCCATGCATTATTGTCCTTGAAACACTGAAGTTCTTCTTTCACGGCTAATAACCACTGATCTCTTTCAGCACCCTGTAATGCTTCCTCGATAGTCAGTCCACTAGCATCATCAAATACTTCCTCTGGCATACATATGTTCGACATCCCATACCGTACCGGCTTCTTTCTGTTTCTGGTACTTTTTGCTCGTAGCTCGGGTGAGGTATTGGCATCTTCATAGTCACTAGGTATGTATGTACCATCTGAGTCACTTGATATTTCTTCAATAGCTAGTGAATCATCATTTCCTGAACTCTTGTCATTTACATTAATGTCCCCCACTGAATATGAATATTCTACACCTTCTGTTATTGGTATGCTGACGTCTGGACCTTTTTCATCTTCCATAACAACAACATCCCTGCTTGTTGTTATGCGTTTTGTCCTTGGGTTATATATTCGATAGCCTTTGGTGTCATCAGGATAGCCAACGAGAATGTGCATTTCTGACTTCTTGTCCCATTTCTGTCGCTTCTCTCTTGGCAAATGCACCATAACTCTGCTACCAAATATTCGTAAATGGCTTACATCAGGCTTGCAACCAGTCCAAATTTCAAAAGGAGTCTTGTCATTTAGTGTAGGAAGTGCAGTTCTGTTTTGTAAATAGACCGCTGTGTTTGTGGCCTCAGCCCAAAACTCTTTGCTCAGGTTAGCATCAAATAACAAACATCTGCCTTTTTCTACAACTGTGCGGTTATTCCGTTCTGATAAGCCATTTTGCTCTGGGGTATAGGGATTACTTCTTTGGTGAATTATTCCTTCCTTCTTGAGATATGAATCAAATTCCTTATTACAATATTCACATCCATTGTCACTTCTTAATGTCTTTATTTTCTTACTTGTTTGTTTTTCAACTTTCGCCTTAAATTCTGCGAAACAACTGAGTGCTTCACTCTTATGTTTGATGAAATATATGAATATCATACGACTGAAGTCATCAATAAATAGTATGAAATATCTAGAACCACCAAGAGACGTATGTTCCATAGGTCCACATATGTCTGTGTGAACTAACTGAAGTATTTCTTCACTTCTAGAACCTTCTTTTGTGAATGGAAGACGACACTGTTTACCTTCACAACAAACTTTGCATGACGATTTGTTGAGATCAACCTTTTCCTGGAGAATCATTCCTTCAACAGCACTTGTCATTTTATTGAGGTATTTACTATTTAGATGACCCATTCTGCGGTGCCAAGTACTCCCTGACACAGTCATATTTGCCACTATACTGTCAGATACTCTCAATTTGTACACACCATTAGTCAGCACCGCTGTAGCCACTAATTCATTGTTACGATTATATACTTCACAGCCATCTGACGTAAACTGAACATTATTACCGGATTTAATTAACTGGCTCACTGACAATAAGTTGGTTGTCAACCCTGGAACACATAATACATCCTTAACTTGAACTTTGAATTCACATTGATCCGTTTCAGTTATAATGTTCACGTCGCCGGAGCATGATACCTGCAGTTTCTCGCCACTAGCAACAAAAATGTCCTTCTTTTCATGTAGCTTACTATTCTGGATCCATTCCATATTAGCAACCAAATGCATACTTGCGCCTGAGTCAATGTACCAATCTTCTTTCTGAAACTTGTCACTTAAAAATACAGTACTGAACGCATTTGTTTGTTTCCAATGCGATTGTTTCATATTTCTTTTGTCATTTTCGGCATTTAAGCACTGATTTTTATAATGTCCGGTCTGTTTACACCGGTAGCACTTTACATGAAGTTTGTTGACATTGACGTTTTGTCTTTCATTCGCTTGCGCTTTGTCCATAGACAATTTATTCTTTTTCTTATGTTGCCACTTCTGTGTACTGCTCACAAAGGCACCACTCGCTTCATTCAATTGACTTGAAGTTAGATCCGTTTCCATGTCCATGAGCTTCGTTCTAATGGCGTCCGTTGTGATTTGGATGCCAGAATGTTCTATCGCCATGATCATTGGCATGAACTTTTCAGATAATCCAGCTAACATGAGACACCCGATCCATTCGTCACTGATGTTAAATCCTGTCCCGCTCAACTTTTGTCCGGTTTCAACTATTTGCGTTACATACGACTGCATTGAAACACAATTCTCCTGGCGAATTAAGATCAGATTACGTAACAAAGATATTCTTCGAGTAAATCCAGAATCGTCAAATAACGCCTTCAACTTGTTCCATAGCTGCAACGTGGTGTTGACGTCTTTTATATGAACGTACAACGCTCTATCAATAGTCATAATCAGTTTCGCCTTAGTCTTCGTATCATCTGCAGTTTCTAATATCTTCCCGGGTATTTGCTTTATGCAATGTAACATATCCTCCAGTATTAGAAAATTCTCTGCTGCAAACACCCATTCACCGTAGTTGTCACGCCCTTTTAGCTTGGGCACGCTTACAAGGTAATTCGATGTCATTCTTGCAAACTATCACTAAATTCATCTAATAACACGCTATTCACCGTTTTAGACTACTTTACTGTACTAATTTCACTGATTAACGGATAAAAATTAAAAAATGCTGGGCCCATAACCTATAATGAAACGCAGTTTTAGCGGTTAACAATCAAGTGACATTTTATTAATAAGAAGAAATGTTGGGAATGATTACACAGATTATAACTATCTTAGTTTAGTTCCCCGAAACATCACTAGAGGGCGATAGATGTTCAACAGCATATAATTTTGATACATTAAACAACAGGGATAAAGCTCATGTCACATAGTATGAAGGTATGGGAGAAAGTGATTGAGAAAAGATTGCGAGAGGAGAGTGAGATTACCCCAAACCAGTTTGGGTTTATGCCAGGTCGAGGAACAATGGACGCCACTTTTGCACTCCGCCAAGTGTGCGAGAAGTACAGACGTGCACACAAGAACTTGCACATGGTGTTCATTGATCTGGAGAAAGCGTATGATAGGGTACCTCGTGATGTGCTGTGGTGGGCCCTGAAAGAGAAAGGTTTGCCTGGGAAGTATGTAGAGTTAATTCGTGCTATGTACAGTCGATCTCGTACCTACGTCCGGTCGGCTGCTGGCAATACCGACGAGTTCAGTGTGGCGGTAGGCTTGCACCAGGGATCGGCTTTAAGTCCGTACCTCTTCCTGTTGATTATGGACGCTCTTACGTCGGACATCCAGGAGGAGGCACCCTGGTGCATGCTGTTCGCCGATGACATTGTTCTCGTCGGTGAAGATGGACCTGAGATCAGAGCAGATTGGAGAAATGGCAACAGAAGCTGGAGAATGTTGGCTTGAAAATCAGCAGAACCAAAACCGAATATATGTTCTGCGATTTCGGCGGTCTCTCCACTTCTGGAGCCATAGCGCTTGATGGCACACTCCTACCAATCTGCTCCGACTTTCGGTATCTCGGTTCACTTGTGCAAAGCGATGGCGAAATAGATCGGACGGTTAAGCACAGAATTAACACTGGGTGGATGAAATGGCGGCAGGTCACGGGAACAATCTGCGACTCCCGCATTCCCCTTAAACTTAAGGGGAAAATATATAAAACCATGATCCGACCTGCTGTCTTGTATGGATCAGAATGTTGGGCTACGAAAGGGATGAATGAAAGGCAATTGCATGCAGCCGAGATGAGAATGCTAAGAGGGATGTGTGGTGTTACACGAATGGATAGAATAAGAAATGAGTACATAAGAGGAAGTCTGAAAGTGGCACCGGTAGCTGAAAAGTTGTGTGGAAATCGGTTGTCATGGTACGGGCATGTGTTACGGAGAACTGAGGAGAATGTCGTGAGGAGAGTCTTAATTATGAATGTTGATGGCTATAAGAGTAGGGGAAGACCAAAGAAACGATGGATGGAATGTGTGAAGGATGATATGGCTAAGAAGGGGGTGACTGCCGAGATGGCTTCTGATAGGGATGCATGGAAGAAAAAGACATGTTGCGCCGACCCTAAATAAATTGGGATAAGGGCAGGAGAATGATGATGGACTTTTTACTACATAAATCACGCGCTTTTATTTAGTAAACGACACAATAAATAATTTTAAAAATCCAATTAAAAGTGCGCGTGACACTCATCTTAGTTTTCCCGTCAAAAACTGTAATTTATTTTAGAACTAGCTTTCCGCCCGCGGCTTCGCCCGCGTGGAGTTCGGTTATATCGCGCTTTTTAGATTTCCCTCGGGAACATCAAATTTTTACGTGATAAAAGGTAGCCTATGTTCTTTCTCAGGGTCTAAAGATTGTCTGTGCCAAATTTCATTAAAATCGGTTAAGAGGTTTAAGCGGGAAAGCGTAACAGACAGACAGACAGACAGAGTTACTTTCACATTTATAATATTTACTAGCTTTCCGCCCGCGGCTTCGCCCGCGTGGAGTTCGGTTATATCGCGCTTTTTAGGTTTCCCTCGGGAACATCAAATTTTTCCGGGATAAAAGGTAGCCTATGTTCTTTCTCGGGGTCTAAAGATTATCTGTGCCAAATTTCATCAAAATCGGTTGAGAGGTTTAGGCGGGAAAGCGTAACAGACAGACAGACAGACAGGCAGACAGACAGACAGACAGACAGAGTTACTTTCGCATTTATAATATTAGTATGGATAGTATGGATTACAATACTAATTACTACATCTAAATAGGTCGACAGTTGACCGATGCTGTGTCAAAAGTGATATTTTTTTATAAAAGGATATTTTTATAAGGGCCGAGATCTTGAATGCGGATGTTGCATGCGTCACGTAATGCTGCGTCGGCGTCTCGTGTCCGTAGCTGTCGCGACGCTGTGTCAGCGTTCTAGGTGCTATGAAGCACGTGATGATGATGATTAGATAGGATTTATGATGCGTTAGGAAGCAATGATATGCTAAAACTATGGTGCTATGTGCGTATGTGACAATGTAACAAGTGAATAGTCAGTTGCTAGTTTGCCATCGTCGTATTTGCTGTCATAATTATACTAGGCGTTATTAAACAGAAATGAAAAGCATGTTAAGCCGTTGATCTCAGCTCTCATTTTCGGATCTTTGAAAGACGTAAGGGATCTTCAGAAGCATTGATGTCTAGCAAAAAGTCTTACCAAGGTGTATTGCATTACCAAGAAATTGTAGACATTAGATTGTCAGTTTCCCTATATAAAATACAGAAATACTGATCTTCATTAGTACCCCGCTAGACTGGAAGCCGAGCCTATTTAGTTGGAAAAAGGCTGGGCAGTTTTTTTTTTTTTTTTTGCTACCAGGACTTAACCGAAATCCCGCCTGATAATAAGCAGTGATGCAATCGTCGATGGTAATGCACTCTTGTTTATTAAGAACCTATTCACTCTAGCCTTGAAGACACTTATATTGTAGTCAGGCGGAAACACCGCTGCTCACAAATTGTTCCAGTATCTCAATTTACGTAGTATAAAAGACGAGGCGGAACGCTTCTCCGGATTGTAGTGGTGTTTCAACAATGTAAGGAATACTCGCCGTACGACGAGTCGCATTACCAAGAACTGGTAGACATTAAATTGGCAGTCCTCTATGTACTATGTGTATTCAGATTCAGCAGTACTCCGCTAGACTGGAAGGCCTATGACCCTATTTACTTGGAAAAAGGTTGGGCAGATTTATTGATTTTATTAAACGAAAATGCGAGGTGTGAGACCCCTTGACATGAAATATTTTTTAAACGTATAAACTTCTAATTAAAAATGAATTCCACTTCACAACCACGATACTTAACCTAATTTGAACTTAAACAACGCCTACATAAAGGTTACTAAAGATTTGCTCGATATTTCACGATCGTTATTGTTGCTCGACATGCGATGTCTTGACGATCAAAAAGATTTGCTCGATTGTATCAACCGTTAGGTACGTCGCCTGATCATCTTTTATATCGTTATTGATGGGTGTAACCCTGAAAGGCTTCTTGGCTTTTGGTACGAGGTTTTTGAAACTTCGTTCGGTTTCGGCTTCGCTCAGGACAGTCGTTAAAAAGAGTCCAGTGCCGGCACTTCGGCTTGTGTATCAGTTAATCAATCGGCAGTAGCAATCCAAGGAGGTGATTGACAAAAAAATGGGATGTTGATCATCTGTGGCATATATATTAATCAATCTAAGTTTGATCACACGAGTAGTATATCTAAAACCCAGCAAATCTATAGGCATATTAAGACAGTGGTATACTCATTCTGCCATGGTACGTGTTACATCGATTACATACGAAATACTTACTTGTGTGTCTGTGTGCGTCAGGTCGGCGAGCGATTATGGTGTGGGGGCGAGGGGTGTGCCGATGTCATGGGGCACTAGGTCATGTTCACCGGAGTTGTCCGTGGCCCGTCCCTGCCGGAGATTAGATCAATTTAGTTCGAGGTAACTGACGCCAAACGTTCGGCATTCGGCGTTCGGTACAGACGGGCGAACTCGACTATGTCTACCTTTACCCTCTTCCCTATTACAAGCTGGGACTAATTTGTTAACATACGTCCTGTGATTGTAGCGAGTCTGCTGTTGATTTTGTGGGAAACTACAGAGACTTTAGCACTTAGTTTATTGTATGAACAAAGCGTGTTGATATTAGAAGCGTTCTTGAAATTCAATTATCTTTATTCAATTTCGTGTAGAGTAATGACATGAATGGTGGTTCATACCAGGAGTTGAACATTAAAGGACTTTACTTACTCATGCCTAATCTAAAACTGATAATTTCAGTAATCAAAGCTAGCATCTTATACAACGTGTAACAGGGTATATACATAACAAAGGCATGGCATCTTTACATGATATCAAACGATATTGGAAGGGTTTTTTAATTCTATCTCTTTATGTTAGGAAGTTATGAGGAAAAACACCGCCTGTGATAGGCTACTATCATACTAGTCGCACAGAGATATAGAAGACATTTATCGGATTTTGGCAAGTAACGTGACGGGTAACGAGTAGTTATTAACGTATTTAGTGTGCTGCCATGTTTGTTATGATTTGATTTTAAGAAACACACGAAACCGAGAATTTGGTACCAATTTTTTGAGTATTTTATTTTGAGTTGAAACCCTTACGATATCGTTTGATATCATCTAAAGATGCCATGCCCTTGGTATGTATATACCCTTTTTGTTACACGTTGTATAGTCGTATTTGTGATTGTCATATACAATTTGGTTTGTGTTGTTATTTTGATAAGATACACGTACCTAATGGTTAAAGATTGAAATTTTAAAGGCATGAGGAACAGAGTAACAGTTGACTCATCCTCCATAGTAAAGCCAGGATTCTCCGAACAGACTGGTGTTGAGTCTGGCGTGCGTTTGCCCCAACGGTTGTTGTTGGCAAGTTGTATATAACGGCGCGTGACTGGTTAATTTTTAATATTGTAATTTGTTTTGTATCAGTATCAGTTGTTCGTAAATTACTCTGTTTTTTGAAGTCCATTAATCGATCGGTAATCGGATAAATTATGATTTTTATTATGAGCGGGTAACACCGGCTGGAGTTGCGTTTGCCATAGCGTGCGAACGTTAGCGCGAGCATTCTTTACTCAAGCTTCAATCGAGCGTGTTGGTCATTCTCAAACCCAGTGGCTCTTATCTATTTCAATCTGAGAAATTAATTAACTTAATATAATAATATAATATAATTAGCACAGGCGTAGAGTAGCCAGCCCTTCGGTGTTCTATAGGATGCATTTCGGGGAGTGTGCGATGGAATTGAATTGCATGATTTAATTCCCCCATCTCCGTTCCACCAGCGGACGACCCGTCGTACGGCTGATTTCCACCCTTACGTTGTTAATACCACTACGATCCGGACGAAGCGTTTCGCCTCCTCCTTTATACCGCGTACATCGAGGGATTGGAATAATTTGCCAGCGGCGGTGTTTCCGTCAGACTACAATTTGAGTGTCTTCAAGGCTAGAGTGAATAGGCTCTTAATAAACTAGTGCGCTTTACCATCAACGATTGCGTCACTGCTTACCATCAGGCGGGATTGCGGTCAAGCGCTAGTTTATAATATATATATATATAAAAAAATAATATTAAATTGATGTATCTATACAATTACAATAACAAGAATCGAACATCACTCTATAGTTATTTTTCAACGTTTTCCCGAAATACCGCCCACGATGGATGCTCATGTAGATGAGCACACACCTCAACTATTCAGAATTTCAGCCCCGCCTCCTGACGCAAAGCTAGCATATAGATAAATGTGGGGAATTTATATATATGCTAGTTCAACAGTAAACTCTCCTTGCGAGATGCAGGATTTGTGTGACGTCAGTATGACGAATTGTTCTCATGTGAGGTTTGTAAATATCGCTACAAAATTTATCAGGCCCTCGAGTGAGCTACTTTATCATAATACAGTTTATTTTAGACCTTTGTACCACCAAAAACGACGATCCCACCACATTATAAATTAAATCCCATTTACGATATACATAAGATCGATCAAAATTAATAAAGTAATTGTCATCCGCCACTTACAACCACGAGTAATAATTGAGCGATGGCCGGGCTTCCGTTATTGGGTTATATAATAATATTAAGGTAATTCTTTACTGGAAACAACACACAACAGCTTGTGGCTTCTATGTTGGTTTTCAGTTAACATTTCGATCAGCTTCGTAGTATGTTCGTGGTAATAATTCTACATTAATGACAGATCACCTTACCACCTTGAATCACCTTTATCACGACTACGTGATAAAGGTGATCACTACATCAAGGTGATTTTCGTAAAGAAAAACAGTCCACTTCCATGCGATTGAGAATGCGTGTGTTAAGCGTTGAATGAACCCGGCATACGTCGTAATAGTTTGTCTTTTGTTCTCGGTGGTAGGCCATAACATCGGCTGCCAGCAGAGGTTACCACCCACCAGACAAAGTCTTGCCGCCAAACGATTCGTGGTGTACCGGCATGACGTCTGGTGAAGCCGTACGAAGGACGAGTATGAGCAGTTGTGTTGCGATGTGTGCCGGGTACGATGCGCCAAGTGATGTTGTCTCCAGATCAATCTCCCTCTGGCGCAACATCGTTGGTCGTGTTGTTGGGGTTAACATAGCATCATCCCGCTCAACTGCCATCTCCCTTCCTATTTACTAATGTTTTTGAGCGAATACGCTTAATAAATTAGCGCGCTTTGCCATCAACGATTGCACCACTGCTTACCATCAGACGGGATTGCAGTCAGCACTAGGTTATAATTATTTACAAAAAAAGTAAAGTTGTAATGTCCCAAAATATCCAAATTGTGACTATATTATGTACAAACGCAGTTTTTTTTTCACCTTTATGTTAAATTTTGATAAAAATATCGGAAATCTCTTCTAGGAACCACAGATTTAGTAAGTAATTAAACTGTAATAGTGCGCCTGTGTTCGAATAAATTAAAACTAAAAATATGAGCGAGAAATATCGTCGAATCCAACTCGGCTAGGCTGCTTTCGAGAAGCTACGTAAAATCTTCTCGTCCGAAATACCGCAGTGTCTCAAGACACAAAATCTTCGACCAGTGTGTGTTGCCAGTGATGACTTATGGAATTGAGACGTGGTTGCTAACAATGGGCCTTATAAGAAGGCTCAAAGTCACTCAAAGGGCAATGGAGAGGGCTATGCTTGAGGTTTCACTGCGCGATCGAATCAGGAATGAGGGGATCCGCAGAAGAACGAGAGTAACCGACATGGAACGAAGAATTGCAACACTAAAGTGGCAGTGGGCTGGACACATTGCCCATAGGACCGATGCCCGATGGGGCCGACGGGTTCTCGAGTGGCGACCGCGCAACGGAAGACGTAGCGTAGGTAGGCCCCCGACAAGGTGGACCGACGACCTAGTGAAGATCGCGGGAAACCGCTGGATGCGGTAGGCGCAGGACCGGTCGTCGTGGAGAACCTTGGGGGAGGCCTATTTCCAGCAGTGGACGTCTTTCGGCTGAAATGATGATGAAAAATATGAGTAGGAGGTTAGTTAGTTCCTAGTATTGTGTAACAGTAATGCTTTTGTGGTAGTTAAGCGAGCGACGATTAAGGAAAAAGAACTGTTTACCTAGAAGGTACCTATTAAGAAAGTATTGTATTTACGTACTTATAATATTTTTTTCTTTTTTTATTGGAAGAAAATATAATATATATAGATGTTCTATAAACGTTTAATGAATAAACTGGACGAAGAACACTTTCAAATCAAAATCAACTTTTTCTAACAACATTAACTTTTTTAAAGTCAATATTACATAAGACAGTTCCTCCAAAACGCGCGCTCTTCGCCATTTGATGGTGCTTTCGCTGAGAAGAAGAAGTGGCGGAACAAACTCCCCAGCAGTAGAGCTATCTGTTAATTTAACAAAACACATGCCTTTATACAATAGAATAAATCTTCTAGAGAATAAATTGTGTCACTAGTTAATAATTCAAGGAAAGGTTTTCCCGATATCGTAACGGGTTTGAAACTGTTAACTCACAAAAGCAAAGGTACTTTTTGTTTCCAATGAAATTAAATCAAACGAAGGACTTCCCTTCCTTTGGGAAATTTAAAAAGCTCTGATTCAATTATGTTGCTCTTCCATGAACCAACACCGAGACCAACTCTGACTCTTTTTGGGACTAAAATAGTTTATATTAAAATGTTTCCATATTCTGCAATAGCTCTTCACCAACCGGGACCGTCCAGAATGCAGACCGTGCAGATGTCCGTATTCGTCTTCTTGTACTGGAAGACGTAGCGTAGGGAGGCCCCCAACAAGGTGGACCGATGACCTGGTGAAGGTCGCGGGAAGCAGATGGATGCGGGCAGCACAAGACCGGTCGGCGTGGAAAGCCTTGGGGGAGGCCTTTGTCCAGCAGTGGACATCTATAGGCTGAAGAAGAAGAAGAAGAAGAACCGGGACCGACCTTGGGATCACTTGTATAGTGCGAACAGGGATAATCGCCGGTGGGTGCCACAGTTGATTGAAAACGTCTAAGGGGCTGTGTGAGTTGGCTTCTACATCGTTCAATGGTCCGAGAATAGAAGAGAACACTTTTTATTATGTACACCATATACCATATGCAAGTCGTGGTGGCCTAGTGGTAAAAACACCAGCCTCTCAAGTATGAGTGTGCGGGTTCGATTCCTGGTCAGGCAAGTACCAATGTAACTTTTCTAAAGTTATATGTACTTTCTAAGTATATCTTGGACACCAATGACTGAAGGTGAAGGAAAACATCTTGAGGAAACCTGGACTTTAAGTCTGAAATCGCCAACCCGCATTGAGCAAGTGTGGTGATTACGCTCAATCCTTCTCTGTATGAGACTCCTCTGCGTGTCTTCTGTAAGTGTGTTGTGCTTTTATCGTCCCACTGCTGGGCACAGGTGGAGACCTATGCCCAGCAGTGGAATGATAAAAGGTTGATAATGATGATTGCACCATATACCGTACAGAGCATAAATATAAAGATTTTACAAAGGGTGACACAATGGGCGGTCTTATCTCTAAGAGCGATCTTTTAAAGACAACCTTATCTTTTAACCCCAGTTATAATAATATACCGGGTAGATTAAATTATAAGATTTAATTTAAGTTGTAATGTAAGTTACTTTACATGCCTAGTAATATATACAGTTAATTTACAAACAGTCTTCTGTAAGTTTGCCGTTCAAAAAGTGCTAATTTTCAGCCGAATTATTTATGGTATCTAAATGCTTTTTCTTTTAATTAAATATTAAATCGGAATCTATTTATTATTTTATATCAGAAGAAAATGCCAAAAAAATAATAATATAACACTACAAAATATATAAAGGGCGGTTTTATATCTTTTTGGGGTCTCTTCCAGACAACTTTGCAGTAGACCGTGAACCTGGAGAATGAAACTATGTATTATGGTAATTAGAATGAGCAAAGACATTTTGGAACTTTGGAAGCACAAACAAAAAAAAATATATATAAGGGTTAGGTAACCAAAGGGTTATGAGCCGGCCATATTAGTCGTAGAACCAATGACCGTTGGAATAGAAGTGTTCTAGAGTGGAGAGTGGTAAGGCGCAACGTAATCTTTGCAGGATGGCTGGTAGTATAGAGTAGGGTTACATGGTGAGAAATATGAAAGTCTTGTGTCCAGTAGCATGTCATGATGGCCTAGTGGTTAAAACACCAGCCTCTCAAGTATGAGTATGCGGGTTCGATTCCAAGTCAGGCAAGTATCAATGTTTCAACTTTTTAAGTTATATGCACCTTCAAAATATGCCTTTTGCACCAATGACTGATTAAAAGGTGAAGAAAAACATCTTGAGGAAACCTGGACTTTAAGTCTGAAATAGTCAACCCGCATTGAGCAAGCGTGGTGATTACGCTCAATACCTTTATGTATGAGAGGAGACCTGTGCCCAGCAGTGGGACGATAAAAAGGTTGTTGATGATATGTCCAACAGTGGACTGTTACAGGCTGATGATAATGATGACAATAAGTTGACAGTAAATGTAACTTTTTTTCTGGTTATTGTCGTATTTTACCTTTGTATGTTATCTTTTTATGGAATTCCACACGTGTAATGTATTTTTACCCGACTACGGCAAAGCAAAAGGAGGGTTATGATTTTGACAGGCTATGTATGTATGTATGTATGTATGTTCATCTGTTCCCTCGTAACTTCCAAACTACTTATCAGAATTCGACAAATGATATATCATTAGAAGCGTCTTAATTGTCCGCTGGTTATAGGCTATATGGAGTTTCACAAAATCTAATGTGGCGCCCTCTAGCGGACAAAACATACAGAGTAAAAAAATTAAGTTAAGATAAATATGCCGTGTTTGGTATCATTTGAAAGCGCTTTACTTGTACATTTTAAATATATATATATTACTAGCATTTGCTTGTGCCTTTACCTGTATTTATGGGCTGATTGCATATAATTCACATTTTTTCGTTCATAGCTTCTTTACTACTTATCAGGATAAGACCACTGCAGTACCATTAGAAGAGCCTTGATATTCCGTTGGGTATGAGCTATAAAGCTTGTCACCAAATTTAGTATTGTGCCCTCTAGCGGACAAAAAGTTCTATGTTAATATAAAATTAAAATAAATATACCGTGTTTGGTATCACTTGAAAGAGCTTCACGAGTATTTTATGCTTGTACATAATTACAAGAATGCTTTAATGATGGTAAATATGAGCGATAATTAGTTCATCAATTTAAATTTTCTTAATATTATGCGCCACAAATACACGTTAACACCAAAATAGTACAAATAATAAAAAGTAAAAAAACTAAAACCCAACTACGGCAAAAAACGACGCTGAAAAAGTATAAAACAAGATTTTCAGAATACCGAACTGAACAAAGTTGCTAATGTGTAAAGAGATAAATTTTCATGTTTGGAAAGGCGTAGTCACACGCTACATATACCTATAACCTACCGTAGCACCTTGACGTGTGACTACGCCTTTCCAAACATGAAAATTTATCTCTTTACACATTAGCAACTTTGTTCAGTTCGGTATTCTGAAAATCTTGTTTTATACTTTTTCAGCGTCGTTTTTTGCCGTAGTTGGGTTTTAGTTTTTTTACTTTTTATTATTACATTACGATACAAACTAATTTACATTCGACCTGTGTTGGTATCGAAATAAATCTAATCATAATCATTATAGTGAATAAATTTTCAAGGCACGGTTGGCGCACTGGTTAAGCTATTGACTGCTGAGCTGCGTGTCACGGGTTCGATTCACGCACGGAACTTATACAATATGTAAAGAAAACCCTGTCCGATCCGTGAAGGTATTGCTAGGTATCGATAACTGATTCTACTAATGAATACAAAGTCGGGCTAAACTTAAAAAAAAATCCTCCTAAAAAATAATATTATTGCATCGCTATTCGCTCACAATAATACCGGTGTTGTCACTTTTATAAAAATTACCAAATTTCGGGGCAGTTGGAATTAATTCGCGGGAAAAAAAGATTATTTCATAATTCATTAGTATTGTTACTCTGATGATTACGTAAAATTTTATATTATATTTGGTCAAGTGTTTACCTAACCTTTATCATCCTTATGGGTCGGACAGGGTTTTCTTTACATATTGTATTTGTTTGACCTATAAGTGAACGTAGTGCAAAAAGGATCCAGGCAGCAAACTTGTTTTTGAGAAAATAGAGTTTGAAGTAAAATTTATACATTAAAATAACATGACAGTAGATTTAAATTTCCTTTTAAATAATGGGTATTTGTCAGTACTTTTTTGTGGGTTTGATATTTTTGTATACACTAAAGTTGATGTGTAGATTTTAGACATTTATGACAGTAACTCAAAAATCGGTTTTTGTGAGTTGGATCCATTTTGCATAACTACATCCAAGTAGTTGTTCCGCGTCTGGCTGTTTGTGTATGTGAGTTTATATCTTTGTAAAAGCACCCACGAATCACGATAAAAGAGAAATTCTTAGTGTAGGGTCACTCAAAAAAAACCGGCCAAATGCGAGTCGGACTCGCACACCGGGGGTTCCGCCGTATAAACGTAGCGGTTTACAATTTATGACGTACTAGCTTTCCGCCAGCGGCTTCGCCCGCGTGGAGTTCGGTTATATCGCGCTGTTTAAATTCCCCTCGGGAACATCAAATTTTTCCGGGATAAAAGGTAGCCTATGTTCTTTCTCAGGGTCTAAAGATTGTCTGTGCTAAACTTCATCAAAATCGGTTGAGAGGTTTAGGCGGGAAAGCGTAACAGACAGACAGAGTTACTTTCGCATTTATAATACTAGCATTGATTTAGAATTTTTCACAGTTTAGAGGCAATTAGATTTAAGAAGTGTTTGATATGAATTTGAACTTTAATATCTCTACGCGTTCATGTGAAAAAGGGTAGGTAGTAAGTTTATAATTATTAAAAAAATATTTTATGTCATGTAAGCAAAAATAATATTTTAATATTTTATGTAACTTCAAATTTATCATTTTCACAATTCTTCCTTTATCTGTCTGTACTATAATATAACATTGCTTCGTGCCGAATTTCAAGATTCTGAGTTCACGGGAAGTACCTTGCAGGTTTTGATTCCGTAGCGTGTGACGGAAATTCGTCTAAGGTGTCGGTATAAACTGCTGTATCTTTTGATCGCTTTAACTTAGAAGTTTGATTTTTTCACTGCTTAAAGGGACAATAGACCTAGGTCATCATTTCATCATTCTCCTGCCCTTATCCGAATTTATTTGGGGTCGGCGCAACATGTCTTTTTCTTCCATGCATCCCTATCAGAAACCATCTCGGCAGTCACCCCCTTCTTAGCCATAGCATCCTTCACACATTCCATCCATCGTTTCTTTGGTCTTCCCCTACTCTTATAGCCATCAACATTCATAATTAAGACTCTCCTCACGACATTCTCCTCAGTTCTCCGTAACACATGCCCGTACCATGACAACCGATTTTCCACACAACTTTTCAGCTACCGGTGCCACTTTCAGACTTCCTCTTATGTACTCATTTCTTATTCTATCCATTCGTGTAACACCACACATCCCTCTTAGCATTCTCATCTCGGCTGCATGCAATTGCCTTTCATTCATCCCTTTCGTAGCCCAACATTCTGATCCATACAAGATAGCAGGTCGGATCATGGTTTTATATATTTTCCCCTTAAGTTTAAGGGGAATGCGGGAGTCGCAAATTGTTCCCGTGACCTGCCGCCATTTCATCCACCCAGTGTTAATCCTGTGCTTAACCGTCCGATCTATTTCGCCATCGCTTTGCACGAGTGAACCGAGATACCGAAAGTCGGAGCAGATTGGTAGGAGTGCGCCATCAAGCGCTATGGCTCCAGAAGTGGAGAGACCGCCGAAATCGCAGAACATATATTCGGTTTTGGTTCTGCTGATTTTCAAGCCAACATTCTCCAGCTTCTGTTGCCATTTCTCCAATCTGCTCTGGATCTCAGGTCCATCTTCACCGACGAGAACAATGTCATCGGCGAACAGCATGCACCAGGGTGCCTCCTCCTGGATGTCCGACGTAAGAGCGTCCATAATCAACAGGAAGAGGTACGGACTTAAAGCCGATCCCTGGTGCAAGCCTACCACCACACTGAACTCGTCGGTATTGCCAGCAGCCGACCGGACGTAGGTACGAGATCGACTGTACATAGCACGAATTAACTCTACATACTTCCCTGGCAAACCTTTCTCTTTCAGGGCCCACCACAGCACATCACGAGGTACCCTATCATACGCTTTCTCCAGATCAATGAACACCATGTGCAAGTTCTTGTGTGCACGTCTGTACTTCTCGCACACTTGGCGGAGTGCAAAAGTGGCGTCCATTGTTCCTCGACCTGGCATAAACCCAAACTGGTTTGGGGTAATCTCACTCTCCTCTCGCAATCTTTTCTCAATCACTTTCTCCCATACCTTCATACTATGTGACATGAGCTTTATCCCTCGATAGTTGTTACAGTCCTGTACATCACCTTTATTCTTAAAGATGGGCACTAGTGAACTATTGCACCATTCTTGTGGGATCTCTCCTTCATGCAACAACTTATTGAAGAATAAAGTCAGCCACATACATTCATCTCCTTTTAAACACTTCCATACTTCTACTGGTATATCATCTGGGCCCATAGCTTTTCCATTTTTCATACCTTGAACTGCTATTCTTACTTCATCCATGCTAATTTCTCTTACTAAACCCATATTCTCTTGTACCTCTTTGAGCACGCCACTCCATTTATTCTCTTCGTTCATTAGCTTTTCAAAATAAACCTTCCATCGCTCTTTTATTTCGTCATCCCTGGACAGAACCTTACCAGCATCGTCTTTCATACATTTGATATTACTTATATCTCTCGTTCTCCTTTCTCTTGCTTTTGTAATCCGGTAGAGCTCCTTCTGGCCTCTAGGGCTGTCCAGTGAGTCATACAACTTCTCCTGCGCCTAGGTATTTGGTATAAATTTCAATTTGATACCTTTATTAGTTCGTGAGAAATAAGGTAGTAAGTTTCATTTTATTAAAATATGTTTATTATATTATATAACTAAAAAAAAGTGATTTTCGCAATTTTTCCTATATTTGCATTATATGACAATCCTTCGTGCCAAATTTCAAGATTCTGAGTTTACGGAAAGTATCCTGTAGGTTTTGATTCCTTTGCGAGTGTCGAACATTTGTTGAAAATATCGACATATCGGCTGTATCTTTTGATTGGCTTGGCTTAGAAGTTTGATATTTTCACAGCTTAAAGGGACAATAGACCCAGGTATTTGGTATAAATTTCAATTTGATAACTTTATTCGTTCGTGAGAAATAAGGTAGTAAGTTCAATTTTATTAAAATATGTTTATTATATTATACAACGTGTAACAAAAAGGGTATATACATACAAAGGGTATGGCGTCTTTAGATGATGTCAAACGATATCGGAAGGGTTTCGACTCAAAATAAAATACTCAAAAAATTGGTACCAAATTTTCGGTTTCGTGTGTTTCTTAAAATAAAATCATAACAAACGTGGCAGCACACTACATACGTTAATAACTAGTCGTTACCCGTCACGTTACTTGCCAAAATCCGACAAATGTCTTCAATATCTCTGTGCGACTAGTATGATAGTAGCCTATCACAGGCGGTGTTTTTCCTCATAACTTCCTAACATAAAGAGATAGGATTAAAAAACCCTTCCAACATCCTTGTGTCTTATGTATATACCCTTTATGTTACACGTTGTAGAACTAAAAAAATGTGATTTTCGCAATTTTTCCTATATTTGCATTATATGACAATCCTTCATGCCAAATTTCAAGATTCTTAGTTTACGGGAAGTATCCTGTAGGTTTTGATTCCTTTGCGAGTGTCGAAAATTTGTTGAAAATATCGACATATCGGCTGTATCTTTTGATTGGCTTGGCTTAGAAGTTTGATATTTTCACAACTTAAAGGGACAATAGACCTAGGTATTTGGTATAAATTTCAATTTGATAACTTTATTCTTTCGTGAGAAATAAGGTAGTAAGTTCCATTTGGGCGGTTCATTGAGTCCAAGGCTAAGGTGGCTGCCAGGAAACTTGGCGTTTTCGCAAAGGTCCGGCAGTGCTTCACACCTGGGCAGCTTCTAATGTGATACAAAGCACTGGGCCGTTCGTGTATGGAGTACTGCAACCACATTTGGGCTGGTGCTGCCAAGTGTCACCTGGCCACTTTGGATTCAGTGGAGAGACGTGCAAAGAGGCTGATTGGTGACCCTGATCTAACTCGAGTCGGTCTCCAAAGCCTAGAGCACAGGCGTAGAGTAGCCAGCCTTTCGGTGTTCTATAGGATGCATTTCGGGGAGTGTGCGAGGGAATTGCATGATTTAATTCCCCCATCTCCGTTCCACCAGCGGACGACCCGTCGTACGGCTGGTTTCCACCCTTACGTTGTTAACACCACTACGATCCGGACAAAGCGTTTCGCCTCCTCCTTTATACCGCGTACATCGAGGGACTGGAATAGTTTGCCAGCGGCGGTGTTTCCGTCGGACTACAATTTGAGTGTCTTCAAGGCTAGAGTGAATAGGCTCTTAATAAACTAGTGCGCTTTACCATCAACGATTGCGTCACTGCTTACCATCAGGCAGGATTGCGGTCAAGCGCTAGTTTATAATATAAAATATATATATATATATATATTAAATTATGTTTATTATATTATATAACTGAAAAAATGTGATTTTCGCAATTTTTCCTATATTTACATTATATGACAATGCTTCATGCCAATTTTCAAGATTCTGAGTTTACGGGAAGTATCCTAGGTATGTAGGTTTTGATTCCTTTGCGAGTGTCGAAAATTTGTTGAAAATATCGACATAATCGGCTGTATCTTTTGATTGGCTTGGCTTAGAAGTTTGATATTTTCACAGCTTAAAGGGACAATAGACCCGAGTATTTCTTGTGAATTTTAGCTTGATAAGTCCACGCGTTCTTGAGATAAAGGGTCGTGATAGACAGACAGACAGACAGACAGACAGGCAGACGGACAACAAAGTGATCCTATAAGGGTTCCGTTTTTTCTTTTTGAGGTACGGAACCCTAAAAATAAATAAATAGATAATAAATAGGTAATAAATAGTCTGTTAAAATATATAAAGAGTAGCATTTTTTAAATTGTTAACAGATAACAATAATTTCAATATATCGTCCAATACAAAAGGAGCTCTGTATCGTGGAGAACTCCTCTACTTCCTTATCAGATAGAAACGCAAACTATACATACGACAGTGAGCATGATGTTTATATATATATAAGTATATATATATATATATATATATTGCGTGTTTAAACATCGTAAACACCACATCATTATAATGAGGGATAAAACATATTCCGATACACACAACATTAACTACAGGATGTGTTACAGGCTACAAATCATAAGGCGCGATGTTTATTTCGTAGCAACCCTTATCTAGCCCTACGACACAAATCGTAGCCGTAGCGGCTACGGCGTAGCGTGATGGAGTAGTCAATTAAAGAAAATATACTTTGCTACCGCTATTATTATATTTCTAACAACAACGAAAAGTATAATTGGCTTAAATAAATAGAAAAGGTATGTGGAGTAATTAGAACTAAAGTTAAGAAAAAACAAATAAGTTGACGTCAACAATCTTTAAAACTTTAGGTCAAAGAAATTACACATATTCCTTTAAATATACCTACATTTTCATGTACATGACTATAATATATAACATAATAGGTGTATATTTGTTCACGAATGGACAAAGAACACTAATTCGTCTGAGATTAGAAACTAAATAGCAAGTTATCTGACCCGAGAGGTCCGAGACCTGACCTTTATGACGTTAGCAATGGATAAATATAATACGATATTTTCTTGTGTAACTTATTCTGTATTTTTATATTAGGTTATTATATGGCCGACACGTAACAGAGTGAGTGGCAATTTCTTCTTCTTCAGCCTGTAGAGGGCCACTGCTGGACAAAGTCCTTCCCCCAAGACTTTCATTGATTTGAGGGGGCTTTGCCATAATACCCACGCTTGGCAGGTGGATTGGGGATCGCAGTAATTTGTTAATCCACAGGAGAAGCGCTACTACCCGCTTCCCTGGTGAAAGCTCCCTTAGTCGCCTCTTAGGACACCCACCGGGAGACATGGGTTGGTACTATCTAAGCCCGGTACCACACACAGTTATCCATCTATAAACCAACTGCGGCAAGGGTAGCTTAACCTAATGGCTAGTTTGACCTAATTGTAAAGGCAAATGCACGGGCGAGTGGCTATTAGAAATACTCAATGATACAAAATCCTTACTAACATTATACATGCGAAAGTATCTCTGTCTGTCTGTTGACAAACAGACATACAGAGATACTTTAGCATTTACAGATACGTTACTGTCAGTTTCAAATGATTTTATTGAAATTTGGTACAAAGATAGAGTTGACCTTGAGAAATAACATAGGATAGTTTTGATTCCGGACTTTTGAAGAGTTCTTTTGGAAACGCGATATAACCGAACTCCACGCGGGCGAAGCCACAGGCGGAAAGCTTGTATTTAATATGATTGAATGTGTAATTGAAATACGAAATATTTATATAAAATATTGATTATGAATAAATAAAGAAAGCTAAGGTGTTAACTAAGGAGGGAGCTGTGGCCACGGGTTGGAACCAAGAAAGGCGCTTGACTTGGTGTAAATTTCATCACCGCTGCTCTCAAAACGGTGAATGAAAACAGCATTTTATGTTAATTCCAGATAAAAAAATTAATGAAGACATATAAACAAGGCAAAGTGTGTACAAGAAAAATAAAAATTAAAGAAAATATACTTTAATTCCCACACAGTAAAGCTTAGTTCACGTTACATCTTTAAAACATTTTTGTAAATTTTTCTAGTCACTCTGAAATCAACTTAACCAGTATTGAAATAAAGTTGATATTTTATTAAATTTAATAGAGTGAGGAGGTGCGACACCAGGTCTCCTCTACTCGACTATACCGCAGGTATTACTGACAGTGGGTTGTTCAAATCAAATCAAATCATACGTTTATTATACAACGTGTAACAAAAAGGGTATATACATACCAAGGGCATGGCGTCTTTAGATGATATCAAACGATATCGGAAGGGTTTCAACTCAAAATAAAATACTCAAAAAATTGGTACCAAATTTTCGGTTTCCTGTTATTCTTAAAATCAAATCATAACAAACGTGGCAGCACACTACATACGTTAATAACTACTCGTTACCCGTCACGTTACTTGCCAAAATCCGATAAATGTCTTCAATATCTCTGTGCGACTAGTATGATAGTAGCCTATCACAGGCGGTGTTTTTTCCTCATAACTTCCTAACATAAAGAGATAGGATTAAAAAACCCTTCCAATATCGTTTGATATCATGTAAAGATGCCATGCCTTTGTTATGTATATACCCTTTATGTTACACGTTGTATATAATTCATACATAACATAATGTCTTTACCTATGTATATTTTTTTTTCTGAAAAAAAAAAACGTACGGCGCACCTATGTGTATATCCAAGTCTTTTTAATACCAGCACCTAATTGCGAAACACACTATTACTAACAGTTGGAATGATTTCGAAGCACATTGCCAATCCATTGCTCCATGTGTGCAAAATGTGCCTGCTTAACAACGTAAATAACGTAATGAATGTTGTTGAACTGTCAAAATGAAGCCCATTGCAACTGATAGTGTGTTACGCAATTACCCTGCAGGTCACTCAGAAAGTATTCCGACCAAAAGTTTTTACGTATGAAAAACTGGCCAGTTATAAATTATTTAAAAAATATGATTATTTCTAACTAATAATAGGTACGTTCCAAATTCAAAACTTCCCTCCACATTTTTGTGAGCTAATTAAAATATCGTGTCTCTTTGAAAAATGAATTTGCGTCGAGACTATTTCCTCTGAAATCGTCGGAAAAAGTGGTTCGAAAACTGGTGCAGAGACATAAAACTTTATATAGAGGCTGGAGGAGAGTACTTTGGAAAGATATAATAAAAATATATGTATACCTATAGTATACCTATACAATATGTAAAGAGAACCCCGTCCGACCTAAAAGGATAATAAAGGCTAGGTATACACATGACCAAATAAAATAAGAAATTTTACGTAATCGTCATAGTAACAATACTAATTAATTTTAAAATTATTTTGTTATCCTCGATTTAATTACATCTTTCCTAAAATTAAGTATTTTTTTAAAAAGTGTCTACACCGTATTAGACAGTATTATTATGAGTGATGCGACCACGTGCCGCGTGCCCTGCCCCCCTTCGCTCGCGCATGTATTGCCTACGGCACAAGTATTAAGTTACCTCGCTTTTGCGAAATAATGTCTATTTTTTAGGGTTTTTTTTTTTCTTAATTTAGCCCGGATTGGTAGGCATTAGTAGAATCAGTTATCGATACCTAACAAAACCTTCATGGATCGGACAGAGTTTTCTTTACATATTGTAGAACTTTTTTTTTACTATCTCAAAACTTTCTGAGTATCCCACGTAATAAGCACGATACCCCAATATATATTCCCACGTCATACATAACAGGTTGCGAGCCACTTCCATTATACTAGCACAAATCCAAACTACAGCTTATGTGATTTCCGTAATGGTAAAACCAGTGCTTTGCTTCGAAACTTCGCTCCCGGGTAATAGTATTCCCCCTTGCAACCACTAATCTAATACGATTACCTGTAGTCTAAAAAGCCTGGAACACATGCATAGGGTAGCCAGCGTTTCGATGCTCTCTATGCTGCATTTTGGAGAGTGTGTGCGGGAATCACATGATATAATTCCGCCATTCGCCGTTCCATCATCGGCCGACCCGACGTACGGCAAGTATCCACCTAGAGCACAGGTGTAGAGTAGCCAGCCTTTCGGTGTTGTATAGGATGCATTTTAGAGAATGTGCGAGGGAATTACATGATATAATTCCGCCATTCAACGTTTCATCATCGGCCTACCCGTCGTACTGCAAGTATCCACCTAGAGCACAGACGTAGAGTAGCCAGCCTTTCGGTGTTCTATAGGATGCATTTTGGAGAGTGTGTACAGGAATTACATGATATAATTCCGCCATTCACCGTTCCATCAACAGCCGCCCCGTCGTACTGCAAGTATCCACCTAGAGCACAGGTGTAGAGTAACCAGCCTTTCGGTGTTCTATAGGATGCATTTTGGAGAGTGTGCGAGGGAATTACATGATATAATTCTGCCATTCACCGTTCCATCATCGGACGACCCGTCGTACGGCGAATATCCACCCTTGCGTAGTTAACAATATTACGATCCGTACCAAGCGCTACGTCTTCTCTTTTATATCGCGTACATCGAGGGACTGGAACAATTTGCTTGCGGCGATCTTCCCGTCTGATTACAATTTAAGTGTCTTCAAGGTTAGAGTGAATTGGCTCTTAATACATTAGCGCGCTTTACCATCAACGATTGCATCACTGCTTACTATCAGGCAAGATCGTGGTCAAGCACTAGTTTATATTGTTTAAAAAAAAATGAACTATTCGCCAAAAAACGTACAAAAATATGAATTAATGGATTCGCTGTATAATGGACTCTGGACTCTAAGGACCGTGACATAAAATCGAAACAACGCGGCCATCTTAGTTTTCAATACAAATGTTTAGAGCAATGACAATATCTATAACTGTCAGGGTTTCAAAATTCATGTACTCTCATACTACTACTATAACTAGTATATATATATACTAGCTGACTATTGATAGCTGAATATCGGTAATGGTCGAGTACCTGTCGACGAATCGAGCAGACTAATTTCATTTCGTCAGAATTTCTGTTAAAATAAGAAAGTATTCCCAAACATCATTACTAACCTCAAAAATAATGAATGAAATAAATAATAAAATATTTATATCATATAAATATAGCTGATCCGCGCACCTACACGTTGTATCCATGGACGTATTTAAATATTTTTGAGAGTTGGTAACACTGTAAGGTTGGCACCCGTCAAACATGTCAACTCATTAATTATTTTTATATTTTGAAATTGAAATACACAATGTTATGAGCAAAGTTGATATTATGTTGTAGACTCAAAAGTCTTGTTTTAATGCGTTCTTCAATTAGAATGGAACTGAGAGTACAATTACTGTCAAATGTTTGACAGAAAGTAAGTGGTCAACTTTTATATGGTCAAATGGAATTGTCGTTTCACTCTATCTTACTCGCATTTTTTCCTTATTTGCTCACCGTATAGACCTACCCTAGACTACGACAAACATTTTAAAACCAAAATCAGCTCAATCGGCCCAGCCGTTCTCGAGTTTTAATCAGACTAACGAACAACAATTCATTTTTATTCATATAGATAATCTAAATCTAATGTCAGTGTTAGATATTGGAATGTATTTCAGCAATCGTTCACGTACGCGGGGAGATATCGCCACGTTATAATGTATTAACGACATGCTGATGTGCGCGTTTGTAATCTATTGTGTGTTCTGTTTTGTATTTGTATTGTTTTATATGTGTAATTTTTGCATTTGTCTAGTTTTGTGTGTGCTATGTTTTTGTATTTATATTTCTTTAAGTACCTATTTATGTGTTGTAAAATTTAGTAAGCTAACATAGAAGTAAGTTTAAAATTGTTTCAAACAAAATGAGTCACTGATACTCGAATAAATAAAATTTATTATTATTATTATTATTATATCAATGTAGATTTTAATATTATTTACACAAACTTTGCCAACCCGCAGTGGGTCCGCGTGGTAGATTATGGTACACTCCCTCTCACTCAAAGGAGGTCTGTCTCCCAGGAGTGGGTGTGGCAAAATTATGTTCTGATCGAACTTTTAAGCAATCGATTCCATGTTAACTGGTAGACTGGAGGTAGTGGTTTTATCTTTATTGTCTTCATGGTTTTGTTATATTTGTTGTTGCTTTCTAGGGTTATGTACGCAAAGGGTAAGAAACGTTAAAAAAATTCACTCTCCGTTTGTCTGTCTGTCACTAATCTGTATCTGTCTGTGTCAGTTCAAATTTTCCCAGTTGTTGTATTTATGTTGCCACTATAGTAATAAAGTGCACGTCAAGGTCGCACAGAGAGCTCTCTGATGGTCCTCTGCATAGCTATGGCTTGTTCTTTTTCGAATCTTTTCATTCCTGATTCGATCACATAGAGAAACGGAGATATGGAGAGGACTATGCTAGGTGTCTATAATAATAAAGTGCGTATCAAGGTCGCACAGAGAGCTCTCCATAGGTATGGAGAGGACTATGCTAGGTGTTTCTCTATGTGATCGAATCAGGAATGAAAAGATTCGTAAAAGAACAAAAGTCGCTGATATAGCCCAGCGTTATTTCCTGAGCGTGTCAAAATTAAAATGTTTTCCTTTTTTGGAAGACATAGATATGACGGACAAGTGAAACATTTTACCTACAATGATATCAATATACTGCAAGTTTGAATTAATTTAAAATTGACTTCAATAATACATATATAGCTGCACCTTACGGTTTCACCCGCAAAGTTTTTATGTTGCTAGTCATTTCATACCCAAAAAACAGTTTGATTGCTAAAAGGGCACAAAAGACTGGCAAAAAAGGTTAAACAAGGCCCGTTACAAAATATAGAAACAAAATGAGGTATCCATGGCCCTGGATGTCGCACAGGCAAGTGAAGAAACACGGGTGGGTTTAAGTCAGTAAAAGTCTGACCCGCCCTTCCGCTCCGCCCAGAGCGGCAGAAGTCACTTGTTGATTTCCCATCCCAACAAAAAAAAAAAAAGGTTTGACGTTTAAATAAACACCTAACGTAAAATATAACTCAGTTTTAGTCTGTTAACATTCTATGCTAATAGAGGGCATGTAAGAGTAAATATCAATTTTCAAATATTTTACATTTTTTTCGGGGTTGGAAAATCTTTATGGATGTCCCCGCAGACTGACTAAATATTGCTCTGATATTCTATCTGACACCGTCGAGGGAACGTACGGTCCCTCCGCAAAATATTTTGAAAACCTAACTTAACGTTAATTGGCCATAAGCTATAGATACACCCCTTTATTCACAAACGTTGCTTAAAGTTAATTAGTGATTAGCGGATATTTCACCATACATTAATATCCGTTTATGAACAAACACCATAGCGTTTATGGGGTTAAATGATAAACGATGATTAAAGTTAAGGGAAGTGCAAACGTCAAAAATGTACGGTTAAAAATTCGCTAGTTAACTTTAATCATGACATGCCAATCAAAGAAAAACGAAAAGTGTTCAACAGGTGCATTCTGCCTTGCTTAACATATGGTTGCCAAACATGGGCTTTGACAGAACAGCTGATGAATAAAATATGTATATGCCAAAACGGAATAGAAAGAAGTGTTATAGGAGTGAGAAGGATAGGATTGGAAAAAATAAAAAACGAAACAAAATTTAAGGAAGTGAATAAAGTCTGTAAAGCACTAAAATTTCAATGGGCAGGACATACGTTAAGAGAGAAAAATGGGAAATGGAACAGAATAATATCAGAATGGTACCCTAGGGATAGTAAAAGAAGTAAAGAATGACAAACGAAACGCTGGGAAGACGATATTAGGAGAGTGGCTGGTCCAGAGTGGATTAGGATAGCCAGAGACAGAGAGAGATGGAAATCTTTAGAGGAGGCCCTTGTCGAAGGGTAAGCTGTTTCAAATAATACCGATCGACAAAAAATTAAATCCATACTAATATTATAAATACGAAAGTATCTCTATCTCTCTATCTGTCCGACTTTCAGGCCAAAACTACTGAACCGATTGTAATAAAATTTGGTACACAGATAATCTAGGGCCTAAGAAAGGACATAGGCTATAAAACATCCCGCTATAACCAATCGGAGCAGAGCAGTAACAAAAAATGTTGCGAAATCGGCAGCAAACGCTGACTTAGATATAGCTCCCATTATTTTAACAGGCGCTTATTTTATATTAACTGAGCTCTTTCGGTTCGAAGCTTACGCGGGTGAAACTGCGTGACACAGCTAGTTGTAAATAAATTAGAGATATAAATAATAACAATCCTAGTCATAATATTCATTTGTAAATTTTAAACAGTAATAAAGGCTTATTTTTAGTTAACTTTAAGCAACGTTTAGAATTAAAGGGGCTTTACTACTGAACACAACTACATAAGATCCGCACACACCCAGTTTCCAATTCTCAATTTATGTCTGAAGTTGACTGTTCTATCTCTTTATCCGTAAAGTTTCTACGCTGTCCCAAGCTAGCTTCATATTCACTGTGCACTTTCCAAAACAGTTGAATATGTCCCAGAGAATATTTGATTACACCACGTTCCCGATACGCAATCAGTTGGTGACCGTGTGTCGTAATGGCAGCGTGAAAGCTATTATTTAAAATAGTATCGAGCGTTAACAGAAGTTTATTCAGGCGCAAACTGTTCTGTTTATGCACGGCCCTAGTTAGCAGTCAGTTCCTAAGCATAAATTAACAGGCGTTATTGGTTAAAATAGCATCCACGGGTACTTTATAATACGTGACCATGTATTCTATGACTCAAAACGGGACATCGGTTTATTTAAGTAAAATAGATGAGATAGATAGTCATTGGAAAAAAAACTTTTAATAAGTTACTTATTCATTCAGTTGGCTTAAAAGTTACGAATCAATATATTTATTGATTCGTAACTTTTCATTACGAACTTTACAGTTTTTCGAAAATTATTCGAGAAACTGTATTCAGTTTCTCGAATAATTTTGATACTTAATTAATATTTACATAATTTAAAAAGTTTAAAAATAAAATTATGTACAAGTCTATAAAGTAGGAATGTAAATAATTAGAGGGCATCAAAAAATTCATCCACATCGCTGTCAACAGGAAAAATGCCCAAAAGGCTGGCAGCATTGGCACGTTGTATGGCGATGGTGATTCTTTGGCCAAAAAATAGCCCAGCTCTCTGGTCACGTGAAGAGTCGATAAAACGCTTGTCGCTGTCTTCAAATAAGAGGTGTGCACTCGGACCCCATGGCCCTAGTGTTTCAATCCCAAACGGCTCGAACATATAAGTTCCAATGAGATAATAGATAGTCATTGGAAAAAAAAAAATTTAATAAGTTACGTATTCATTCAGTTGGCTTAAAAGTTACGAATCAATAAATACAGTTTCTCGAATAATTTCGATACTTAAATACATTTATGAAAAGAACAAATTTACTTTAATGTAGCTGATGATGATTCATGTTAAGAGTTTTATTTTTCATTGATAAAAGAAGGTGAATATACAGTATGTTAAATAACAGAGGGCGTTCCCTTAAACTCGAAAACATATATCATTAATAGATTAAAATAAAAATATCAGCATAGAAAAATAAGCATAAAAAAAACCGAATAAAAAAAAATATAATTGAAAATAAATTTGAAACCTCCTGTTTTAAATCAAAATAGTAGTCGTCATGAATAAATAAATTGCGACGTTGCCGTCTTTCAAGTTCGCGTGTACAGTGTGTTTCTTTTACATGTCAATTTAAATTTTTTATTGAATATTTTCATAATGGAAAAAATTTTAAAACATTTTGTTTTCGAATGGAAATATTTTTTTTAGCATGTATGTATGCTATACTATTTCGGGTTAACGGGAACGCCCTCTGTTAGTTAACATACTGTATAAATATTCACCTTCTTTTATCAACATCATCGTTAAAGTTAAAACTGAATAGCCGGGCTATTACAAAACCGGGTAAAAAAAACCGGGCCAAAATGTGAGTATCAGATACTCACATTTTGGCCCGGTTTTTTTTTTACATATTATAAACTAGTGCTTGACCGCAATACCGCCTAATGGTAAACAGTGATGCAATCGTTGATGGTAAAGTGCGCTAGTTTATTAAGAGCCTATTCACTCTAGCCTTGAAGACACTTAAATTATAGTCAGACAGAAACACCGCCGCTGGCAAATTGTTCCAGTCCTTCGATGTACAATCAAGGGTCAAAAGTGCATTATCACTTTTGAACTTTATTGCAATAACAATAAGGGTCAAAAGTGGTGCTCCACTTTTGACCCTTATTATACGCGGTATAAAAGTCAAGGCGAAACGTTCCGTCTGGATCGTAGTGGTGTCAACAACGTAAGGGTGGATATTCGCCGTACTACGGGTGGTCCGATGATGGAAAGGAGTTTGGGAAATTAAGTCATGCATTCCTCATGCAGATTCTCCAGAATGCATCATATAGAACACCGACAGGCTGGCTACTCCTCAGAAAACAGGACAGTATTGCGTCCCAGAGATCGTTTTGGGGACACCGAGACATTATTTTAATTATAAAAAGGGACAGTCCCGTTCAAAACGGAACGTCTAGTCACATCATCATCATCATCTCAGCGTTAATCCCAGTCGCATCCGTAGCTTTTCAGCTTTGTAGTCTGGGGTCCGCTTTACCAGTCTAACTGCTGATTTTGGCTAAACTTCGATATTTTCCGTGAAGCGACTGCCGTCTGACCTCCACAACCCGCAGGCGATATCTAAGCATTACAGTTAGACCAATTGTTAGACTTTTGAGGGCTCCAACAACCCGTAACGACTGCCACTAGATGTTCGTATGGCAACCGGGACCAACGGCTTAACGTGCTTTCCGAGGCACGACCAGACCAGTGCAAATATTCATATTCATGCATACAAATATTTGCACTGTGCGAGGATCGAACCCGCGCCTCCTTGCGCAACGGCCGCGTTCGCTACCGCTACGCCACGGAGGCTGTATACCACCTGTGAACCTAAATAACTGCTAGTGTTTTTACAAAAAAAACGTCTAGTCACATCTATACTAATAAATAAAGCTGAAGAGTTTGTTTGTTTGTTCGCGCTTATATCAGAAACTACTAGTCCGATTTGAAAAATTCTTTTTGCGTTGGATAGCACATTAATCCAGGAAGGCTTTAGGCTATATAACATCACGCTGGGACCAATAGGAGCGGAGCATAATAAATTCCACGCGATCGAAGTCGCTGGCGGCTGCTAGTTAACTATATACAAAGATGATACTATGTAAAATACTTATACAGAATACTAATAACAAATATGTTCTTTTAAATTATGTAAACAAGTGCTTGACCGCGTTCTCGCCTGATGGTAAGCATATAGTGATGCAAACGGTGATGGTAAATCGCGCTAGTTTATTAAGAGCCTATTCACTTTAGCCTTGAAGATACTTAAATTGTAGTCACACAGTATACCGTCTCAGGCTTTAATTTATTTGTTTCAGTCCTTCTATTTACGATCATAGAGCCTATTCACTTAGCCTTAGCTTTAGCCTTGAAGATACTTAAATTGTAGTCACACGGTATACCGTCTCAGGCTTTAATTTGTTTGTTTCAGTCCTTCTATTTACGATCATAGAGCCTATTCACTTAGCCTTAGCTTTAGCCTTGAAGATACTTAAATTGTAGTCACACGGTATACCGTCTCAGGCTTTAATTTGTTTGTTTCAGTCCTTCTATTTACGATCATAGAGCCTATTCACTTAGCCTTAGCTTTAGCCTTGAAGATACTTAAATTGTAGTCACACGGTATACCGTCTCAGGCTTTAATTTGTTTGTTTCAGTCCTTCTATTTACGATCATAGAGCCTATTCACTTAGCCTTAGCTTTAGCCTTGAAGATACTTAAATTGTAGTCACACGGTATACCGTCTCAGGCTTTAATTTGTTTGTTTCAGTCCTTCTATTTACGATCATATTATAGTGAAATATGATAACAGACTCTGTATTGTGAACATTTCTTACCAGATATAAAAAAGTTATTCAACAATTCATTTTGACCACGTTTATCATTTATGAAACTGTATTTTGCCTTATTCTTTTATCGCTTTATCATTTAACTTCTATCGTAAGTTTAGTGATCTTAGAACGTATAAAAATCCTTCCCTAATCCCTAAGGAGCATGTACGAGCCAATAATTTTAATTGATTAAAATAGATTTTCACTTTTCTATGAAACACCTGTTTTTGTTACAAAGGTGTAACATGTAAACACTTGGTGTCTGACATTATATGCTGAATCAATTTGTTCTTTATATGTTTGTGTTCCATCTTTACTTTATTTTAACCACTAATAAACGTATTTGCTGACATCTCGCTTTTTTCAATTCATCTAGTCCTAATCAAAAACTTCCTAACTACTATTTCAAATACTAACTCTGGCACAGAAAACCACATGACACAGACCACATGGTACCTTTCTTACTAAATACTGTTACCCGAGGGATAGTGAATATAGGCAAACAAGAGAGCAAAAGCTAGTTTGAGAAGGCAAAGCTTCGGCAAATACGTCCAGAGAAATCACGGATCTATTGTGGCAAAATGTTGACTAAAGCTTCTGAACCTTGCCGTACACACCTACACATGCAAAAGCTTTCAGTTGGCTTTCACATTGATTTTTTATTCTTAACAAAAATGTCCGGACGTCAGAAACGTGCTTTTAATGTAGCTGGTTGCAGTCTGTTTTACTGAGCAAAAATGTACAGCGTTTCAATACAATCGGAGACAATACTAGTTAGTTTCAATGTGCATTTTGTTTGTGCGGAATAAAAAATATTTCTTCCTTTCCTTTTTTCAATATGGGAAAAAATGCAAGCGGTAAGTATTCGTTAGGTAATTATTAGGGTTTCCAAAAACAGAGCAGATATGGAATTGCTATGGGCATAAAAAACCTCAAGGTCGCATAGAGAGCTATCATGGGAGAATGTTTCTCTACGTAATCGAATCAGGAATGAAGAGATTAGTAGAAGAACGAAAGTTGCCGACATAGCTCTTTGAATGGGCAGTGGGTGAGGCATATAGCACGTAGAGCCGATGGCTGATGGGGCAGAAAGGCTCTTTAAAGGCAACTAAGTACCGCCAAGCGTAGCGTCGAATACCCACCGACTGCGCTGCTGAAGCGCTGGTTGCAGGCAGCGATCAAGCAGTCATTTTGGAAATCCTTAGGAAGGCCTATGTCCAACAGTGGACTTCCTGTAGCTGACATGATGATGATGATGATGATAGAATTACTAGTGCATCTATCATCTCTTCGTTTACCACAACCATTTTGCTCTGAATTCACTGGACCGATTAAATTAATGGTACAAGGTAATGGTACTTTTTTGTACCATATGTATGTATGTTTATTTTGTGACCCAAACACGGAAGTGTTATGTAAATAAATGAATTTTGTAAACGTGAGTAAATAAATCTGCCTGTCGTCGACGTGTTACTCATGTTACACCAACAAATTCCCCACGACTCAAAGTGTGACATTCGTACTGTACGCTGATGACGCCGCGTTTTATCGTGTGACATGACAAATAAGTGTTTACTGTGAGTGTCTGTCTATAAATATTTAATCTATACTAATATACTAGCGGCCGCCAACGATTTCGTTCGCGTGGAGTTAGTTATGCTCCGCTCTATTGGTGGCAGCGTGATGTTATATAGCCTAAAGCCTTCCTGGATTAATGGGCTATCCAACACAAAAATATATTTTCAAATCGGGCCAGTAGTTCCTGAGATTAGTGCGTTCAAACAAACTCTTCAGCTTTATAATTATATTAGTATTGAAAAAGCTGAAGAGGTTGTTAGTTCAAACAAACAAACTCTTCAGCTTTATATATTAGTATAGAAAAAGCTGAAGAGTTTGTTTGTTTGTTTGAACGCGCTAATGTCAGGAAGTACTGGTCCGATTTGAAAAATATTTCTGCTTTGGATAGCCCATTAATTCAGGAAGGCTTTAGGCTATATAAGATTACGCTACGTTCAATAGGAGCGGAGCATATAAAAAAAAAAACATATTAAAACTTACGCGGGTTAAACCGCGAGGCGCAGCTAGTTTAATATATTAATAATTATTTTTAAATTATTTTACCATATTTTGCCCTTTCCTTAAAAAATGGAGGCTTTAAATAAATCTCTCAATATTGTGCGTACAAACTTCCATATGCATGTGGCATGTTTGAAATAATAATATGTTCATCATCATCATCTCAGCGTTAATCCCAGTCGCATCCGTAGCTTTTCAGCTTTGGAGTCTAGGGTCCGCTTTACCAGTCTAACTGCTGAGTTTGGCTAAACTTCGATATTTTCCGTGAAGCGACTGCCGTCTGACCTCCACAACCCGAAGGCGATATCTAAGCATTACATTTAGACCAATTGTTAGGCTTTTGAGGGCTCCAACAACCCGTAACGACTGCCACTAGATGTTCGTATGGCAACCGGGACCAACGGCTTAACGTGCTTTCCGAGGCACGACCAGACCAGTGCAAATATTCATATTCATGCATACAAATATTTGCACTGAGCAGGGATCGAACCCGCGCCTCCTTGCGCAACGGCCGCGTTCGCTACCGCTACGCCACAGAGGCTGTCAAAATAATAATATGTTATCAGTACTAAAGCGCTATGCCAAAATTCATAGATATAGCTTTACTATATCCTGAAATATGACCCTGTGAAAATCTATACATATAATAAATCTGTAGAAAAGTCATTTTTGTACACAACAATGTTAAAATTCTTGGGTCAAATTCATTCCAACTACGGAAGCCTATATTGTACGTGGTCCCACACGAATTTGGGCGGATGAAAATGACAGTAGAGCCAAATGAAAGCTCTGTAAAAGCTAGAAGGGATTAATTCTTCCCAATCCATTTGACCTCGCTTCGCTTAGAAATGAATGCATACTGTGTATGTAATGTATTCCTGGTATACCACACAGTGCCAAATAATCGGTTTTCTTTGTTTTTTTCACTATAAAGTAGAAGCTTATATAGCTTTATACACGACAATTTTCCTGTCGTGGAAAACTACGGGATATTCGCCTCGCTTATGGAAGCTTGACGAACATACTTCTTTTTTCACAAAGTCAGTGTTGAATACATCATTATGAAAACTTTTACACAAACGAACACAATTTTTCTAGCGCGCGTTTTATAAGCTAAACCGTAATCCTACCTTGTACTGCTGGAAACCTCATTATCCTGCTGGCATACACTTTGTAACAAAAACCCTGTTGTTCCTTTCAGGGGCATATACAAGCACATCATCCATACTAATATTATAAATTTGAAAGTAATTCTGTCTGTCTGTCTGTTACGCTTTCCCGCTTAAACCTCTTCACCGATTTTGATGAAATTTGTCACATACAATCTTTAGACCCTGAGAAAGAACATAGGCTACCTTTTATCCCGGAAAAATTTGATGTTCCCGAGGGAAATCGCGCGATATAACCGAACTCCACGCGGGCGAAGCCGCGGGCGGAAAGCTAGTTAATAAAATATAATATCAAAAATAATCATTGTCTAGTGCCCCTCCACTAGACAATGATTATTTTTCATAATCTAATAACTATTATCTGATTTTATAAGTTAAAGAGATTGGCGGGACGTTCTACTTATTTTTGGTTTCTTCATGCAGAATTACAGCGGTGAGAAATCAGTTAAAGTTTACAAATTTGAGTAATTTAATATTAATTTTTGTTGAACAATTTTTATAAATGACTTGACTTGACTTTTAAAAGGTAGGTAGTAGGAACAAGATGGTTTTCGTTACATATTGTATACAGTTTCATGATATGTTTTTACAGCTTTTCATAAGCATAGTTACGCAGTACTAAAAACTTATTCGGTTCTTTGAAGAGGAATACCGTGAAAACTTTCTTTAACCTACCTGAACTCATATTACATTATTCCAGTCAATGAAGTTTCATTATAACTGAGTTTTCTTTTACGAGGACTTGGTTGTTCATCATGGAACTCATTCAGCATCGACCTGTGCCTTAATCGATAAAATAATTATCCCGTACGCGGGCTCTTTTTCTAACTCAATTTGCACCACGCTAAGTGTTTTTTTTATTTTGCAGATGTCACCAAGATTTGGGGTCATAGCTGCACTGTTTTTCACTCCCATCATCATCATGAACCTTTTCTATAGTCCCACTACTATACAGAGAAGGATTGAGCGTAATTACCACGCTTGTTCAATGCGGGTTGCCGATTTCAGACTTAAAGTCCAGGTTTTCCCAAGATGTTTTTCCTTCACCTTATAATCAGTCATTGGTGTCCAAGATATACTTAGAAAGTACATATAACTTAGAAAAGTTATCACTTTCACTCCCATACAAGAATTACCTATATTCATTTTTGACATTGGCAGAATAGTCAATATCGGCTCAGTCACCATTAACTTAATCGGTCCAGTAAATTCAGAGCAAAATGGTTGTCGTAAACGTACAGATGACAAATACACTAGTAATTCTATCATCATCATTATCATGTCAGCTACAGGAAGTCCACTGTTGGACATAGGGCTTCCCAAGATTTCCAAAATGACTGCTTGATGGCTGCCTGCAGCCAGCGCTTCAGCAGCGCAGTCGGTGGGTATTCGACGCTACGCTTGGCGGTACTTAGTTGCCATTAAAGAGCCTTTCTGCCCCATCGGCCATCGGCTACAAAACAAATCAAAACCAAATCATTGTAACTTCATATAAGTACACAATACTTCTATCATGTTTACACTTGTGACAGTTATGTATACGTAAATCTCGATTCGTTTGTAATAAAAAATATCCTATTTTTCAATTCAGGTCATGATCTGCTCATGTGTGACTCAAATTTAATTCTAAACCATTCAACCATTTTAAAAACAAAAAAAAAAAACTGTTTCTTCATATTTGTTTGGATATAATATTTTTATTTTAAATATATATTTAACTACATCAAGCGGGAAATATCCCAATCACCCGAGGTTACCTAAAATTATACTAATGATGTAATTTATATGCCGAATATGAACGTAATATCTACTTTCGTTTTCGGAATACGAGTTTTCGTAATTATGAAATGGAAATATTCAATAATTATTTATTATAATTATTTTATTTTTGTGTACGCATTAGCGCAGCGTAGGGAGACCCCCAACAAGGTGGACCGATGACCTGGTGAAGGTCGCGGGAAGCCGATGGATGCGGGCAGCACAAGACCGGTCATCGTGGAAAGCCTTGGGGGAGGCCTTTGTCCAGCAGTGGACGTCTATAGGCTGAGGAAGGAAGGAAGGATTAGCGTTTTCAGCCTATAATTTAACCTCTGTTGGAACACAGGCGTCCTTTTTAGGGTTCCGTAGCCAAATGGCAAAAAACGGAACTCTTATAGATTCGTCATGTCTGTCTGTCCGTCTGTCCGTCCGTATGTGACAGCCATTTTTTTCCGAAACTATAAGAGCTATACTGTTGAAACTTGGTAGGTAGATATATTCTGTGAACCGCATTAAGATAGTGATGCAAAAAATAAAAAAAAAGCAATAAATATTGGAGGCTCCCCATACTTAAAACTCAAACTCAACATTTTTTTTTTCATCAAATACATACGTGTGTAATATCTATGGTTAGGTCTTCAAAAATGATATCGAGGTTTCTAAAATATATTTTTCTAAACCGAATAGTTTGCGTGACAGACGCTTCCAAAGTGGAAAAAAGTTGGTCCCCACACTAACTTCTAAAATAAGAAAAAGAAAAGTCTAAAAAATACATATGATGTACTTTATTATAAAATCTACCAACGAAAATTGTTTTGAACGAGATCTAGAAAGCAGTTTTTTTTTTAAAACCTCGTAAATCGTAAGCCGCTTATTACCGCATAATCTTTCATACAAATAACTTAAATCTTTTAATTTCATAAATCAATGGTACGGAACCCTTTGTGCGTGAGTCCGACACGCACTTGGCCGGTTTTTTTGGGAGAGGGAGCGGGATGTAATCTAGAACGCAAGAAAAAAACATAAAACCACGTAATATTAGATACGTTGATATACACAAATACATATATTTTTGTTTGGGATGCAGGGAAATCATCAAACCTCTCCGGCTCTGGGCAGAGCGGAAGAGCGTGTCAGACTTTTACTGACTCAAACCCACCCGTGTTTCTTCACTTGCCAGTGCGCCAGGGCCACGGTTTCTTTTTTAACCAACCCGCAATAGATTACTATTTCCTTAAGTTCATATTATTTACATGTTATTTATATTTTTCTTTATTTTATACTTTATAGGTTATATATACATACATAGATAAAAAGAGAAACATTTAAAAACATTAAAAAAAAATCGGGAGCAGAATCTAAGTTACCGGTGGACAGGCCTCCAGAGAGGAACCTCCTAACAATGCGGGCCGTGTCCTTTCATCCAACTCTCCAACGAGAGCCTCCTGGCCTGGTGTTGGTCGAGGCTCTTGGCTATTAAGCCATGGGCAGTCACAACTATCGGTACAATGTTTCCTGAATCCAACATCGACAGCCTCGCAAACCAAGTTAAGATACAGCAGATTATTATTATTATTTTTATCCCTCACCAACAACTAATAAGAACTCCTATTATCCAGTATTGTGTATCAAAACAGGCAGTTATAAGTCACGAATTGGGTAAAGTCCCATTAAAAAACTTTGATTTAATTCCTTCCATAAACCCTTGGTAGCAATAAAACAGATTTGAACGTCCTTCATTAAGTCATTACACATCAAACAGTCATAAAGGAGGGAATAAAACGTGTTCAGTTGTAAAGGTCATGGAAACTAGGGAACAATTAT
The DNA here is from genome assembly GCA_017933935.1 of Sesamia nonagrioides. Classification (NCBI taxonomy): domain Eukaryota; kingdom Metazoa; phylum Arthropoda; class Insecta; order Lepidoptera; family Noctuidae; genus Sesamia; species Sesamia nonagrioides. The sequence goes on along the minus strand of JADWQK010001120.1, from coordinate 357,744 downwards.
ACTGAACAGGTAGTGCTTTAATTGTTGTAGAGTATGAAAAATATAATGACGAATTTTTAAGAGGAGTGTCCAGGAGTCACTTTTGTCTCAGCAACTTATTTGTATGCCGCATAGCATATTTTTTAATAATTCTAAACTAGTGATTGTCCGCAATCCCGCCTGATGATAAGTAGTGATGCAATCGTTGATGGTAAAGCGCGTTAAGAACCTACCTATTCACAAAAAAAAATTAGTGAATAGGGAGGAAGACGGCAATTGAGCGAGGTAATGCAATTTTAAACCCAACAACACGACGAACGATGTAGCGCCAGAGGTAGATTGATCCAGAGACCCTCCACGACCAAACTCCCGACACAACAACATTTGGCGCATCGTGTTCAGACTCGTCCTCCGGAAGGCTTCACCAGACATCATGCCGCAACATGACGAATCGCTTGTCGGTAAGAGTTTGTCTGATGGGTAGTAACTTCTGCCGGCACCCGATATTATGGCCTACCACCGAGAATTGGTTCCGCAGCCACTGTACCAACCATGTCGTCAATTCGTTCGTCGGTTGTCTTTGTATCGCTACATGCGCGAACTTTCATACAAACCTAGATTGTTATGATAGTTGATGATACAAAAGTGACTCGTGGGCCCTTGTATACAGGGTGTATATTACATCGTAACGCAAACTTCGCGAAAAGGCTAGACCGCATGCCACTAATTAAATTATGATAGTCATTTATGTCGTTAATGAGCGGTTACAGATTACAGAAATCACAGTGTTTAAAAAAGTGTCGGCTCAGCCTTTGAACGTTGCAAGCGTGCTGCCCTGTGTGTTTGTAGGTATGACGTTGACCCCTCTATTAAATCAGCTGATAGAGTTTTGTTCATATTGCGCTTTTTTGTGTAATTAGCGAATTATTAAATTTTTCATGGTACTCGTTTTTGCGTCGATGGCAAAAAACACCCTTTACAGAGTGGCGATTAGGTTATCACATTAAATATTATAGCGGCTATTACAAGTCGTTATCTATTTTAAAATAAAAAAAATACAATAGTTTGAACCAAATAATTAGCTTTTTTCCTCGAACCAAATAATTAGCGTTTTTGGTACAAAATAATAGTCCTTTAATACATAATAAGCCACACGCGTGGGCCGATGATATCAATAATTACAAAAACTTTATGGTATTGTTACCATCACAAAATGAGTTTAATATTGTTACATATTAAAACGAAAAACCCACAACTAAAATGTTAATTGTTATGCATTCTTTTATATGAGTGTAGGCAGTCCTCGTACGTCAATTCTTTCAATTTACGGCATAGAGGAATTCACTTGTCTCGAGGTCAGTGTCCGTGAGGCCGGCTGCTAAGCACTTACTTTTGATAATAAAGGATGTATATCCTTTGTTTTAAATTTTTACCCTTGACGTGTCTATGTATTAATATGAAAAAAAAAAAATTGTCTCAACTTACGTCGTTTCGATTTACGTCGCATATTTCGAGAACCTACGCAGACCACGTGGTTTCAATTCGTGTGATTACCCAATCGTCATGTTCTGTATTATGTATGTATATAACCTACTAACACTAGAAGTTAAGTTAAACTGTTACTATCGACCCTAAAGCCTGGAATAAAGAAATTATTTCTTTCTTTTCTTTAGAGTGAATACTACTTCAACTCTTCAATGGCCTCTGTGGTTAGATACTACAATTTTGCCAATAACACGTGTAACAAATTATAGAAATTCTTTAAAAATTTTATTTCTCAATAATGGTGGATATCGCCAATGACAGTTGAAAAAACGGCCGCGTGAGCCGACTGCTAGGAAATTTCATGCAAAGCCATGATGTTGGTCATGGTCACTATGCAATGTTCTTTATGAATTATTCACTGAATGAACTTTTTACTATATAAATAACGCGCTTTTATTTAGTAAACGACACTATAAATAATTTAAAAGTTCAATGAAAAATGAGCGTGACAATCATCTTAGCCTTCCCGTCAAAACCCTCTAAAGAAATTCAATCCTCTAAGCTTTTTGTGTCACAAACTGTGTGACAATTGACATGCGTGACGTTTGTAATTAAATGTAGCAGTACAAAGGCAGCCAGTGATACCTAAGGTATTGCTAGAAACTCAAATTCGCACAAAAAATGCTAGTAACCCATAACACTGGTATCAAGGGTTTGGTCAAGTCTAACTTTTTTTTTAGTAGTAGCTTCTATAGGATGCATTCTGGTGAGTGTGCAAGGGAATTGCATGATTTAATACCCCCATCTCCGTTCCACCATCGGACGACCCGTCGTACGGCGAGTTTCCACCCTTACGTTGTTAACACCACTGCGATCCGGACGAAGCGTTTCGCTTCCTCTTTTATACCGCGTACATCGAGGGACTGGAACAATTTGCCAGCGACGGTGTTTCAGTCACATTACAATTTGAGTGTCTTTAAGGCTAGAGTGAATAGGCTCTTAATAAACCAGCGCGCTTTACTATCAACGATCGCAAAAAAAAATAAAACTTTTAACTTCAAAACATAGGATAAAGAAGACTTTCTTTTCAGTGTTTATTTTCATTCGGATACCATGAAACGAATTTTATCGTATGTAATCTAAAGAAAACATCGGCATACAACAGGTACATCCATAGTCACTCTTAAATGTATCAATAAATATAAACGGGGAAGCAGCTTGCTCCGATCGCCAAACATTCTCACTACACACTAGTAACACGAATGAAATGAAAAACACACACACTTACACTTCCGTATTATCCTTTCATTCGAAGAATCTGAATATAAATCAACACATCATCATCATCATCATCAGCCCCTACTCGTCCACTGCTGGACATAGGCCTCCTTCATGGCACGCCAACAAGCTCGATCCTGAGCAGTTCTCCGCCAGCCACTACCAGCCACCTTTTTGATGTCGTCGCTCCATCTCGCCCAAGGGCGTCCCACGCTACGTTCGTACGTAAAATCAACACGCGTACAATAAAATGTCTAAAAGACTTACTATATATGTAGTTAAGCAGGAAGATGAGTCCATAAGGAAATATTTAAGCCTTTTGGTCGCTGACTGCAATTATTTTAAATAATCGTCATCATCATCTCATGATCTCAGCGTTAATCCCAGTCGCATCCGAAGCTTTTTCAGCTTTGGAGTCTGGGGTCCGTTTTACCAGTATAACTGCTGATTTTGACTAAACTTCGATATTTTGCGTGAACTGCCGACTGCCGTCTGACCTCCACAACCCGATATGTAATTATTTCAAATAATAAACTAACTGTGACCCGCTCATTCACCTAAGCTCCGATCCCGAGGAAATATACGGATAAAAGCTTCAATAATTTCAGCAAGATATTAATCTTGGTTATAAATCTGGTTTCTCGGTAGTAGGCTATAACAACGGCTGTCAGCAGAAGTTACCGCCCACCAGACAAAGTCTTGCCGCCAAGCGATTCTTGGATTTAACATTGCATCACCTCGCTCAACTGCCGTCTTTCTTCCTATTCACTCAGTTTTTCTTTTTTTTTCTTGAGTGAATAGGTTTCCTAAATTAGCACGCTACACCATCAACGATTGCATCACTGCTTACCATCAGGCGAGAACGTGGTCAAGCACTTGTCATAATTATAAAAAAAAAAACACCTATGGGCCTATCTTCAGCCAAATCCATTGAAAGAGTAGCAAACGTAGATATAAACTTTCACTTTTATAATACCAGCTCCACCCCGCGGTTATGAAACGAAATGAAATGAAATCGTTTATTAAGCAAGTAGGATCACTGATCACTTTTACACGTCATGTTTATTTTTAATTTAATTTTTTTAACTAGATGAAGCCGGCATTTCCTAACTGACTACCTCTGAGAAGAAATAGCCGAAACAAACTCAGGGATCATCGTCTTTTTTCAAGTCCAGACAATAAAAATGAAAAAGTTTACAATAATTTACCTTATAATTACGCATATTGCTTAATAACAATGCTTAACATAGCCTAGTCACGCTTATATTCGCGTAAGGTTCGATTCCGTAAGAATATCAGGTCATTAATAACCTATGTGTTATTCCAGGTTCTAAACTATCTGTGTGTCGTACGTCTGGTTTCCACCCTTACGTTGTTAACACCACTACGATCCGGACGAAGCGTTTCGCCTCCTCCTTTATACCGCGTACATCGAGGGACTGGAACAATTTGCAAGCGGCGGTGTTTCCGTCGGACTACAATTTGAGTGTCTTCAAGGCTAGAGTGAATAGGCTCTTAATAAACTAGTGCGCTTTACCCTCAACGATTGCGTCACTGCTTACCATCAGGCAGGTTTGCGGTCAAGCGCTAGTTTATAATACATAAAAAAAAAATCCTTTCTGTAGTTCTTGCTCCAAAGAGTAACAAACATTCATACATATGTACTACATACATTCATACATCCTCGCAAACATTCGCAATTACAGGATTAATAGGATAGGATTAGTAGGATAACGAATTTACTGAGTAACTGACATAACGTGAGGCATGTATTTCTCAGAGGATTAGTAATGTTGGAGAGGGTTACCATATTTCAAAAGTTACGTATATGTTTAAGTCACATGTAATAGAGAACGACCCTATAGTTAACCGGGAACTGGTACTGAGAAATTCCGGATGGAAGAAAACCAATAGCCCTGTTGGTCGGTCCGGCAAACGAACTCAGGATCTCAAGCTCAGCTTGCTTGCAATTACTAGACTAAGGACGTAGCAGTTTACTGAGTACTTAGGCTACTACCCTTACTACCCTTTCAACGGTGTTCTGATTAATTGGTAATGTTACATACCGTAGTTGTCCAAATAATTTGCCGTTTCAGTTCAATTATTCATTGATATTATTCAATGAAATGATGAAATATCGTCTTGTAGTTTAAGGTGTCTGTCCTAAAAGAAGTGTGTCCCAGCAGTGGGAACATTAGAAGATATGCAGATAACGTCATGTCATGTCATGTCATGTGATGCCATGTCATGTCTTGTCATGTCATGTAATGTCATTGTCATTTCAAGTTATTTTATGTATCATTAAATAGCCATTTGCGGAGTTGCCAACTCATCAGATGTTATATTCAATTAATTTATTTCCAAGACAACAGAGATCCAATTTGTTAGTAGTAATAGTCTTACCCTATGTTAATACCTAACCACTACCTACAGACATCTATACAGTATGCTCATTGGTCTCGCAACACATGGAGTTCAGTGAACCTAACCTGAGCAGAACGGTGTCGGTTCTCTTGCCAATCTCGTAATAAGCTAGCTGATAAACATTGACAGTCAGGTGACACAATGGCAAAATCCTACAAATATTACGTTGCTACAGTTTACATGGATATAATAAAACTAATTTATTCAGACACTATTTGGCACTTTTGATTATGAAACACGTTCACTGGCCACAAAACAGTCCCACGTCATAATTAACACTGGACAGCAAAAACACAATGTCAAAATCTTACAAATATTACGTTGCTAGTTTACAAGGATATAATATAACTGATTTATTCAGACACTTTTTGGCACTTTTTATTATATAAAACGCTCACTGGCCACAAAAGAGTCCCACGTCACAATTAACCCTGGCCAGTAAAAACAAAATATCAAATTCTTACAAATATTACGTTGCTAGTTTACATGGATATAATAAAACTGATTTATTCAGACACTATTTGGCACTTTTGATTATAAAACACGTTCACTGGCCACAAAAGAGTCCCACGTCACAATTAACACTGGCCAGTAAAAACAAAATATCAAATTCTTACAAATATTACGTTGCTAGTTTACATGGATATAATAAAACTGATTTATTCAGACACTTTTTGGCACTTTTTATTATATAAAACGCTCACTGGCCGCAAAAGAGTCCCACGTCACAATTAACACTGGCCAGTAAAAACAAAATATCAAATTCTTACAAATATTACGTTGCTAGTTTACATGGATATAATAAAACTGATTTATTCAGACACTATTTGGCACTTTTGATTATAAAACACGTTCACTGGCCACAAAAGAGTCCCACGTCACAATTAACACTGGCCAGTAAAAACAAAATATCAAATTCTTACAAATATTACGTTGCTAGTTTACATGGATATAATAAAACTGATTTATTCAGACACTATTTGGCACTTTTGATTATAAAACACGTTCACTAGCCACAGAACAGTCCCACGTCACAATTAACACTGGACAGCAAAAACACAATGTCAAAATCTTACAAATATTACGTTGCTAGTTTACAAGGATATAATAAAACTGATTGATTCAGACACTATTTTGTGACGTACGTGAGACTGTTTTGACACGCCCACTGGCCACAAAACAGTCTCACGTCACAATTAACACTGGCCAGTAAAATTGTTGAGAACAAAAAGTTATTACAGAAAGCGGAAAGATACCTTGTTATTTTCGCCTGTAAAGCCAACTATTTGGTCGACTGTGCATAAGTACATCAAGCCGAAGGGAACAAAACATGTTTGAGTGTTTGCTTAGGACAGCTCGAAGTAAGTTATTTTCTATTTACTGATAGGCTCTAGCTTAATCCTTGTCACACTCCCGCTCCATTATGAAGTGCTAACAAACTTTCCGTGAACAGACATTTCTGTGTTTGTTGCTCAGAAAAGTGTTTGATGTTTTTAATCTGTGGCCCTCAATGTTTGTTTATGTCTGTGTAAAGTTCACTCATCTTCCATAGAAAAGGGAGGATCCTCCGACCAGACGGGTGTCATATCTGACGGGCACTTGCTCAACGGTTGATGCTGGGAAGTTGTATGTATGTTAACAGCACGGTAAACTCTGCTTGCGCGATGTAGAATTCGTGTGACGTCAGTATGACGCGTTGTTTCCTTGTAGCGTTTTGTAGGTATAACCCGCGCAGATAAAAAAAAGATCTGAAAATGGCGGCGGATACTTATAGTACGGTTGACAAAACATGCCATTGTTCAATCACAAATCAAAAGCTAAGATAGTAAAATGTCAAAGTTACGTTGTAAATATTGTTATTTACAACGTAAATATGACATTTTACTTGTTTGTTGTTGTGTTTGTTTTTGTTGATTTTAATTGTTCAAACTCAACAAAAACAACAATATCAACAAAAACAACAAAATAACAGAAACTTTAGCGGAACGAAATTAACGATAACTCGGAGTGCGTCAAAGTAGCTTCAGTAGTTTGGAAAGCGAATCCTGAATTCCTTATCGATGATTTTTTTTGCAGCGCTTACTTCACTGTGTGAGTATAGACAGCGATAGAGAGTGAGTGAGAACGCATGCGAGCGGACGCCATTTACAGATCTTTTCTTTATCTGCGCGGGTTATACCGCTACAATGGCAATGGGCCACTAACTAATGAATTATCTACTGAGATAGGGGATTATGTTGGTGGATAGTGAAGGATAAACGTTTAATTAATATGTTTTCAAAGTAATTATGAGACTTATACCTATTGTTAACTTGCAGTAGCCACACATATAACTTATTCCGATAAAGAGACTGAATTAGAGCGGACTCTAGTGGTGCTTTCTCTATACAAACGTATTCCGCTGTATTCTTCGTGGATAATGCTTTTAGAACATTTTTTTTTAGAATTGTACACCGCCCCAATAGTTAGATTTTTTTTTTTTCGAAACTTAAAGAAATATGATACTTCAAAATCACGAAAAATAACCCATTTTCACCGCGATGTTCAGACGACTATTAGACAAACGTGATAAGTGTTTTACAAAAAATAAAATAATAGAGGCATAAATAATTGAGATCTATCGTGTATTGTAAAAGAAAACAGCAGAATACGAAACGTCTTTTGGTCAACGTTTTTGTATGTAAAATCAGCCTGAGCTGCAACTGTCGTTTTCGCACTTTACCGGGAGAGGTTGGAAGCAGCATGACGGCAATAGTTTCTTCAAATACCTATTTTCCAAATTCCTCGGCTCTAGAGTCCCCTCTTAAGCGGGTGAAACCGCGGGGAGCAGCTAGTAACTAATCATTCAAACTGGTAAAAATAGGTTTTTTATTAGGTACTTCAAATAACATTACATAACGACCGTCTAGAATCATCGCGCAAGTGATTGATCTCGGGGTTCTGAAAGGCTCTCACATGGTGCTTATTCTAAGCTCAAGTAAAGCGACACAGACGCACGGTAAACAAGACATTAGGCTTAGTACTCCTTGAAGGAATGACAAATAATATTTTCTACCATTTTCGTCGAGGCTACTAAGCTCTAAATTTTTTATTTGCTAGACTAAAACGACAGCTGCGTTCGACCTCTTTTGTCAACATGACGTTACTTCTTATTTCACGGTTATTTTTACTTTATTCTGAATATAGTTTGTTCAAAATAAGCAACTGAATCACCTCGCTCAACTGCCGTCATCCTTCCTATTCCTAAGTTTTTTAAGTGAATAGGCTTAATAAACCAGTGCACTTTACCATCAACGATTGCATCACTGCTTACCATCAGGCGGGATTGCAGTCAAGGACTAGTTTATAATTATTTAAAAACAATAAAATGAATCGATTCCAATCATTTTTACACCATGTTATATTTTTTCCCAAACACATTTAGAAATTGTTGCAGTATGGTTACCGCACGACACAGTTGGCGGTAGAACATAGTACTAGCACAGTCAGACAGGCCCCGTCCCCGCGCCACGCCACTACAGGCGCGGGCGAGCGTGCGGTGAGTTGACCATATTTTTGTTGGGACAACCAAGTAAGATAACAAGCTCATAATTTTGTGGGTTTTCGAGATATCTTTTTCAATTTTGTACAGACGACAGCACAGTAAGCTACTACAATCTGTCAGATTTCCTTATTAGATTTTTAACTTTATCTCTAAAGCATTACGGCTCAAGGTTGATTGGGAATATCTGACAGATTGGGGTAGCTTGACCTGCTGTCGTTCGTACATAGATTCTTTACTTAAAAATAACACGTGTTTCGCATCAACATAAAATAACGTTGTATATAGTTCGCTTTTATTACAAATCGGAATAAGTATAAATAAAGAACTATAAAGGGTTAGAAACAGCAATATTTAACACTGGTAACTAGTAGATACTGCAGTCGAAATAAATCAATAGTATCAATTGACAATGGAGCTGTTGTTAGTACTGGCTCAGTGCAAACCCCATTTTACCCCATAATGTACCGCCCAAAACGCAAAGTTTTTTTTACTATAACTACGATAATACCGCAAAATATCCAGTCTTGACGAACATATGCTAAATCTACACCTTTAAAAAATATTGCCTAAGCAACTAAAAGGGGGGTAAGGGGAAGAATGACAATAACATCTAGTCAGTCCCAACAGTCAACCTCACCTGCCCGCGGTGCTCCCTGCTAGACAACAGACGAGGCAATGGCGACCGAGCTGTGGCGGTATAACCACTACCCTGCTTGGGCAACCAGGTGGAAGAGGCGTCAGCGGCCTTGAAGACTAAATAACTTCAAAAAGGACTGATGCAGAAGGCAAGGGGAAACCACTGCATTAAATTTCCCAAGACAGTCACCATGAAAGATTGCACAAGGAGAAAACGATCGCCATGCGAACCGCTTAGCAACCGGCGCCGTGTTACGTCCGGGGCACACGGTGAGAAATTGGCTACCGGCCATGGAGTAGTGGGAGACCAGGCCCTCCATGGAAACTCTGCTACTGGAAATACTATCAAACTGCGGCAAATCCAGAGGATTGGAACATGGAACGTGCGCGGCTTGCTCAGTCCCGGAAAATTAACAATACTGGAAAGAGAACTTGGCAGAGCTAACATCAACATCTGTGGACTTAGTGAGACACACTGGAAAAACAATGGTCACTTTACAACTGATTCCCACGCTATCTACTTTTCAGGCAATGAGAACACAAGCCACAACGGGGTAGCCATTCTTGTTCCTGTACACCAAAGGAACTGTGTGATGGGTTACGAGCCAATCAGCGACCGAATTATCAGTATTAAACTGAAGGCGTTGCCTGTTAACTTAAACCTCATACAGATATACGCTCCAACGAGCACAGCAAGCGATGAGATTTTAGAGAAATTCTATTCTGATCTGGAGAGTACCATGGCTAAGGTGCCCAATAGAGAGCTACTTATTGTTTTGGGAGATTTTAACGCCAAGATTGGAATCAATGCCCATCAACTTGGCAGATGCGTCGGTCAGTTTGGACTTGGTGCTCGTAACGACAGAGGCGAACGGCTTATACAGTTTGCATCCGAAAATGACCTTGTGATAGCAAATAGCCTTTACCAGCATCACCCTCGACGGCTATATACTTGGACGTCCCCCGATGGGAGATACCGTAATCAGATAGATTACATCCTTATTCGATCACGGTGGAGGTCATCATTAAAAAATGCCCATACGCTACCTGGGGCTGACTGCGGGTCGGACCATCAACTTTTGATTTCAAAACTGAAATTCAAATTGACAGCAGCCAGACCCATTCAAAAGCAAACCAGACTTACTGTGGAGGATGTGACAAAGTTCCGGTCACTAGTAGAAGATAACTGGTCAACGTGGGCGGACGTAGATCACACCATTGAAACTCCTGATTCACTGTGGGGAAAAGCCAAAAACATCATTCAACTCGCCGTTGCGGGTTCTGCACCGCCGCCACCTGTAGCGCAAAAGCGAAAGCATTGGATGACTGATGATACTTTTGCTCTCATTCAGGAACGTCGTAAAATGAAGGCAATCGGTGCCGATATCAGACTTCTGAATGAGAAAACTGCCCAGATTCAAAGGAAATGCAGGCAAGACCAAAACGCCCATCTTCGTAATCTTTGTGATGAGATTGAATCTCATGCAGGAAGACATGAACCCAGAGACCTGCATCGTAAAATTCGTCTCATCACGAAGTCGCTGCCATCGAAAACCTGGGCCGTCGAAAACGATCAAGGTGAAGTGGTCAGCGAACTGGAGAGAATATCTGAAGTCTGGAAATGCTACTGTCAGTCACTGTTTGAAGATCCACAGTCGATGGCTTTCGAGTGTACGGAAACTGAGAGAAGAAACTTGGAACCCGACATCCTTCAGTCAGAAATTAGAGCTGCCATTAAACATCTTAAGAATGGTAAGGCAACAGGTGCTGATTCAATCCCGATTGAGATAATCAGAGCTATGGGAGAATACGGCGTCACTATCTTTCATACCATCTGTAATAAGATATGGATGTCGGGGCAGTGGCCGATGGAATGGGCCCACACGGTTTTTATTCCTCTTCATAAAAAAGGATCGACCAAGAAGTGTAACAACTATCGCCTTATTGCTCTCATAAGCCATGCTAGCAAAATATTGTTACACGTCTTAAACGAACGACTGAAGGCCTACCTTTCGCGGGAGATAGCGCAAGAGCAAGCTGGGTTTGTAAAGGGAAGGGGAACCCGAGAACAAATTCTTATAGTGCGCCAAGTCATCGAGAAAGCTCGGGAATTCAACAAGCCAACCTACATATGCTTTGTTGATTTTTCTAAAGCGTTTGACTCCGTGAAATGGCCAACTTTATGGAAGACGCTTCTTGAAATGGGCACACCAAAACATCTCGTGCATGTTCTCAGGGGACTCTACGAGGGGGGAACTGCATCTGTGCGAACGGATGAGCTTCTCTCGGGTGGGTTTCATCCCAGTGCGGGTGTCCGACAGGGATGTATCATATCACCACTCCTGTTCAATATCTACACTGAACTTGCGATGCGAATTACTCTGGAGGACTGGACTGACGGTGTTGCGATCGGCGGTTACAAAATTGCAAACCTGCGCTACGCCGATGACACGACTCTATTTGCGACCAGCGCGGCCTACATGGAAGAGCTGCTCCTCAAGATGGAGCGCGTAAGTCTTACGTTTGGATTAAAAATTAATCGGAGTAAGACGAAAATCATGATCGTCGACCGTGCTGGTAATAGTTCGCCCGAAGTAACACGGATCGCGAATTGTGACGTAGTCGATTCGTATGTCTACCTGGGCGCTCTGGTTTCAAGTAGTGGCGGTAGTGTGGATGAAATCAGACGGCGCATGGCCATGACAAGAGGGGCAATGGACAAGCTCAAGAAAATATGGAGGAATCGCGACATAACTAAAGCCACTAAGATCAGGCTCGTCCGAGCACTAATATTCCCCATATTTCTCTACGCAGCTGAAACGTGGACGTTACGGGAATTGGAAAAGAAAAAGATAGACGCTCTAGAAATGTGGTGTTGGAGAAGAATGCTTGGGGTATCATGGACCGAGTTTAGAACAAATGTTTCTATACTCCAAGAACTCGGCATCAAACAGCGTCTTTCAGATATAGTACAGTCCCGTATACTCGGATTTTTCGGTCACATATCAAGGCGTAATAGTGACTCTATAGAACGTTTGGTCGTCCAGGGCAGAGTGGAGGGGAACAGACCTCGTGGAAGGTCACCGATGAGGTGGACCGACCAAATCAAGGCGGCACTGGGGGGACCTGTTAATAAATGCTCCAGACTGTCGTCCAACAGGGATAGATGGAGAGAGATCGTACGGCGTGTAACATCAGCGTCTCGGAGTCAGTCATAGTGACCACGACCGTTCTGTCAAGAGCGAAACGAAGAAGAAGAAGAAGCAACTAAAAAAACATAAATGAAGACCAGTGCGTGTTGCCAGTGATGACTTAAGGAACTGAAACGTGGTCGTTCACAATGAGCTTCATACGAAGGCTCAGAGTCACACAAAGGGCAATGGAAAGAGCTATGCTCGGAGTTTCTCTGCGTGATCGAATCAGAAATGAGGAGATCCGCAGAACAACTAAACTCACCGACATAGCTCTGCGAGTCGCTAAACTTAAGTAGCAGTGGGCAGGGCACATTGATCGTAGAACCTATGGCCGATGGGGCAGTAAGGTTCTGGAGTGGCGGCCACGTACTGGAAGACGCAGCGTAGGGAGGCCCCCAACAAGGTGGACCGATGACCTGGTGAAGGTCGCGGGAAGCCGATGGATGCGGGCAGCACAAGACCAGTCAGCGTGGAAAGGCTTGGGGGAGGCCTTTGTCCAGCAGTGGACATCTATAGGCTGAAGAAGAAATGAAGTTGATTTTTTATTTGTGTTGTGTTATAAGTAAAGGCAGTGATTTCTCGATTACACTATAATCAGCCAACAGTTTACTATTGACGTGGCAATCTTACAGACATACTCGTAATTTAACTTCGGCCAATTACATCTGTGCTAACTTCCGACGTCTACATTCTACGAGGTTTAATTTCTTGGAAACTGTACCAATTTGGGCCCAAATTGGACAAACGGCCGAGGAAATAATACCTAATGTTAATTAACGAGAAAAACAAAGGGAACGTTCCTTTCCGTAGGGCGCTGAAGTTTATGAGTGTGACTGTATATGTGTTTGGAGACTTTATGAGAATGGACACGTGTTTTTGTTATGCTTCCGGATGTTAATGTTAATTATTTATGCGTTGTATATGCAGAAAAGTTATTATTACTGTCATATTTTCCAACAGATTTGGAAAATTATATACGCGTTACGTACGTTACGAATTAGGTAAGTACGTTATTGATCTATGTAGAATAATAATACAAAGACCTATAATACTCACATTTACTTATAATATTTTTTTTAATTATAAACTAGTGCTTGACTGCAATCCGCCTGATGGTAAGCAGTGATGCAATCATTGATGGTAAAGCGCACTAGTTTATTAAGCCTATTCACTTAAAAAACTAAGGAATAGGAAGGATAACGGCAGTTGAGCGAGGTGATGCAAACCAACACGACCAAACAATGCGCTAGAGGGAGATTGGATTGATCTGGAGACTCTCCACGACCAAACTCCTGACACAACAACATTTGCATCGTACCCGGCACACATCGCAACACAACTGCTCAGACCCGTCCTCCGTACGGCTTCACCAGACATCATGCCAGAACACGACGTCTCTTTCTATTTGCTTCGCCTATAAAAAATTATATCATAAAATCTATTGCTAGAAGACTCAGACAGAATGAAGTCACCGTCTGACGGGTAGGTAGGCACTTATCGACATCTACATATATATGAATCCATTGCAGCGAACGCAGAATCGTTTTTGACAAAATCGGGAGTGGTACGACAAGAAATTGAACATGATAGATACATTTGTGTGAGGCAGCTTTGTTCTTGGCACAATTCTACGTAAGCATCCTCGGTGGTATATAACCCAAATGCAACCCGAAAGCGCAGACACTATGAAGTATGCTCCACTCATGGATGTAGAACTGCCCTTGCTCACCGTCATTATGAAGTGCTGTCAAACCATATTTATAATAAAATAAATAAAGTCTGCGACATTGCTCCTATGTGCCGATACAAATGTAAGACCGAGGTGACGAAGTGGTTAACTAATCAAAATTATGATAGTACTGAAGATTTACTGCAGATATCACACGCATAACTATATAATTACACACTATATAGTATTTAGTATTATATTGTGTTTGACTAACATTTAAAAGCGGACCCTGGCACCCTAAACACAAGTTAAATCTTAAATTGGGTGCCAGAGTTCATCCAAAACACTTGCGTTCTTATTAGTTTGTGATTAATATTTTGTGTTGTTATGTTCAAACCAATGGTAATAAACATTTTTTTTTTTTTTTTTTTTATTTGTACATACGTAATATACATGTAAAGTTGCTGCATTTAGAAATGCAGAGTGCGTCTAAAAGTTGTAGTTAATCTTACCAAATAATTGAAGTATTTAGTAGTTTATACTAACTCATTCTATAGGCTGTAAGTTAAAAAATCAATCATAGCACTTTTTGCTATTATGTGTACAAATAAGTTTCCACCGTTTTTAGGATATCGTAGCCAAATTGCAAAAAACGGAACCCTTATAGATTCGTCATGTCTGTCTGTCCGTCCGTATGTCACAGCCATTTTTTTTTCGAAACTATAAGCGCTATACTGTTGAACCTTGGTAGGTAGATGTATTCTGTGAACCGCATTAAGATTTACACGCAAAAAATAAATAAATAACAATAACCACCATACTTAGAACTGAAACTATTTTTTTTTATTCTTCAAACACATACGTTTTATATATTAATAGGTCTTTAAAAATGATATCGAGGTTACTAATTTTTTTTTTTGCTAAACCAAATAGTTTGCGTGACAGACGCTTGCAAAGTGGAAAAAAGTTGGTCCCCCCCCTCTAACTTCTAAAATAAGAAAATGAAAAATCTAAAAAAAACATATGATGTACATTGCTATAAAAACTACCAATGAAAATTGTTTTGAACGAGATCTAGTAAGTAGTTTTTTTTACCGCGTAATCTTTCATACAAATAACTTAAATCCTTTAATTTTATAAATCAATGGTACAGAACACTTTGTGCGTGAGTCCGACACGCACCTGGCCGGTTTCTGAACATGCTGACGCGCATAATCATATAGGAGAATAATTGGTTCATATCTGGAGTAGTAATGGCCGTGTTTTTATTCTTCCTTCTATCTTTCTCCAATAATGCTCCCAATTCCGTGTCTCCGTACAGTTTCGGTCTCCCACTACGTTCTTTGTCTTCCACATCAAAGTCACTATTTCTATACTTTTGAAACCACTCACGACGGCTTCTCTTGCCTAAAGCAGCTTAAGCATAAGCTTCTACAAGCAATCGATGGGCCTCAGCTGCAGATTTCTTCAAATTAAAGAAGTAAATTTGTCGTCCTCCGTGGCGCAGCGCAGCGGTCAACACGCCTGCCTGCGACGTGGAGGCCCCAGGTTCGATCCCCGACCAGCTCATGGTGGAAAACGATCTTTTCCTGATTGGCCTGGGTCTTGAATGTTTATCTATATAATATGTAGGTATCTATTATAAATATAGTACTTTGGGGCTAGCTCAATCTGTGTGATTTGTCTGTTTATATATAAAAAAAAAAATTAAATCAAAAGTTCCGCGTAACGCTTATTCGGGACAAAACTTTATTAAAAAGTAAACTACTCATTTCCAGTAATATGAAGTGTGCACTCTAATACTGACAAAGGAACAGTACCTGCAAACCAATAACAATAAGTAAGTTATAGGAAACGAGAAAGGGTTACGGAAGTAACCTTAGAAAGGTTCCCCGTAAAGTTATGAACACGCATGGGGGTTGTTCATGTTCATTGCCAATCAGGATATGCCACAACCCTTTGTTTTGTGTATAGAGCCGGTACATGAAACCAGACCATAAATTGTGGCCAGTGGATTGCTTAATTAATTGCAAGTGTATTCATCTATAAATGTAATGGGCAGATATTATAGTGTATTGAATTGATATTGGTTAGTGTATAAAGGTAGTGATTGGGTAATATTTAATGTTATTAATATTCGATAACGCTGGAGTGCATCTTCCATTTCTAGGGCTGTTGTTAGTACCTATACCCCTTGGGCCTTGTAGCGGTACCTACAAAAACGCCACCTGGAACAACGCGTCTTACTGATGTCACACGAATTCTACATCTTGCAATCAGAGTTTAGCGTGCTACTAGCATTCATACAACTTCCCAATTTCAAGCATTGGGCAAGTACCAGCCAGACATAACACCCGTCTGGTCGGAGGATCCTCCATTTTCTATGGAGGATGAGCGAACTATATTCCCTGTTCCTCATGCCTCCACAACCTTTTGTTTGATGAAGTCTGTACAAGAGTCTAGTATAGCTACTGTGTATTGTGTTGTATATATTAAAGGGAATAAGGATTAAAATAAGTATGTTGTATGCCACAGAGCTGAAAAATCACGATTGTAATTTTTAGCTCATCAATGATGTCAGACTGTATAAAAGAATCACCAGTGTATATCCAGGATCCCTTGTCCTGATCAATTCCATTTAGAAGTAAATGTGGTCACGTGGTCAAAAGGCTAAGGCGACCGAGTTTCATGATAAAAGTCAAATTGTTTCCCGTACTAATATTTAAGTTAAAAACACAGATGAAAACCTTTATCCGTTGGTAAGATTATAATATATTGTCGCGTTTCATTTCATTTTGAACTGTAAAACAACTAGAGCGTAGTAATCTAAAATTGACATTCCGCAGCCATTTAAATAAATATGATTGAATACTGAATTCCGGCAACATCCTGAAAGCATGAATGAATTAAATCTGTGTAAAACCAGCTTCACAACACTTTGCATTATTTAACATGTGTGTGCATTTATTTAGTTAACATTAACAATGAGGTATAATTTTTTGGTAAGATTTTATCTGATTATATTAATGTTTCTGATTTGTATGCTGTTGATTCAGTGGCCGTTCTTCAAAAAGGGGCCGGACACGAATTTGACGGTTTCTTTACTAATTTGGTCCATTGTTTGTGAGAAAACAACAATGGAAATGGGAAAAACGGAAAGGGAAAGGGAAAAATAATGTAAAAGAAATTGTTTGTGATTTGAAAAGATGAATTTTTTGGTTTCGTAGAAAGTCTCTAATAATCAACAAGCTATTTTCTTTTTTTAATAAAAGTTGTGTGTTTCAAAAACCACTTATGATTTTGACCATTAAAAATATCATCAACCTGTATTGATTTATTGACATGGAAGGTAATTGTGTAGCACATTTTCAGTAGCAATGGGTTTCATTTTGAAATCATTATGAACCTTTTTTTATCGTTCCACTGCTGGTCTCCTCACAGAGAAGGATTTTCACAGTTCAACAACAATCATTGCGTTATTTACGTTGTTTAGTAGAGACATTTTCGAACATAGGGAGCAATAGAATAGCAATAAGCTTCGAAATTATTCCAAATGATAGTAATAATTTACAATCAGCTGTAGAAGTCCATTCCCACCTTAAAGACTACTGTCGCCTGCGCTAAACCGGCCACGCACACTAACGCATTATTTATATTATCGCAGTCTTCATCTTTCTTTAAAGTAATGCAAAATTTCGTTACTTCATTTGAAGTTAAGTTAGCGGCCGCACTTAACAATGGTCTATCATAAGCGAGCGATTGTGGGTTCGATCCTTAATAACCGCAAATCTTTTTGTTGTTTCATATAATTTAAAATTATGATAACTGATTTGTATTTTAAAATAAAAATGTTTGCAAATAATATTTAAACGAATAGGAAAATTTACTGAATATTTATACCAAAATAGGTTTTTATTATATGTTTTAGTTTACTATACATGTAATATAATAAATAATATAATGCAATATATTATAAAGTTATATATTATTCGGTATAGATATACTTTTACTAATAAATGAAACAAACGTTGAAATGGCAGCATTGTAATATTTTTATTATGGTAAAAAATATAAAAAACATTTTTGGTTTTTAGATATGAAAGTTATAGTATTACATGTTATCATTAAAGAGGTTATAGCTTAATTATTAATTTTCTTAAAGAAAAGAGGATTGAAGCTTAACCTGAATATTATTACAAACATAAAATAATCTATACTTAGAACACAAAACAGTGCTTATTACATTTACAATTTTTTTGCGTGTATAGCATGCCATCCTGCAGTGCCTTTTTTCGGAGTTTGAAGGCATGAGATTATAATCTTCAAGCGCTTTCTTAGTTTAAAAGTAAACGAACTTATTTCTTATCGAATTCCGAAATTATTGTTTTTATAATTTACCAAAAGTAATTTGTATTGAAATTGCAAAAGGCGACATCTGTTAGCCATTAAGCCAACCGAACATATTACTGTCACTTAGCTAAATTACTTTACGAGTTGGTTTAGAGTCCGTTATTACGATATATAATGACATATATTTAAAACACTTTGTAGGACACTTCTGCATTGTGATTGTTGTAAATTGTTTTTTTTTTTTTTGTTTAGCGCGATAAGTCTCCACCAGTATCGCCAGTTTATTTTTAAACCACAAATGCAACCTCTCTTCTTCGCAAGATTCAAAGGTTTATTCAACGGTAAATATTGTTGTTTCGTTCCACTTGTCTCGACACATAAGCCACCTTCGTCCTCCAACCTCTTGACTTTGGCTTACAGTATTTCTCTAAAACAATAACAAATTTATTACACACTTTCAACAAGAGATTGGTTTGCACCTTACCCAAATAATAATAAAAACAACTTACACAAAAGCCGGTTTCATATTATGATATTTGAGATATATTGATTAAAAAAGTAAAATTAATAACACGAACTCGTAACTATATGTTCACCAACCAACAACAGCTAAGTAATATTATTTGAGTTATTGTAGTTAATAATAGTTATTGTAGGTAGTGGAATATTTTTTGTTCAGTTTGTTTCAAATCTACCGTCATCTTTTTATAATGACTCTAATATAGAAAAAATCTTAAAATAAAGTATCATCGTTAAGTTGCGGATCGGTATTTTTACATATTTTTGTTGTCAGCATTCATAACTCACCAATAAACATTTCAAAAATATTTTGTAAGTTATTAGATTTGAACTCGAACCACCTTGAACGCCTATCAAGACGAGAACCGCTAGGCTATTTAAACACTTACTGTGAGCGTTGAAATTAGTAAGTAGTACCTAACAATCATAAGCGGGCAGCAAGTTGTCAAAGTGTATAAGTGTGTATCAAACTTTATTATAGAAGAAGGTCGTAACTACAACTAGTATTGCTTGGCCATAGTTTTGTGTGATTGTAACTCGACTTTTGGTCTTAACTGTACATATTAGGGTGCTGGTCTTCTTGCACTTGGACAAAAAATACAATGCTAACACAGAGAAATAATGTTGAAAAATAAAAAAGTGTGTGTGTCAGCTCCGACGCACGACTGGAGTTTACTCCTTAAGTACGAGAAAAAAAAATATTATTTTAAAAATTATTTATGAAATAAATAATAAAAAAATAAAAAAAAATTAAATGCATATTTAGGAAAATTTTAACCAATTTTAAGAAAGTTGATAATATTTTTTTTTTATAAACATTTTTTTTAAATTATTACTATAATTTTTTTTTTTTTAATATAACATTATCTTAATGCCACCTTTTTAGATTAGAAAGTTGCGCACCAAAGGTGCGCACTAAAGTAGTAACGCTTAAAATTCGTTACTCGTTAGTAGGTGTTACCCCTCGGATTTTTCTCATACCGGGCGCCTTATATATGAAAATCGATTCTTAAGGAGTAAACTTCAAAAATTATAAATCATACATTAGTAGTCAGCTCTCCTTAAAATAAGATTACCCATTTAAAAAAAATCCTTGAACTACACTACGTATTTCCTCTGTATCGTGGGTGCTTTTACAAACATATAAAGTCATATACACAAGCAGCCAGACCCGGAACAACTAATTGTAGGCCATACAAATATTGTTCCGTACGGGAACCGAACCCGCGACATGCAGCGCAACAGTGGATTGCTCAGCCACTGCATCAATCGTGCCGTCATTATCAGATTACACTAAGTAAAACTTGAATTTTTGCACTACTAGCTGCGCCACGCGGTTTCACCCGCGTATGTTTCGATATATTCCGCTCCTATTGGGCGCAGCGTGATGTTATTAAGCCTATAGCCTTCCTGGATTAAGGGGCTATCCAACGCAAACAGATTTTTTTCAAATCGGACCAGTAGTTTCTGAGATTAGCACGTTCAAACAAACAAACTTATGGTTGTTGGAGCCCTCAAAAGTCCAACAATTGGTCTAACTGCAATGCTTCGATGTCGCCTTCGGGCTGTGGAGGTCAGACGGCAGTCGCTTCACGGAAAATGTCGAAGTTTAGCCATATCAGCAGTTGGACTGGTAAAGCGGACCCCAGACTACAAAGCTGAAAAGGCTTCGGATGCGACTGGGATTAACACTGGGATGATGATGATGACATAGTATGGAGGCATGAGGAACAGGGAGTAAAGTTCACTCATTCACCATAGAAAAGGGAGGATCCTCCGACCAGACGGGTGTTATGTCTGGTGGGCACTTGCCCGATGGTTGAAATTGGCAAGTTGTATGTAGGTATGCTAATTGCACGGTAAACTCTGATTCTGAGATGTGGAATTCGTGTGACGTCAGTATGACGCGTTGTTCATTTTGTGGCGTTTGCAGGTACTGCTATAAAACAAAGTCGCTTTCTCTTTCCCTATGTCCCTATGTATGATTAAATCTTTAGAACTACGCAATGGATTTTGATGGATTTTTTTAATATGTAGAGTGATTAACGGGGAAGGTTTATATGTATAATAGCACCATTAAATAGTGGAGAAATACCATTATTTTTGAGGCTTTTAATAATGTGATGTCGTAAATAATTACATTTTTTCCGCGTTTGCAGTGAAAAGCAGGCTGAACCCTACGTGATTTATCAAAATAATGTACTAAAGGTAAACGTAATTATTGTACACATTGAAAAAGTCTACAGAAGTGTCGGCGATGGTATATGTCTATCTGTTATTATCCCACAATAATATTTTTTTGTCCTTTACTTCCTATGACAAATATTGGCTAATTTTCGAAGCGATTTTAACCAATACAGCAATAATCCGTAACCAATTTAAAACCTTAATAAATACATTGTTGATTTAATATAGATCTATAGCGCCCTTTACAGCATATGATTTAAATGAATATTTTCGAAGATGTGACAGATTTAAAAATTGCGGGGCGTCGCATTCGCAGCGGTACCGACCGGCCGGGGCGGTGCGGCGGGAGCAGCGGGCCGCTATATTTTTTATGCAACGTTCACAGTTTTTCTGTAGTGTATTTAGTATCAGCATTGCACCTGTGTCGCCAGTTTATAAGATATTAGATTATAAATTCGTCTTACAAACCGCATTCATCAAAGGACTATAACCTGCAGCTGGGTTCCCGTTTGAATGCAATTTAAGTGTCTTCAAGTCTAGAGTAGATATGCTCATAATAAACTAGTGCGCTTGACCATGAACGATTGCATCACTGCTTCAGACGGGATCGCGCTGAAGCACTAATATATAACATTAAAAAATGCTAAACTTTAGATACCTATATATTTGTTACTCTTTAACACAAAATCTACTGTAAAGAGCGCTATTAGTAAACTATATTTTCGAAGTTTATTAACCGGATTAATGTAGTAATTGTCTGTAATGATTTAGCCTCAAGAAAAATACTTTAAAAGAATCATAGTCATTCAGTTATCACGGACATAATGTTTCAATTATTTTAAGCATTTTTACTAATTGTAAAGTTAAGAAATTGACAAAAGTGGGCCTTTTCATATTTGAAAAAACACTTATACATATTTTATTACTATGCAGCAAGTAATAAAATAAACAAATTCGATATGTAAAGAAAACCCTGTCCGATCCGTGAAGGTATTGTTAGGTATCGATACCTGATTATAATAATGCTTACAAAGCCGGTCTAAACTTTAAAAAAATCCCCCTAAAAAATAAATATTATTTCGAAAAAGCGAGGTAACTTAATGCATGTGCGGTAGACAACACGTTAGGCATACATCCGCGGGTGACGGGGGGCAGGGCACGCGGCGCGTGGTCGCATCGCTATTCGCTCCGTCACAAATGGTGTTGTCACTTTTTAAAAATTACCAAATTTTAGGGAAGTTTGAATTAATTCGCGACAAAAAAAGATTATTTCAAAATTCATTAGTATTGTTGCTATGATGATTATGTAAAATTTAATATTTTATTTGGCCATGTGTTTACCTAACCTTTATTATCCTTACGGGTCGGACAGGGTTTTCTTTACATATTGTATATACTTAATATATCCTTAACGGGATCACGAATACAAATAGGTACAACCAAGCTTAAAAATGTCGCAACGTTTCGTTTATAATTCATACCTGTCGCGAAATTAGTATGAAATATGGATTTTGACATAGACCTAAGACGGTCATGAATATTAAATTTGTTGGAATAGAATATAAAATTACAATATCCTGTTGGAATAATGATTGCCATTATTAAATGGTATCTACTTTGTATACCAACAAACCTTAGCACAACATTCCCAATGCTGAAAGACAGCGCTCCTCTTGGGAGTTAGCCATTATCCATCAGGTGAACCCAGTACAGATTGGTGGATGCCACATGCCTCGAAATTTTAAGTTCTGGCATTTTCACTATATTAACCGTCCCCATTTTTAAGAGCTGGATGATAGAGTGTGGTGATGAAATCAAAAACATGCAGTAAGATATCTGCAGGGCATGGGTTCAACTACCAAACTACAAGTCCTAAAACGCCCTGTTCTTACTGGCACTTTTCTTATCACTAAATAGTGTTTAGGCTAAAGCTAAAACACCTTCTAAACACGACATCATTCTACGAATTTCCGTAGTTCTTTGACATAGTCAGAAACTCGAAGACCGATGCCTCCTGGGTCAGGGTTGCGGGTTGGTTAAAAAATAAACCGTGGCCCTGGCCGTCGCACAGGCAATTGAAGAAAGTGAAGAAACACGGGTGGGTTTAGTCAGTAAAAGTCTGACACGCCCCTCCACTCCGCCCAGAGCGGGAAAAGTTATTTGATGATTTCCCATGCCAACAAAAAAAAGGGGGGTATCGCATTACCCAGTCACTTAGTTGTGGAGATCAGATAATGGCGCCGATGCTCTTTTTTACAAACTGAACTAATTATAATCCATCTCTTTCTTTCTATTTCAATAAGAAAAGGATAGAAGATAACATTTTAGTTTGACCCTGTCAAATTAAGATATTTCATAGATAGACAGTTTAGACGCGATTACGCGATTGTCGAGCCATTTACAACCTTGGTCCTAGAGATTCTGTTAGGGAAAAGTTCAGAGAGGTGAACATTCTGACTCTAGCTTCACAATATATATTTGAAAATCTTATGTATGTTCCTAAAAATATCTCGAATATTAAGAAAATAAGCGATATTCATAATACAAATACCAGGAAGAAACACAATCTTGCTGTACATCAGACTCGTCTCCACAGAGTAGGCAACTCGTTCATGGATCAATATATACACTTTTACAACAAGCTTCCCATGGACATTCGAAACTTACCCATTAAACGATTTAAGAACCATATAAAGGCCAAACTTTGCAAAAAGGGGTATTATAAAATCACAGATTATTTAGAAGACAAAAAAGCTTGGGACTGAGCTGCTCGCTCTGTTAAGCATTGTAATTAAGCAATATACGTAATTATAAGGTAAATTATTGTAAACATTTTCAGTTTTAATGTCTGGACTAAAAAAAAACGATGATCCCTGAGTTTGTTTCGGCTATTTCTTCTCAGAGGTAGTCAGTTAGGAAATGCCGGCTTCATCTAGTTAAAAAAATAAAATAAAAAATAAACATGACGTGTAAAAGTGATCAGTGATCCTACTTGCTTAATAAACGATTTCTTTTTTTTTTATATAAGTTATAAACAAGCGCTTGACCGCAATCCCGCCTGATGGTAAGCAGTGATGCGATCATTGATGGTAAAGCGCGCTAGTTTATTAAGAGCCTATTCACTCTAACCTTGAAGACACTCAAATTGTAATGTGACGGAAACACCGTCGCTGGCAAATTGTTCCAGTCCCTCGATGTACGCGGTATAAAAGAGGAAGCGAAACGCTTCGTCCGGGTCGCAGTGGTATCAACAACGTAAGGGTGGAAACTCGCCGTACGACGGGTCGATAAACAATTTCATTTCATTTCATTTCATTGTCAGGCGTGGACTAATTTGACAGGTCTAAACTGACATATTATGTTCTGTCCTTTTCTTATAGAAATTGAAAGAAAGAGATGCACTGAACTAAAATTTAGTTTAGTTTGTGAACAAGGGAATCGGGCCATTGTCTATCTGGGGCCTTAGTCTGCTATTTTTATAAATTTGTCATTCCAACACGAGTCCATTGTCATTGTGCTTAAAAGTTCGTAATCTGCTAAATTCATAATGATCGGTCAATTATATCAGTCGTTTCGTAATAGAATGGTGATTGAATCACATTGCCGTATTACCGTTAATATAAATGATTTTATAAATACTACTACTTAATTTAAAAAAAAAGAATATACGGAGTGGAGTGACTGTGATTGACCACTGGAAAGTCACAATGTCGCCATTTTGTTAGTAGATTACGAAACTTGTCAAAATCGATCATTATGAGATCACTGATTGATCATTCTAACACTATCGTTATAGCAGACTAGGGCCCCTAATCTCCAAAACTCAGTTACTAGGTCAGTCCATGTAAAATTCAGCTGAGTCCACCACCAGGCCGACAACAGACTGAAAGCCAACACCAGTATTGTTGAGAAAAAGGCTAGGAAGATAATTATAGTATTGTTCTGGAATATTGATCTTTTAAGAGGAACCGGGATCACCCCTAAGCTCAGATAGTGGTTACCGAGGTGGTTTTAGCGAGGTAAAAACCTCACACTACCTGACCTCCTTCCTCGGAGGTCGGATGCCTTTTGACGGTTTTCCCCGAAAACAAAAGCAAAAAAATAAGATAATTATTGTAATGACTTTGATGTAACATTACACTACATGCTACTTGAACACCTGTCTTTTTAGTGTTTTGTGTGTGATCCTTTAATTTTAAGCCGCACTTTTAATCCAATTTGAAAATGTAAATTTGGTGCCTATCCATCTGTATATCAAATGGTTTAACTACGGGACTTCGAGCCCATATTATATAAATTCATATAGGCCCAATTAATTTCCGCTCCATTAGCTATGCATTTATCATTTATTCAGAATCATTCAGGACCTTTGCTTCTTCAAAGAGATGACATTTTTATACTGCCATGCTGGTTGTTACGTAATAATCTAACTGCAGTAGGTATGACCTACACCTTTCATAGCGTTTATTTACTCTGTTGAGCAGATTTTTCTCGAACATAAAATCTAAAGCTATGGATTAGCAAGTTCCTCCAAAATGGACGCTTTACCAACAACGATTACATCACACCTTACCATTGGGCGGGTTGCGCTTTAACACTAGTTTATAAGAATATAAAAAAAATAATCGGTTTTGGATATAAAAGCTGATTCAGTCACTTTTACTTTTATTTCAAGTTTAACCCAAGAACTGTCATTAAATGCCAAACAATTTTGGCACACTAGACCCTACTCGATTATTTCAATTGCTACGAATGACCGCGTAGACTTCAATTAACCGGACACAGATATGTAGTAGTTTACAATGAGGGTTGGGTACTAAGAGTAACCACTAAATTTCCGCTCTGGTTTTGTTATGTCTTCATTTCTTGTCCAAGCGGTTTTTCTTTGAAATGATCTTCCTCAGAACATCAGGACGTTGACCAGTCGGTACACTTTTAAAATTAAAGCTCGGGAATACTTACGCAAGAAATTGGCAGATTCATCAAACATATAACTTATTCCTTTTCTGTATCTATATTTTTTTATCTCTCTCTACTGTTTATATTTTGTATGTATGTATTTATGTATTTAATATAATATTTTTTTTTTTGTTTCTCTTTTAACTTCTCTTTTATATCTTTGCACCTACCATGTTTTGTCTCTGCATCACCTTATGGTAGACTGGCAGAAAATGCCTAAGGCATTAAGTCCGCCATTGTGCAATTTTTTTTCATTGTGCATGAAGTTTTAATAAATAAATAAATAAATTTAGGTAATGAAACTCCTACAGCTAAGTGAGTACTTTACTATTTTTCTACTTAAGTGTGCGTGTTTCATAGACTAATAGAAATAATTAGAATGTAAATTACCTTAAGCCAGGAGAAAGAAAACCTCCTAGAGTCTGTTTAAAATCACACAATCTCACAGAATCACACAGTACGCAAACAAACTAACAGTTAAGCAAAGTACACCGTATATGAATACGCCCAGTATCACTATCAACCAGTTTCTATCACTTACACTTATCATATCACTCCAAACATTATTACGTAACACTCTCTCTAAAAGCACTTTTACGTGGAACGGCGGAAAAATCAACCATTATATTTTATAGCGAAATGCACTCTCGTATCGCGAAAACGTAACACAGAGTTTCACGTATTTTTTCGAATGTCAAATATATCTGCGTAGAACGTCGCACGACTGTCCAGGCCCCTTCGGTTGATCATATTCTATTATCATTTGATAGGCCACCTCCGTTTAGGACCGAGTCGTTGTGCGAGGAAGTGTCGGATCGTTTTGTCGTTGATAACTCGATTCACGTGTCGGCAGGGCATGATGGCCATTCAATGTGTGAGTCGGTGAACTCATCATCAAACAGAATTATATTAACGTTAAACATTGGAACAAAACAAAGAACCTAAATACATAAAACAATTTAGTTTATTTATCTTACTCACGTCTCGATCTTTTTTCCCATAAGACTACTTCATCACAGAGCCTTCTGGCTACACACATAATTGTTACATAATTGCCACACATAATACCATTGCGCGTTCTCTACGGAATAATCTGTGTTCAATTCACATAGATACTGGATTGGATCACGTATCCGATCATGTTTGCCGCGCAAATAACACGCATGTGTGCATTTTGCAATCGTTGTAATTAGCTAACGTTACGTGGCGGGAAAACGCGCTTTTATCAACAGGATGCTGCTATAAATCACGCTTGGATTTATTGCAAGATGAATAACGAGATTTTAATGGCAATTGGTTAATTAAAAATGTATTACTTAGCTTTTTGTTTTAATAATTATAAACTAGTGATTGACCGCAATCCCGCCTGATGGTAAGCAGAGATACAATCGTTGATGATAAAGCGCGCTAGTTTATTAAGCCCATTAACTCAAAAAACTGAGTGAATAGGAAGGAAAACGGCCGTTGAGTGAGGTGATGTAATGTTAAACCCAACAACACGATCAACGATGCTGAGAGGGAGATTGATCTGAAGACCCTCCACGACCTAACTTCCGACACAACAACATTTGGCGTACTTGGCACACATCGCAACACAACTGTTCAGACCCGTCCTCATTTATGGTGTAGGCTCACTGGTATCTTGAAAGTTAATCTACGTTTGTCAAAGTCGGTTCGTAGATAGTTAACCATTTATCACACATCGGGACCATTTAGTGCCTCAGACAGCACGTTAACACGTTGGTTCCTGCTGCCATTGATAAATCGTTGAATACTTTTTATTTATTTATTTAAAGCACAGCCATATCACATTCATTAAACTTATGTTAGAATAATCTTAATAACTAGAGGACTATGACAATTACGGCGTACATGCCTAGCATTGATTTACATATCTTGCTGCCTTGAAAAATATATTACACTAAACTAAAACTAATACAAACAAGACAGTCTATAGTGAATCAGACAGCAAATATTTAAAGCAAAAGTTAAGAACATATAAAACAGTAATTGAAATTTAAAATAATAATAATCCGTACTAATCCATACTAATATTATAAATGCAAAAGTAACTCTGTCTGTCTGTCTGTTACGCTTTCCCGCTTAAACCTCTCAACCGATTTTGATGAAATTTGGCACAGACAATCTTTAGACCCTGAGAAAGGACATAGGCTACCTTTTATCCCAGAAAAATTTGATGTTACAGAGGGAAATCTAAAAAGCGGCGATAAAACCGAACTCCACGCGGGCGAAACCAGGGGCGGAAAGCTAGTATTATAAATGCTAAAATAACTCTGCCTGCCTGTCTGTCTGTTACGCTTTCCCGCTTAAACCTCTCAACCGATTTTGATGAAATTTGGCACAGACAATCTTTAGACCCTGAGAAAAAACATAGGCTACCATTTATTGAAAAAAATTGATATTCCCGAGGGAAATCTAAAAAGCGCGATATAACCGAATTCCACGCGGGCGAAGCCGTGGGCGGAAAGCTAGTACATTATAAAGTGGCGATATCAGTGTGTAAAATTCTTAATGAAATAAAACAAACTATATTGAAAAAAATAATTAAAAGTAAGTTGGCAAGGACAGCGTATTCTTTTTGTTTTTACTACTGCTCGCTTGTCGTTGAATAAATCAATGTTTGGTGTGTTTATCACAGCATTATTGTATTCGTTACTCATTCGTATAACTGGGGATTGTAAACCAAAATCTTTATTCATCATCATCATCATCAACCTTTTTATCGTCCCACTGCTGGGCACAGGTCCCCTCTCATACAGAGAAAGATTGAGCGTAATCACCACGCTTGCTCAATGCGGGTTGGCGATTTCAGAAAACTCGAACTAATGACTGAAGGTGAAGGAAAACATCTTGAGGAAACCTGGACTTTAAGTCTGAAAATCTTTATTGGTGAAGCTTTATTTCCCTTAAAGTAAAATTTAAAGTATTAAGTTACATAGGTTGGAATATGGCTAACATATCCAAATTATCACCTGTCTAGCTTATTCCCAACAATTAATTCAGTGTAACATTTGATGTGATTTACCATATAAGTACCTACTTTCAGAATAACTTCATGCAATTTCATTTTCTTCTCCAGCCTATAGAGATCCACTGCAGAACAAAGGGCTTCCTCAAGGCTTTCCACAATGACCGGTCTTGTGCTTGTTCATCGGCTTCCCGCGACCTTCACCAGGTCTTCGGTCCACCTTGTTGGGGGCGGCGAGTACATCACTAATCCCCGTTTTGCAGATGATATCGTGGTCATGGCGGAGACCTTAGAAGACTTGGGCAAACTGCTCAATGACCTCAGCAGAGCTTGGCAACAAGTGGGTCTAAAGATTTAATTTTATGTTCTAGAAAATTAGAATTTCAAATGGGAATATAAATATTTTATTTCCAAAAGCAAAATCTCTATGTAAGTTAATATTTTTCTACAAATAAGCTTTATAACACTGCATGCAGTTATTTACTTAGTGTATGCTTTGTAACAAAGCTGAGAACTTACACAGCAGCTACGTTATTTGCAAGAATTAAATACCTAAAATCCGAATGCTAATGTTTAACCTTGTTCCAACAACAACTAACTATATAAAAGTACTTGGAAAGTAAAATTACAAACGTAAACCTTACACACGGGTGTCTTTTTTGACCCTTACAACTTTCCGTTAAATTAGATGGGCACTCTGAGAGTCATCGGCCTTCGTAATCAAAATAAACACATTACATTTTGGACGATCCTTGATAAGGAAAAATTTGCTTAGAGCTACAATGCGTGGTTTGCTGTATAATTTCGAAACGAACAAGATAGAATTGTTACATGATCCACAAACAAGTATGTTTTTGGCGATAATCCCTACTAATCCATACCAATATTATAAATACGAAAGTAACTCTGTCTGTATGTCTGTCTGTCTGTTACGCTTTCCCGCTTAAACCTCTCAACCGATTTTGATGAAATTTGGCACAGACAATCTTTAGTCCCTGAGAAAGGACATAGGCTACCTTTTATTGAAAAATATTCGCGAGGAAAATCTAAAAAGCGCGCTAAAACCGAATTCCACGCGGGCGAAGCCGCGGGCGGAAAGCTAGTATTATAAATGCGAAAGTAACTCTGTCGTCTGTCACATCAAAACCACTGAACTGATTTTATTGAAATTTGATACAAAGATAGGAGAGTTGACCTTGAAAAATAACATAGGATAGTTTTGATTGCGGACTTTTGAAGATTTCTCTTGGAAACGCGATATAACCGAACTCCACGAGGGCGAAGCCGCGAGCGGAAAGCTAGTTTTACCTATTCTACATTCACAACATGCATCGTGAAGAAACTGGCATTTCCTAGAACCAAAACTTCGAAAACATGTTACATCTACCAACCCGCACTGGGCCCACGTGGTAGACCAGACCAGACCAGACCCACTCCGTCTAACCGAGAGGAGGCCTGTGTCTCAAGACTGGGAACATTATGGGCTGATTATGAGAGTACATAATTATCGCTTATTTTGACAGCCTCCGTGGCGTAGCGGTAGCGGACGCGGCCGCTGCGCAAGGTGGCGCGGGTTCGATCCCCGCACAGTGCAAGTATTTGTCAAGTATGCATGAATATGAATATTTGCACCCCCTAATCGGCGAACACATTTTTGTTAAATGATTGCGACTAGTTGGGATAAATTGGTATCGTTCGGGCCGCCCATTGGTCCGTTCGGTCCAAACGATCCCGACTAGTCGCAATCATTTGGCAAAAATGTGTTCGACGATTAGGGGGCTGGTCTGGTCGTGCCTCGGAAAGCACGTTAAGCCGTTGGTCCCGGTTGCCATACGAACATGTAGTGGCAGTCGTTAAAGGTTGTTGGAGCCCTCAAAAATCCAACAATTGGTCTAACTGCAATGCTTCGATGTCGCCTTCGGGTTGTGGAGGTCAGACGGCAGTCGCTTCACGGAAAATGTCGAAGTTTAGCCTTAACAGCAGTTGGACTGGTAAAGCGGACCCAGACTCCAAAGCTGAAAAGGCTTCGGATGCGATTGGGATTAACGCTAGGATGATGATGATGATAATTATCGCTTATTGAAGGTAAAAGCTTATTTCTTATGTACTTTGTCTATCCACTGCAATATGAAAAAAAGATATACATATATGTACTTACGATTTAAAGAAAACCGACATTAAAACAATATGTGGTATTTTTTTGGTTTTACTTGACGTACATAATATGTTATGTACATATGTACACAACCCCGATAGTCATCCTCTCTCCTAATCTCTCTAGCGGACCGGAAGATAAATGTCATTTCCATCAAGCTTAGCAAACGGAGTGACAACCGCAAAGTAAAGTCATTAGTATTACACAGAGACGGATTCCGGAATTTTCCGGATAAATACAGTGATCAATATTGTAGTTACGGAGGTATTAAAGCGATGAACTTTCGTTGAGAACGTACTTACAGGGTAAGTTTGGAACCATGAATTCAGTACAGGATTTTAAACTACGTTGTAATTTTTGAATAGATATGTGAAGGCATGAGGAACAGGGAGTAAATTTCACTCATCCTCCGACCAGACGGGTGTTATGTCTGGCGGGCACTTGCCCAATGCTTGAAATTGGGAAGTTGTATGTACGCTAGTTGCAAGGTAAACTCTGATTGCGAGATGTAGAATTCGTGTGACGTCAGTATGACAGGTTGTTCCATATGGCGTTTGTAGGTATCGCTACATATATTAAAAAAGAATGTTTTCGCCATATACAGTATTTTAAATAACAGAGGGCGTTCCCTTAAACTCGTTAATATATATCATTAATAGATTAAAATAAAAATATCAGCATAGAAAAATAAGCATAAAAAAATCCGAATAAAAAAAAATTCTAATTGGAAATAAATTTGAAACCTCCTGTTTTAAATCAAAATAGTAGTCGTCATGTATAAATAAATTGCGACGTTGCCGTCTTTCATGTTCGCGTGTACAATGTATTTCTTTTACATGTCAATTTAAAATTTTTATTGAATATTTTCTTATTGGAAAAAATTTTAAAACATTTTGTTTTCGAATGGAAATATTTTTTTAGCATGTATGTATGCTATACTATTTCGGGTTAACGGGAACGCCCTCTGTTAGTTAACATACTGTATTTTAACTATATTATTATTGCACTTTGCTACAAAGCAGTTTATTTTTCTTTTTGATCACCGACTAAACATTCAAAGGTTGTAGAGCTTTTGCTTTGCAGTGAGACATCTCAAGCTTTTAATAAACACATACATATGTATAGGTATACCTACATACACATACCTCGTTATAAATGTATTGTTGCAAAGTACGCTCTTTGTGCATCGAAACATAAAACCTAACGTTTATTTTACAGACGTAGAGGAACATTGCTTTTATCCAGCATTCAATAATATTTTTGCAGAAACTGAAAATTGTATCCAACAAAGCGAACTGTTATAAACATTTTTCAGATAATACCACTAGGGGTTCAATGCGTCGAACCACTTCCAAACTTCACTACAACAGACACTTAAAAGTTTTCTGTACATTTTGTTCCCTGTTTCAATTGTTGTTGCTCAAAATGAACGATCCCTGGATAATAGATACTTCATTGACTAGCAAAAATGTACAGCGATTTTCAATTATAAACGCCGATCAGGAAATATTTTTGTTGTAGTTCAGTAATACGACTACTATGTGTACTACGACATAGCTCTTCGAGTCGCTAAACTTAAGTGGTAGTGGGCAGGGCACATTGCTCGTAGAACCGATGGCCGATGGGGCAGTAAGGTTCTGGAGTGGCGGCCACTTACTGGAAGACGCACCGTAGGGAGGCCCCCAACAAGGTGGACCGATGACCTGGTGAAGGTCGCCGGAAGCCGATGGATGCGGACAGCACAAGACCGGTCATTGTGGAAAGCCATGGGGGAGGCCTTTATCCAGCAGCGGACATCTATAGGCTGAAGAAGAAGAAGTTCAGTAATTAAATACATTAATTTAATCTGTGTATAGACACAATTACGACCTACATTTCCTAAGCCTCTATAGAGAGGCTTAGGAAATGTAGGTCGTAATTTAGAAACAATATAGACTATTTAGTTTGTGTAAATAATTTCTTCGCCACTGCTCTCAAAACGATGAAGGTGAATCGTGAGGACACTGGCCATTACAACAACGCGTTCTGGGTGTTGATGGGACTGCCGCGCTACTGCAGCCCGTCGGCAATGTTTGCAGAGGCTGGTACGTACGGCTTTGCGGCCATCATGCGCAAACGGTGCGCTTCTATCTTACGCCGCACAGTCCCAATACCATCCTGCGCGCGTTGGTGCACTGATGGGACTCTCCGATGCTGGCTCGCTGGATAAGACGCTGGATAAGAAGATTGTAGCGATTTTCCACCATCATCGGGGACTCCACTCGACCCGCCACATTGATCTTATCTTAACGTAGTTATAATTATTATTTAATTGATACCTACTTAATTTTTTTATTTATTTGTATTTGTCTCGTGTGTGTAAACTAAAGATGTGTGTCTGAAATAAATTATTATTATTATTATTATATGTATGTACTACTCCTAAAACCAACAATTATTCATCTACTAACCCACGCTGAACGGATAAGAGGCCTACCAAATAAGAGGCCTATCTTCCAGAACTGGAACCCCTTAAGGCTTATTATGATGTACTGAGTTTAGAACTAGATCACGGTACATATCAAAACGAATAAGAAGTAATCTATACTAATATATAAAGCTGAAGAGTTTGTTTGTATGTTTGTTTGTTTGAACGCGCTAATCTCAGGAACTACTGGTCCGATTTGAAAAATTATTTTTGCGTTGGATAGCCCATTAATCCAGGAAGGCTTAAGGCTACATAACATCACGCTGCGATCAATAGCAACGGAGCATAACTAACTCCACGCGAACGAAGTCGCTGGCGGCCGCTAGTGATTATTAAAAAGGTTTTTTTTTTATCTACGTAGGTACCAGTGGCGAAGAGTCCATACAAGCCGATTCCCACCGGGTTACCTTTCAAAAATCAGTTCCATATTCATACAAAAGTATTTACATTCTATTTCATTAACAAAGTATTATTAATCAAATGCCTGCACGATTTACAATAGCAATAGTAATTCTTAGCAATACCCTAAGTATCACATTTCATTTTATAGTCGTAAATTAATCAGCGCTTAAATTTTTCGTACCTAAATTACATTAAAGGTAACTGGACGAATTACAGCTTATCTCGGCCAACGTTTTACTATGAGGCGAAAAGAGACAGAGCGTGTCAGACATCTCTTTCTAATGATCGCTAACTGTCCGTAATTTTTGAGAAAAGATAGGCTACTGCCGACCGGCTTGCAGTTCTCTCATCTCCTCTATTAGAATGAGACAAAGAAACGTTTTAATGAAATCCTTCGCAAGTCATATTCTTTTTATTTTGGCATATTTTCGTGTTCCATTTCGTTTGGTTGAAAATAAATTATTGTTAGTATGTGACATGTGTTCGTTTTTCGTGTTTTTCGTTTGTTATATTTTAATATTTGTGGTATTTAAACTGTGACTGATTCTGTAACGTAATTTAATCGCAGATTTGGTTAAATACTGTGTATTTTGTTTGTTATTATGGCTTTAATTGATAATTAATTCATATAGAGTGCTGCTCAACTGACTACCTGCTGAATGAACTTAAAGTCTTACGTCAGCGTCGTTAAATAAATTGGACACCTATGAGCTTTTTTCACAGCTCCAGAATACGTCTTTGAAAGACGCATTTTCTCAAGTTTCGACTCTTTGCAGTTTAATTCTGACCCTCCCCATTTCAGTAGCTTCAGCTGAGCGGTCATTTTCTGCTTTAAAACGCATTCACACATATGTGAAAAAAAAAAAAAAAGAGCAGAGATTGTCCGATTTGGCTATCATGTCAATTAAAAAAAATTTGCTTAATAAAATGAAAAGTAATCCGAATTTTTATAACATCATTTTAGCTCATTTTGTTAAAAAAAAACAGACGCATTGCATTACAATATAAATAACGTTGTGATTGTGTATAATTTGCTTTATTTTTGCTTAATATTTTTGTTGGTTTTGGATCGGTGTTTGTGTGGTTCGGTTTTTAACACTTTATTATTTTTGTAATTTTTTATTTTATTTTTTCTTGACTCTTATTCCCTAACAATGGGTACTTAACTTAGTACTTACTAACAAGCATGCATGTGTGGTATGGAGATGCACGTCGAAAAAGGCTTTTTTTTTCTTTTGCTGCCGCTTTTATCATACTTGAAAGACACTGTTATCAAATCATCAGTCCTTTTTTGTATGGTGAAGGTGGAGCTTTTAATACTATTCTTATCTGAAGACCTCCTCCAAGATATCCTGCAGTAGGTAAGTGTTTAAGTGTTTATTTTTTTGGACCGGCTTCCCTTTGTCAAAATTTCACCCTTCGCCACTGGTAGGTACTTAACATCTTTAACGAACAACGCAGCGAAAACCATTTCAGTTTACAGCCTTGTTTTAGCAGAACTTGTGCTGAAACAGTTTTTATAGTTCAATCATTGCCTGTCAGACCTACTACAAAATCTACTAAGCTACATAGACTACCAATATTCTCACGAAAAAAACACAAAAAATCCTCTCGCTTTTCGATTTAATTTGAAAATAAACGTAAAGTTAGTCGTTTGAGCCGAACCTTAGCAACTTCGACGGTAAGTAGTATCGGATAATTTTAGAGATGTGGAGGTCGGGCGGTATCGATCGCGAGGTAACATTCGGGCCCGACCTCCAACCTCGCTACATAATAAAGACGTAGATGGATAATGGAAACAAAGACGGTACGTCTATTCTAGATTTTTGTTACTTTTTTAGAGAAAAACAATGTTGCATAGTGTGAGTTTGTTTAAGTAAGGTTGACAATATTAGGTCATAAAATTTTCAGAGAAGGTATATATTTTATCGTATATTTTGGTGTTCCGTTCAGCCTCCCTGGCCTAGCAGAAGCGAACGCAGCCGCTGCGCAAGGAGACGC
Source organism: Sesamia nonagrioides (assembly GCA_017933935.1). NCBI lineage: Eukaryota > Metazoa > Arthropoda > Insecta > Lepidoptera > Noctuidae > Sesamia > Sesamia nonagrioides. The sequence goes on along the minus strand of JADWQK010001120.1, from coordinate 321,506 downwards.
GGGTTCGAACGACGCGCAGTGCAAATATTTGTAACATTTGTGCATGAATATGAACATTTGCACTGGTCTGATCGCGCCTCGGAAAGCACATTAAGCCGTTGGTCTCGGTTGCCATACGAACATCTAATGGCAGTTTTACGGGTTATCAGAGCCCACAAAAATCCAACAATCGGTCTAACTGCAATGCTTCAATATCAGCTTCGGGTTGTGGAGCTCAAACGGCAGTCGCTTCTAACCTTCGGAAAATATCGAAGTTTAGCCAATTAAGCAATTAGACTGGTAAAGACTCCAAAGCTGAAAAAGCTTCCGATGCGACTGGGATTAACGCTGAGATGATGGTGATTTTGTTGCTCTGTTCTGATTTTGGTAAAATCAATCTGAGTTTGCCCAAATACGAGTTTCTTTGTTGAATTACATAAACATTTTGACACAACAGCATCATCTAAATAGGTGACTATGTAGCTACCTATTAAACATTCTAAGGATCTAAAAGACTAAGTAATAACCGCTCATGTCTATTGATCAAGGGCTCTAGTCTGCTCTCTTAATGATCGATTTGACAAGTTTCGTAATCTACTGACAAAATGTCGTCGTTATGCCTTTCCAGTGGTCAATCACTGACACCACTCCATATTAATAAATGTTCAAATTGAGTAGTAATTTTTGGGAAGTCATATCTACGGGTTTTGTAATAATGCCAAAACGACAATGTCATTCTATTACCATTCCATTACGAGACGACTGACCGATAATTTGGTCGATACGGGTAGTCTAGAGCTCGAAGCTTACAACCAGATTTACCATCCGGTCAGATTGTTAGCTGACCCCAATATAGTAAGAAAAATGCAACGCAGATTAATCTCGATCTACCTGCTATACAGGTTAAAAGTAAGAATTCCGCTGGCTTAGCTAGCTTGAATTAAATCTTCCCAGCATTATTGATACACCTACCTGCATTTTTTTTTTCTTACAAATTATAAACTAGCGCTTGACCGCAATTCCGCCTGATGGTAAGCAGTGACGCAATCGTTGATGGTAAAGCGCACTAGTTTATTAAGAGCCTATTCACTCTGGTCTTGAATCACTCAAATTATAGTCCGACGGAAACACCGCCGCTGGCAAATTGTTCCAGTCCCTCGATGTATGCGGTATAAAGTAGGAGGCGAAACGCTTCTTCCGGAACGTAGAGGTGTTAACAATATAAGGGTGGAAACTCGCCGTTAGTACGACGGGTCGTTCGATGGTGGAACGGAGATGGGGGAATTAAATCATGCTAAGTATACAAGTTAAAAGTAATAATTCATCAGGCTTAGCTAGCTTGATTTAAATCTTCCCAGCATTATTGATACTGCAGGTATTGGAATAGAGCGCCGATATAACAGGGCATGCACGTTGGATACACAAATCTAACTCTGTGGGGACAGCATAATGGCATTGTCCGATGAACCAGTAAAAGCTATTCGAAGCTTGTAAATAGAGATTCAGATCTGCATACATTTAGGTGTCGTGTTATACTACTGTGTTACTATAGTGGATAACACTTCGGAAAAATAAAGATATTGCTCCATAGTCTTACACAAATAATCCAATCCCTAGTATAAGGATTGACTAGTCAATTCTGGTAGGATGGCAACAACTCAGGGTGGTCAGAACCTATTTTGTATGCCAACAATAGTACTAACTTTTTAATGTGGCTTCACCGACTAGAAAGTTGGTGAATGCCGTATGTGCAGTGTGCTAAATTCCATCGAAATTCATTCAGCTGTAAAACTGCATGAAAAGTAACAAAAAGTTATTAACAATAAGAATGACTGGATTGTTGTTTGCAGCGCCTATACTGTTCTATGGCTACAATGAATTATAATACACTAGCTGTTGCCCGCGACTTCGTACGCATGGACTTCAGTTTACTGCGTGCGGTGGTTCCCGTAAATTAAAAAGAACTCAGTTCATATAAAATAAGCGCCTGTTAAAATAATGGGAGCAATATGTACGTCCGCGTTAGCTCCCGTTTTCGCAACATTTTTGTCACTGCTCTTCCCTATTGGTCACAGCGGGATGTTATTTAGCCTATGTCCTTTCTCAGTCTCTAGACTATCTGTGTACCAAAATTTCGTTACAATCGGTTCAGTAGTTTTGGCGTGAAAGCCGGGCAGACAGACAGATAGACAGAGATACTGTCTAGTGTACTGTGGTGAGTATGGGTTAGTAGGCTGAACATCACCAGGCTGCGGTTTGTTCGAAATATATACCGTGACGCACAGGCAAATGAAGGAACATGGGTGGGTTTCAGTAAGTAAAAGTTGGACACACCCATAGCGGGAGAGGTCTTATAATGATTTCCTATCCAAAAAATATGCTGAACATCATAATGTAGATGACAAAACGTAATCATTTGATTTACGCCATTTTGTCGCCGACGAAAACATGAACGTCAGTGGAACAAATATTTTTGTTGATAAGTCTACAAAATGTTATAAATATCTCGTAGTGAATACAAAAAAGTCTTATTCCACGAGTACATTAATCTTCAAAGACGTACCAAACTACACTTCATTTGGAACGGTACGTTAATTTTAGTTCCATAGACACTCAGACTGGGCGCTTTGATTCAGCACAGAAAACAGATGTAATTTCATACATATTACGTTTGTACTATATTTATTCCAGCGTCCTTATTTATAAGAGGTCTTATAAGATTAAGACTTTTGGAAAACACGATAAGCCGCTGGTTCCAGCTGTCATTTGTAGGTCTTTGATAGTGACCACCTTTAACAACGGTCGAACCCTATCTTTGGTCGTTACGAGTAGTCGGAAGCCCGAAAAACTGAACACCAGTCTGGGGGCAGGGGTAGTAGCAGTAAGGGGCAGTAACCGGGTTATAGAGGTATATGTAAATGGGCCTCATATGAAGGTTCAGAGTCACATAAAGGGCGATGGAAAGTGCTATACTCGGAGCTTATTTGCGGGATCGAATCAGAACTGAGGAGATCTGCAAAAGAACCAAAGTCACCGACATAGCTTTTCGAGTCGCTAAAATTAAGTGGCAGTCTGCGGGGCACATTGCTCGTAGAACCGATGGCCGATGGGCCAGTAAGGTTCTGGAGTGGCGGCCACGTACTGGAAGACGCAGCGTAGGGAGGCCCTTTTTTTTTTTTATACGAGTGAAAATGCGTTACGCACCGTACCCGCCGCTAGCTAGGCGACAGGCGTGTGTGGGACTCGCCCGGCCGGAGCCGGGAATACCCACTAAAACACTCGATTCCCTCGAGCCCTGCGTTGAGAGTGACCCGGGCTCGGCCCGAAGATCTGACTCCGGGCCTCTCTCAGGGAGCGTAGGGAGGCCCCTAACAAAGTGGACCGATGACCTCGTGAAGTTCGTAGGAAACTGATGGATGCGGGCAGCACTAAATTGGTCATTGTGGAAAGCCTTGGGGGTGGCCTTTGTCCAGCGGTGGATCTCTATAGGCTGAAGAAGAAGAAGATATAAAATACTGGTATTCAGCTGAATCCAGATAGACTGGAAACCGATCCCAAGATAGTTGGGAAAGTGACAGGTGACATTATGAGGAATCCGAAATGATGCAGTAAATGTTGGCCTTACATTACGAGTTTTGTCGTTACTAATTGGGGTTGGCAGTTAAAATGATAAGCATTTTAACTGCCAGACCAGTACAAATATTCACATTTATGCATACACATATTTGCACTGCGCGTGGATCGAAGCCGCGCCTCCTTACGCAGCGGCCCCGTTCGCTACCGTCTATGCCACGAGCCTGTAAAGTCATTTTACATCTGGTATCATTTCTAATAAGGACAATAAACTTAAAGCCTCTATTTATTATGTTGATGAACATTTAGAAGTTAATAATGAACGAAACGCGAAACTAACTGATATATTCATTACATTAAGTGGCATTAAAATGTACATAATTGTGAGGTATTACGTAATGGAAGTACTTCGCGCATACATTAACTGATGGCTCGGTGTCGGGTTGAACTTATTTACACCAACGAGTGTCATTGCTAAGATACATTTTATAAAGTCTTATTTGCGTAAAATTAAATGAAACTGCTAAAGAAGGAATTTCTCAAGAACAAGAAATCCTAAAGGCCTATGGTATGGTATACTATACATTTATGGTATGCATTTTCTGGAATTTATTGGATACTAAGATAATGATAGATATATTTACTGTTTCTTTAAAAAGACAATTAGCTATTATAAAACGCTTTTTTGTAAAAACACTATCAGTTATTTAGGTTCACAGGTGGTATACAGCCTCCGTGGCGTAGTGGTTGTTACGTATATGTCTCAACACTATTGTCGATGCGCAACACTACCTATATATTGTCACTTCCGTTCTAGTCTGTCAATCGTATAGTCTCGAATACACACGTCGTAACACTGAGCTCCTAGTTTTATTATAAGACTATCCTGATGTCACCTGTCCTGCAGCATCTAGCAACAACAACCTTTACATGGTGTCAGAAGCATCCAGCATCAGAAGCCGGAGGAAGCTCGCTAAGTCAAAGGTATATATATAATTAATCAAGAATCGGACACACCGGTCTCATGTCAAAATGGCCGCCGAGAATAACTCACCGCCACTCACCCAGACATCGTCGCAATCGCAGCAAAATAACATGTTGCCTTTACATAATTTCCAATTGGATACTAATTCGTCCAATATGGGCTTGGCATGGAAAAATTTCAAGACATCGCTCAATATTTATCTCATTGCCAATAACCTACAATTTGAGTCGGATCAAAGGAAAGTCGCCATACTTTTACATACGATCGGGCCAAACGCACTGGATATTTTTCACTCACTGAATACGGATATCACGAAAATAACCTATAAAGACCTACTACAACGTTTTGAGGAATACTTTACCCCTAGAGTCAATATTTCAATGCAAAGACACAAATTATTCAATAGGAAGCAAGAGTCTAGTGAATCCATAGAAACATACGCCACCGCGCTGAAGAATATTTCCATCCAATGCGAGTTCGGAGCCTTACAAGACGAGTTACTAAAAGACATATTCTCGTGGAATCTCAATCAGACATCATCGCACATTCGAGAAAGAATCCTCATCGAAAAACCAAAAACATTCGATGCCGCAGTCAGTCTAGCCATAACAATGAGGAATACGAGGAATGAAGCAGATATCTTCTCATCGAAAAGTGAAAAAGAAAATATATGTGTTGTCAATCGTCAGAGTCAAAACCGTCAAAACACCAGTCAACGTCAAAATAACGCCAATCAAGGGTATAGTCGTCAAGGAAGTCGGAGTCGTCACGTCAATCAAAGTTATCAGGATAGCAAACAAAGTCGTCAGAGAAGTCACAGTCGTCAAGAAGTCGTTAGCCACTCAGGAAAGTGTCAACGATGTGGTCAAGTTCATCGAAACAGGTGTCCAGCAATGGGTGTCAAATGCAACGTCTGCCACAAGCTGAATCACTTTGCTAGATACTGCTTTAAGAAGAACGTCAACATAGTACAAGAAGAAAACATTGGTAACTCATCTGAATTAGATATATTTACTTAAATAGTCTGTTTCTAAATGAGATAAAAGATAAGAAGTCATATCATACTAATTTGTCTATAAACAATAAGTTGATTGAATTTCTACTTGATACTGGTGCAGATACTAATATATTGTCATTTAATACTTTTAATAGTCTAAACTTACCTTTGAATATCTTAGTAAAGAGTCATAATAAGCTTTCAACTTTTAGTGGAGAAGTTCTACCAACAGTGGGTCAAACTACTCTGTCAGTCAGTCATAATAATAAGCGATTTAAAATTAATTTTCATATAGTAGACTTGCCCTGTAGAAACATTATTGGTCGTAATAGTTGTGAGGTATTAAATTTAATTAAAAGAAATGATACTAAAGAGCCGCTTCAACCCCATGAGATAAAATTAATTCCATGGTATAAAGTAGGAGTCAATCTATTTGATCTAAATTCTGATAGATATGTCATAGTAGTTGATTATTTTTCCAAATATGTCGAAATTGCTAAACTAATAGATGGTTCCAACAGTAAAATTGTCATTAGTCACTTGAAATCATTTTTTGCTTGTCATGGTATCCCTAATACACTAGTTTCAGACAATGGTCCCCCATTTAATTCAAAAGAGTTTCATAATTTTGTCTCAGAATGGCAAATTGAACATGTCACGTCTAGTCCTTACTGTCCTAGGTCTAATGGGTTCGTTGAAAGAACCATAGGCACTATAAAAAATATGATGACCAAATGTTTTGCGGACAACACAGATCCCCATTTGGCATTACTTCAATATAGGAACACTCCTAAAGAGAGTATGTATTCCCCTGCACAATTACTCATGTCTAGAGTACTTAGAACTAAACTTCCAGTCTTAGATAGAAATTTAAAACCTAGAATTCCACACTATAAGTCATTGTCTAACAGAATTAAAACACAAAATCAAAAATCACAGATTTATTATAATCAACACTCAAAGCCTTTGTCTTCACTTAATATAGGTGATCAAATTTACTTTAAAAAACAGCCAGATAGTATTTGGATTCCCGGTACTATTTCAAGTCTTGACAATAACCCCAGGTCTTATATAATTTCGTCTCCAGAAGGAACATTCCGTCGTAACCGTCAACACATCTTGAAACCAAACATAAACACAACTCCTCAATCATCCAATGTCTCTTCTCAGTGTTCACGTAGATCAGAATACAGTAGTTATAGTAGTCCTGTTGTTCCCCAAGAATCGCCTCAGAGTAGTACAATTGTTACTGCTAGTCCAGTCCAACAGTCTTCGTCATCTCCTCAGTCGAAAGTTCAGTCTCCTCGTTCGCCTTGTCCGGTCATGAAACCTGAAACAGAAACAAAAACATTAGATACACCAACACGTTCAGATATTAAATACTCGTCATTTGGTAGACCTATTAAGAAGCCAAGAAGGTTTGTTAATGTCTAGATATAAGTTTAGACCTAAGAATTGCACAAATTGATAATTTGCATCTACCTGTAAATTAATAATTAATTAATGATGTTGATAATTTGTATTGAAATGTGTTTATAAGTTACAAATGTCAAACTGATATGACATTAGTTGTCATTCAAATGTCACTGTCATATGTCATGTTCGTTTCGTTCGGAAAAGAAAAAGCATTGTACTTACCTCTGTTCTGTTTGTCGTTAAATTAACGTTCCTTTTCATGTAATAAGAAACATAAAATATTTTTAAGAAATTGTACTTACGTTCCGTTTCATAAGTTGATAACTCAAGTTTAGAGTTTTGTCTTGTAATTAAAATAAGTATTTTCAAAAGGGAAGATGTTACGTATATGTCTCAACACTATTGTCGATGCGCAACACTACCTATATATTGTCACTTCCGTTCTGGTCTGTCAATCGTATAGTCTCGAATACACACGTCGTAACACTGAGCTCCTAGTTTTATTATAAGACTATCCTGATGTCACCTGTCCTGCAGCATCTAGCAACAACAACCTTTACAGTGGTAACGAACGCGGCCGTTGCGCAAGGAGGCGCGGGTTCGATACCCGCACAGTGCAAATATTTGTATGCATGAATATGAATATTTGCACTGGTCTGGTCGTGCCTCGGAAAGCACGTTAAGCCGTTGGTCCCGGTTGCCATACGAACATCTAGTGGCAGTCGTTACGGGTTGTTGAAGCCTCAAAAGTTTAACAATTGGTTTAGCTGCAATGCTTAGATATCGCCTTCGGGTTGTGGAGGTCAAACGGCAGTCGCTTCACGGAAAATATCAAAATTTAGCCAAAATCAGCAGTTTGACTGGTAAAGACTCCAAAAAACCTGAAACCTGAAACGTGGTCGCTCACAATGGGCCTCATACGAAGGCTCAGAGTCACACAAAGGGCAATGGAAAGAGCTATGCTAGGAGTTTCTTTGCGTGATCGAATCAGAAATGAGGAGATCCGCAGAAGAACCAAAGTCACCGACATAGCTCTGCGAGTCGCTAAACTTAAGTGGCAGTGGGCAGGGCACATTGCTCGTAGAACCGATGGCCGATGGGGCAGCAAGGTTCTGGAGTGGCGGTCACGTACTGGAAGACGCAGCGTAGGGAGACCCCCAACAAGGTGGACCGATGACCTGGTGAAGGTCGCGGGAAGCCGATGGATGCGGGCAGCACAAGACCGGTCATCGTGGAAAGCCTTGGGGGAGGCCTTTGTCCAGCAGTGGACATCTATAGGCTGAGGAAGAAGAAGACTCCAAAGCTGAAGAGCTACGGATGCGTCTGGGATTAACGCTGAGATGATGATGATGATGATGACTAGCAGTTATTTAGGTTTTACCTATTTGAGCTTGCAAATCTTTTGCTGGGATGGTACCTGGGTAGGTAGTGAGTTATACCGTGAATGCATCCAAAAATCTACTCAAATTTAAGTTGTTACGTTTAATATCAATAGTATCATAACTTAACATTGATACCACTACATCACTAAATCATAGACAATTTCGAACCATTTTTGTTTTCTTTTACGGTCAGAGTGTCTTTCTATCAAAAATCCACCTGTATATTTATACTAATTGAAATATGGAATATATTTCAATTACCACAAATAAAATTAGCTCAAACAAAATTATTTGTAAAAAAAGGTAAATATATTGATAATAAATACTATAAACATTAGAGAACTGTCTAAAATAGGATACGAACGACATAAGTTCAATCTACCCGAAACTGTCAATAAACCTTACGCTTTCTTTTTTTTTTGTTTAGATGAGAAATCACCAAATGACCTCTCGCGTTTTAGACGGAGCGGAAGGGCGTCAAATATGATTTTTATAATGATAACTACAAAATTTTTAAAAAACCTAAGTAACATTAAATTTAGAAGACAAGTAAGGCACCCACTTTATTTTGTCTTCTAAATTTAATTTTACGCTGTTAAGTACATATTTTGTTCACAACATAAAACGTTGTCAATCGAGTCTTTTGAGCTCAAGCGAAGTGACATAGATTTCCCGTCCGATAGACGAAGCGGTACTGACAAGTACTGAATCGGGGCCTTGTCAGGCACCGGGCGGCAGAGCGGTTCAGGATGTGAATAGTTACAAAGCTTGATATTTCCAATCTCATCTTTTTACGTTAAATGTAAAGATTAAAAAATAAAACTAAGTTATGCTTATGCCACCTGCTTTATGCGTTAACGATTAGCTAGCGAAGTTTCTTGACCTAATTTATAAATGTTCAATTAATATTCTTCTCTTACTGTACTTACGGTTTACGGTACGGTAACTTTAAGATTTCTTTTTATCATGAAAATAGCAAAAACAAAGGTGAATATTGCAGCATTGTTGGAACAATTTAGAAAAGATAAAAGTAACATTAAATTTAGAAGACAAGTAAGGCACCCACTTTCATTTGTCGTCTAAAATCAATTTTACGTTATAAGTACATATTTCGTTCAGAACATAAAACATTGTCAATCGAGTCTTTTGAGCTCAGGCGAAGTGACATAAATTTCCCGTCCGATAGGCGAAGCGGTACTGACAAATACTGAATCGGAGCCTTGCCGGGGGCCGAGCGGCAGAGCGGTTCAGGATGTGAATAGTTACAAAGCTTGATATTTACAATCTCATCTTTTTACGTTAAATGTGAAGATTAAAAAATAAAACTAAGTCATGGTTATGACATCTGCTTTATGCGTTGTTCGATTAGCCAGCGAAGTTTCATGACCTAATTTATAAATTTTCAAATATTATTACCTACGGTTAACGGTACGGTAACTTTAAGATTTCTTTTTATCATGAAAATTGCAAAGACAAAGGTGAATACTTGGGCCCTAGTCTGCTGTTAGAATAGTATCAGAGTAGTCAATCAGTGATGTCATAATGATCGATTTTGAAAGTTTCGTAATCTACTAACGAAATGGTGTCATTATGACTTTCCAGTGGTCAATCACTGACAATCCACTCCATATAAATAAATGTTCAAATTGAGTATTAGTTTTAAGGAAATAATTCCACTAACGGGTTTTATAATAATGGCTATCCGGCAATGTCATTCTATCACCATTCCATTACGACACAGCTGAGATAATTGGTCGATTATTATGGATTTAGCAGATTAAGAACTTTTAAGCATAATGACAGTGGAATTACAATGTAATCGTGTTGGGAAGTCAAATTTATAGAAATAGCAGAGTAAGGCCCCTGCAGTATTGTTGGAACAATAGCCATTAAGAGGGAACTCTAGTAGTGCTTTCTCTATACAAACGTATTCCGCTGTTTTCTTCGTGGATAACGCTTTTAGAGCGATGATTTTTTTTCTACATTTTCACACCTTGATCATACGTCCACTGTTATTTGATTTTTCGAAAACTTAATTAATAAAAGAAATATGATGTTTCAAAATCCCGAAAAATAAACCACTTTTTACCGCGATGTTCAGACGACTATTACACATATGTGATGAGTTTTTGACAAAAAAGAAAACAATAGAGGCATAGGTATACTCATCCTCTAAATTTTGATGTAAAAATAATTGAGATCTGTCGTGTTTTGAAAAAGAAAACAGCGGAATACGAAACATCTTTTGGCAACATTTTTTACTTATGTTGAAAGAAAGTGAATTTGGTTATTATTATATTTTATTGATTTTAATTTGACATTGACTTTGTAGTATTATTTTTATTTTGACATTATAATGAAAATCGTGGATATTTCAATTAATAAAATATACAATCTGACATTTTATAAATTGATATTAATGACTAATATATAATGTAATGAGTTTGAAATTGTAATTATATAAATTTAAATATTTGCACACCACAACTATTGGTAGAATGTGAATGGGTCGACTTTTATTTTTATGAAGAGCATACTATTTTTGTAAACCTGCATTCATGCAAATAAAGTATTATTATTATTATTATTGGTCAACGTTGTTGTGGGTGAAATCAGCCTGAGTTGCAACTGTCCCTTTCGCACTTTACAGGGAAAGGTTGAAAGCGGCGCGACGACAATAGTTTCTTCAAATACCTATTTCTAAAATTCCTCGGCACTAGAGTCCACTCTTAACGCTGAGACAATTTTCGGAATTTTAGATAGTAGGTATAGGCGCACTGTCCGTGTGCCGAGTCTAAAGAATCCCCATGTAGGTTATATTTATACAACCCTAAAGTTATATGATTAATAAACCTACATACTGAAATTTTATTACATTATAATATTATCGCCAACCCGCATTGAGCAAGCGTGGTGATTACGCTCATTCTTTCTCTGTATGAGAGGAGACCTGTGCCCAGCAGTGGGACGATAAAAAAGGTTGATGAGGAATAATATTATCAAATAATTAGGAGGAAACAGCTTTATTTTGCAGTAATTAACGCAAAAGCAAATTCAGCCACACCTCATGGCGAAATAGCAACCGCGCGTGTGACCCAATCAAAAACTATTTACACGCCAAAGTCATGCAAACTAAAATATGCATGAACTACATAGTAAAAGTCGATTTAGCTAAAATACTGTATTAAGTTCCATAATGAAATAGTAATTATGCAGTTGTGTGCGAACTACGGAACTTGGGACAATTTCCTTTGCACCCAGCGGCGATATAGGTAGGTACCTATGAATTTCATACATCTATGGAGCTGCTCTAATAATGTATCTTATTTATGTTAGTATTAGAAGGGCTATACTTATATGGATACGTCTAACGCTCTCCATGTTATCCAATATAGTAGCCCTCCAACTGTGCTCCTCGCATAAACTTTGTCTTGGTAGCTTTTATGCAAACAAAGCAGATGCGCCAAACACGGTTCGTGGACATAGTAGATACCTATAGTACGTAGGTAGAATACTTTTTAAATCATCATCATCACAGCGTTAATCCCAGTCGCATCCGTAGCTTTTCAGCTTTGGAGTCTGGGGTCCGCTTATTTATTAAATTAAGGTTCGCCGACAGTTGCTACAGATATTTCACACATTATAAATACATACAAATTATTGACCTAAATCTAACTGCACAACCAATTACAGGCAAACACCACATGCTAAGTGCTCTTTGTAATTTTACTAATGTATTTGCTTATATTCTAACCAGACTGGATTCTCAATAGAACTAACACACTAATAATGTCTGACTGCTAACTGGTCTAACTGCTGATTTTTGGCTAAACTTCGACATTTTCTATGAAGCGACTGCCGTCTGACCTCCACAACCCGAAGGAAATATCAAAGCAATGCAGTTAGACCAATTTAGAGATCTTTTTAAATCTCGAAGCATTATGCTGAGATAGGAGAATTTTGGCCTCGTAAAGGAGTTTCTGATTCTTTATTACTTTTTTGATATACAACGTAATTTTTTGTTTATGCGAAACCTGAATATAGTTTATTCAGAATAAGCAACTGAATCGATTCCAATCAATTTTACACCATGTTATATTTTTTCCCAAATACATTTAGAGTGAGACTGTAGAGTGGTTAAGATTGATCCCAGCTGACGCCAGAGGTCAACGCTCGCGCTAGCCCGCCCGTACTGACCATATTTTTGTTGGGACAACCAAGTAGAATAGCAAGCTCATAACTTGATGGGTTTTCTTTATATTATCTTTTTGAAATTTTGTATATAGATTCTTTACTTAAAAATACTGGACACGTGTTTTAGGTTTCGCATAGACAAAAAATAATGTTGTTACATAACTTGTTTTTATTTTTAGTTGCGTTTAACTTAATTTCCTTGTTTTCCTTATCTTCCTTTACGAGTCACAAGTCAGTAAAAGTATTTATTTTTTCTTGTACAAGTATACGATTAGGCAATAGGAAGGCTTAGGCAGGAATGATGACTTACATACCTGACGTAATTGTTGGCATAGTTCGTCCGCGAATATAGTGGATAACGAGATGTGTTATAAAATAACCAGCTATTCAATTTATGAAATGAATGCAAGAAAACTGTATAATAGTAAAATAGGCTCTTAATAAACTAGTACGCTTTACCGTCAACGTTTGCATCACTGCTTACCATCAGGCGGGATTGCGGTCAAGCACTAGGTAGTTTATAATTTATATGTAGTGGATGGAGGCGTCGTTTGGATGAAGGTTGCTCATTTGATTTGCGTAGTAGTGACGTTATTCTGTAATAGTGGCACGTGGACAGAGTCGTTTTTGTAAGTGAAGTTTGTCGAACGGTCACTTCGCATCGAGACGCGGACCAGTATGCCTAGTATGAGTTTTCATTACGAGACTCGATCGTCGATATCGAGGGCGTTTGGCGCTCTCATTGGTTGAGAGTTCTTACTACTATGAGAAAAACGCGGTCGATATCGACGATCTAATCTCGTAATGAAAACTTATACTAGGCATACTGGGCACTTGTCCGGGGCGAAACTGTCGGTTTGCCAATTTAAATTGTTATTGTCATGATTGGAGGGTATATTTACTCTTCGCGCTTTAATTCAAAACTTCACCTAGGAAATGGAACCTATACCATCACACTAAGATGGTGACGGACCCTATCGCGCCGCCGACCCTGACGTCGGCATATACAATATGTAAAGAAAACCCTGTCCGACCCATAAGGATAATAAAGGTTAGGTAAACACTTGACCAAATATAATATAAAATTTTACATAATCCTCATAGTAACAATACTAATGAATTTTGAAATAATCCTTTTTTCCCGGGAATTAATTCCAATTTCCCCGAAATTTGGTAATTTTAAAAAAAGTGACAACACCGGTATTATGAATAGCGACGCGACCACGTCACAGGTGCCGCGTGCCCTACCCCGCCCCGCCGCCCGCGGAAGGGGTTGTGTACCGCACATGTATTAAGTTACCTTTTTTTGCGAAATAATATTTATTTTTTTAGGGCGATTTTTTTTTAAGTTTAGCCTGTCTTTGTGGGCATTAGTAGAATCAGTTATCGATACCTAACAATACCTTCACGGATCGGACAGGGTTTTCTTTACATATTATATATATAAAAAAAATGTGACGTAATAACAAAAATTACACATTTACAGAATAATAATCAATACAACTGTCTACCTTAGAATTTGACGCGAATATTTTCAGAAAATACCTAGTCATAAATAATTCATCGAACATACATTTACCAGCACTTTTGTCTAATAGCTTCTGCTTCATTCCAATAGACCACTGTATTCATCTCATCGTGACCACAACGCTACCGTTCAGTAATCTGGTTCATTTACAGGTTTCAGTGCCCAACCACCAAATTGTGGTAAGCAATTTCAAGCCAAGTTGTTGTTGAATTGTACCGCCACTGCATTCAAGTTAAAAATCTGAAAAGCTATGATTAAGTAAGGCTATGATTTTAAAACCGGTCTTTTTTAATTCTAAGCCTGAAACATAGGTTGTGGAAAAGTGAGTTGATTCTAAAACGTCGTCTTTCGTTGAAATAAGGGCCACTGAGCTTCTTCTTCTTCAGCCTATAGAGGTACACTGCTGGACAAAGGCCTCCCCCAAGGCTTTCTATGGTGACCGGTCTTGTGCTGCCAATCACCAGGTCATCATCGATTGTAGTTTAGTAGGTATTACTAGGTTTACTAGGTATGGTGGTATAAAACATAGTTACACATCTACAAAACTGAGCGTGACCCGTATAACCGTAAGCTTGTTTCAAGAACTAAGTAATCACGTTGCCAAGCATTACTGCTTTATGATAGATTTCTCTCGATGGTAGGCCACAATATCGGCTGCTGGCAGATGTTACCACCCACCAGACAAAGTCTTGCTGCCAAGCGATTCGTCGTGTTCCGGCATGATGTCTGGTGAAGCCGTACGGAGGATGGGTCTGAGCAGTTGTGTTGCGATGTGTGCCGGATACGATGCGCCAATTGTTGTTGTGTCGGGAGTTTGGTCGTGAAGGGTCCCCTGATCAATCTCCCTCTGGCGCAGCATCGTTGCTCGTGTTGGGTTTAGCATTGCATTTCCTTGCTCAACTGCCGTCTTCCTTCCTATTCACTCAGTTTTTTTTTTTTTATGAATAGGCTCTTAATAAACTAGCGCGCTTTACCATCAACGATTGCTCGACTCAACTATCACTGGTTTATAATTATAAAAAAAGAATCAATATACCTAAATATAAATAACAGAAGGTTTTAAGTTATATCTACAAATTTCCGTAATCAGAGCAAACTACAACCGATTTTTTAATAAATAATAATAATGTTTATTTTATCCTGCTTCACAAATATCTGGTTTAGACGTTCCAAAATAATTCAATTTCAAGGAACATCAAGTTTCATTCAACTTTATATAAAGGCAGAAACATTTTCATCTTATCTTAATATTTTTTTTTTATTCATTATTATTATTGCTAAAAAAACGCGTTCTTTTTTATAACTATAAACTAGCACTTGACCTCAATCCCGCCTGATGGTAAACAGTGAAGCGATCGTTGATGGTAAAGCGCTCTAGTTTATTAAGAGCCTATTCACTCTAGCCTTTTTTTGTTGGGATGGGAAATCGTCAAATGACTTCTCCCGCTCTGGGCGGAGCGAACGGCAGTGTCAGACTTTTATTGACTAAACCCCACCCGTGTTTCTTCACTTGCCTCTGTATGTGTGTGTGTGTGTTGTGTGTGATTTCTTTATTCACTCTAGCCTTGAAGACATTTAAATTGTAATCATACGGAAACACCGCTATTAGCAAATTATTCCAGTCCTTATGTACGCGGTATAAAAGACGAGGCGAAACACTCTGTCCGGATCGTCGCTTGATGGAAAGGATAAGGGCCTGTAGCCAATGTAACATCGCTTCGTAGCGAAGCGAAATCGAATACCAAACCAACCAATAACGAAAACGATTGACCACGTGACACGATAAATCACGTGGTCAATCGTCCCCGCCATTGGTTGGTTTGGTATTCGATTTCGCTTCGCTACGAAGCGATGTTACATTGGCTATAGGCCAATGTCTATGATAGAATGAGCATACCTAGAAGATGCCTGTTTATGTTTACTTTGAAGGTAAATAAGTTATTTATGAAAGAGAACACAGACGCTTTGAAGAAACGTGACGGAGTAGCCGTAGTCAGTAGAGTAGAGTAGTCGTAGGTGTCTACGACTAGTCGGTGTATCAATCATGTGCGTCAAAATGATATACTTTTAGTGCGTCGGGTAAACCGGTGGTAAAAGGGCGATGTTGGATGCTTTCTCGACATACGGGCTCAAGAAGACAGACAGGTAAGAAAGGTTAAACATTAAGGCCGAGGAGTCTGGCTGTCAAGCCTAGGTACCGACGTCACGGCTTTTTTTTTTGCTCTACGTTCCACCCTGATAAAATTCATTTCTTAGTTATAACTTTAGGTATAATTTCCACTTATTTTTTGCTTAACGAAATCTCAATTCGTTTAGTTATTCAGTAGGTACGCATTCATCCATTTCATTTACTTCATTTCACTGAAAAGAAAAAGTCTATTCATTTTCTAATTATTCCAAGCTACACACATCAAAAGTGTCTAGGGATCAACATATATTTTTGCAATAACTTTTCTCCTGATTGATATTAATTAAAATTTTCTTTAAGGATTCATCAAATAAAGTGTTTTCGTTTGTCACAGTAACGATAAACCAAGTCACCTTTGCATTAATAAAGAAATTTGCCATTTTCCTAATAAAGGGATATTTGACATTTGAACCACTAACACAAAAGTTCGAAAAAAAGACTGAAATAACAGTTTTCTCTAAAATTTTATTGGGTAACTTAAACAATTAATAATCCGTGTTTCTACCGCGAACACTAACAACACAAGAACATCGGTTTGGCATACTCAAAATGAGTTCATCCAAATCACGCTGTGGAATGGCCGCCCATGTTCGTTGCAACAACAAAAAAAGGTCTTCTTGCGACTGGATACCCTCCATATTCGGCAGAGCTCTTCTCTGTAGCATATCCCATGCATGCTCAATCGGGTTCAAGTCTGGCGACTGAGCAGGCCAGGGCAGGACATTGATGTTAGCTGCGGCGAGAGTCTGTCTTACAACTCTTGCGGTGTGCGGTCGTGCATTATCATGCATTAACTGAAATAAGGGACCGATTTGCACTTGTAGAGGAACGATGACGTCTGATACAATCGTTTCAGCATAAATTTGAGCGTTGAGGTTGCCTCTGATCCAAATCAACTCAGTTCTTCCGCCGATCCAAATACCCGCCCATACCATGATGGTTCCACCACTATAAGGATGGACTTCCTGGCAGGATTTTAATCGCTGTTGGCGTCCAGGGGTTCTCCAGTGTCGTATACGTCTTGTATCCGGTCTCATACCAAAACGAGACTCATCAGAAAAGCACACGAAACGCCATTGTTCTTCTGCCCAATTTCTGTGTTCAAGAGCCCATTGATATCGAATCCTACGATTGTGCATTGCTATAGGTGGTACCCGTAGCGGTCTTCGGGAATGAAGGTTCACTTCATGCAAGCGGTTTCTGACTGTTTGGTCGCTAATTAAGTTCCCTGAAGAGTGATGAAGCCTCACGGTTAACATCATGGCGGTTATTGTTGGAGCTCTTCGAGTTAAGATTTGAATGTATCGGTCTTGTCTCCGTGTGGTGCAGCGATACCGTCCTCCATGGCGCTCAGCCACGGTACCAGTGCTTCGGTAACGTGTCCAAAGTCGACTGATAACACTCTGACTTGTATTCAGAGCTAAAGCCACAGTACGTTGCCGGGAACCAGCTTCTATCATTCCCACGGCTCTGAGCATTTCTTCCCTGCTTAAATGACGTCGCCGCTCCATAATAACGTTGGTTTTAATCAGTAGTAGGGAAACAGTAGCACTAATAATGTCTTCAATGCGTTGTATGTTTTTATAGGGAAAATATTGACAGCTGATTTTCATCTTTTACTCGAATTTGATTCACAGTTCCTGATTCAAATTATGAAATGCACCAAAAAGGATCCATATAAATTTATAAAATCATAAATTTATTACAAAGCCACATCTCAATCTCAAGAAATCCGCATAAAAATGCTTGATCCCTAGACACTTTTGATGTGTGTATATGAAAAAAAATATAAAAAGAGAAGAAATTTGTTGTTTTTCTATATTTGTTTGTTATCTTTCACGCTGAAACAGCAGAATAGATTTGGCTTAAATTAGTCCCGTGTGGTACCGGGCATAGAATAGTACAATCCCATATCCTCCCGTGGATGCCGTAAGAGGTGACTAAGGGAACTCTCACCAGGGAAGGGGGCAGCAGCGCTTCTCCTATGGAATAACATATTACTGCGATCCCTAAACCGCCTGCCAAGCGTGGGGATTATGGCAATGCCCCCCAATGGAATCAAAGCCTTGGGGGAGGCCTCTGTCCACCAGTAGACCTTTATAGGCTGTGAAAAAGAAGAAGTCACATCGGTAGACCATGAACACACATCTAGATTAAGACAAAAAATACTTTTTTATGCAATACATGCTGCACCCCGCGGTTTCACCTACAAAAGTTTCGATCTCGTAGAAATATCGAGATAAACAGTATCCCATATGTTATTCCTATCATAAACCATCAAATTCCGTTCAGTAGTTTAGGCGTGAAAGCGGAACAAACAAAAAAACTCACTTTCATATCTAAAATAATAGCGAGGATTCCCAAGAAGTCGAATATTCTAGTATACTCGAAAGGTATCATCGTCATCTCAGCGTTAATCCCAGTCGCATCCAAAGCTGTTTTTTCAGCTTTTAAGTCCGGGGTCCACTTTACCAGTCTAACTGCTGGTTTTGGCTAAACTTCGATATTTTCCGTGAAACGACTGCCGTCTGACCTCCACAACCCGAAGGCGATATCGAAGCATTGCAGTTAGACCATTTGTTGGACTTTTGAGGGCTCCAACCAACCGTAACGACTGCTATTAGATGTTCGTATAGCAACCGGGACAAGGCCCTGCCATACCAGTGCAAATATATCCTTGCATACAAATATTTGCACTGCGGGGTGATCGAACATGCCCTTCCTTGCGCAGCGGCCGCGTTCTGTACCGCCACGGAGGCTTTCATTTAGTATACTTGAAAGTATACTAAAGAAAGTCGAAAGTACATACTGAACATTGTACCAATACAATGTTTAGTAGGTACCTACATAACATGTTTAGACAAAGTTGAGCTTCAACCCGGCAACTGGGCGGCAACACACAGTCATGTTTTTCTTTATTCAGCAAATATACTTTGTTACTTTATCCTTAAGAGGGGACTCTAGTGCCGAGGAATTTGGAAAATAGGTATTTGAAAAAACTATTGCCGTCGCGCTGCTTCCAACCTCTCCCGGTAAAGTGCGAAAAGAATAGTTGCAGCTCAAGCTGATTTTACCTACAAAAACGTTGACCAAAGGACGTTTCGTATTCCGCTGTTTTCTTTTTCAAGACACGACAGATCTCAATTACTTTTATATCAAAATTTAGAGGAAAAGTATACCTATGCTTCTATTATTTTCTTTTTTGTGAAAATCTTATCACGTTTGTCTAATAAACATCTGAAAGTCTCGGTAAAAATGGGTCATTCTTCGCGATTTTTTAAGTATCGTATTCCTTTTATTAATTGAGTTTCGGAAAAAATCAAATTATAAGGGCACGTATAATCACGGTGTTAAATTGTAGAAAAGAAATAATTGCTCTAAAAGCATTATCCACTAAGAAAACAGCGGAATACGTTTGTATAGAGAAAGCACCATTAGAGTTCCCTCTTAACGTTTCATATCATAGATACCTCTAGGTGCCAGACTGCTCACATATTTTTCTCGGATTTCTCTTTATGACTTGCCTTAGCACAACGTTTATCACTTACAAGATTTCAGGCAAAATTGAGAAGTTCTAAATCGCTGGATCTGGAAACCCCGCGGATAGACTTTATTGTGTTATAACACCGTTGTTTTCAAGGGAAGTGCGTTTACGAGCATTTTGACTCGCTGTTAACTTGTTTATTAGGAAGCAGCTTGAACATATTTTGCCATGTACGAAACCTTTAATTTGAATAAAATGTAATAACCTTTTTTGAATGAAAATGTTTCCTACTACTTTTTAAGGGTGATCACAAACATATTAGGTTACTAATTCATTGATACAGATACCATGGTCACAATAAGTAGACGTAGACAACCACGAAAGTGGTAGGAACACCATCATCTAGCCACATCATGGATATTATAAATGGGAAAGTGAGTTTGTTTGTTTGTTTGTTCCGCTTTCATGCCGTAACAACTAAACCGATTGCTTTGAAATTTTGCAGACGTAAAGTTAGAAGTCCGGATTAAATAATAGGGTACTTTTTGATATTTCCGAGGGAAAATAAATTAGCTTCATACCAGTTCGGTGATAGATAGCGCTGTGTGTCGTTTAAAATAGTATAATATATTGCAAATGAATATGCACATGTAAACCTAGAAGCTAAATGATACGATAATTATTCCCCAAAATGGGGAATCTAAAAACGCGATATAACTGAATTCCACGCGGGCTCAATAAAACACACAACAAAAATAACGCCATTTTCCTACCCATGTCTACAAATCGTTGACAGTATATTAAAACAAAAGAGCAAAACTTGATTCTTGATACTTTCTTGTTTATGTCAATCTAGTTTGACTACTGAAACTAAAATACATTCAATAAACATCAATTTCACGCACACATCCCTAGCTACAACAACAATATAAAAACAAACGGAACAGTATGTCATGAAAAGAAGCCACGCCATCGTAAACAATACGATGAATAAAACATGCAACAACATCAACAACACAGGTGTTTGCTTACCGCTCGACAACAAATCGATATAAGGGGAACACGAATTCGTCTTAAATTCGTTTCAGCGAATTTTAGCGAAACGGGTTTATATCGCTACCGTTTTCTTGCAGTGAGGTTTTCTCCTGAGGTTAAGACATCTTTACATTTTGCTTGCTTGCGTTATAAATTTGAATTTACATTTGAATATAAATAGGTACATAACGTAGGTATGAAAAGCGTGTTTTGTTGTGATTTGGTTAAAATGTGTGTTAAAAATCTGGGACTTGTCCTTGAGGAATTTTCCTTCCATTACGATGTTAATTTTGTCCTAAGGTATGCCTGATGCGTATAATATAATTACACACATATAATAAGAAGGTCAATTGGACGTAGTTATGCAAAATGGATCCAACCTACAAAAACCGTTTTTGAGTTACTGTCATAAATGTCTAAAATCTACACATCAACTTTAGTATATGCAAAAAATATCAAAGCCACAAAAAAGCACAGGAAAATACCCATTATTTAAAAGAAAATTTAACTCTACTGTCATGTTATTTTAATATAAAGGGTGTCTCTGACATCGACGCACAAACGAGTACCATGGATCCAGTACATGATTCTGAGCCCCCCAGTGGTGGAATTTTTCGTCGGTTTTTCATGATTTGAAAAAAATAAATGTAGTTTTTTTTTCACTTCAGACCGTTCACAATTGCTATACTTTTATAACCCAATAATATTTTAAAGTAAAAATTAAATAACTCGCTAATTACATAAAAAAGCGCAATGAAAACAAAACCCGAAAAACTATCTTGTCAGCTGATTTAATAGAGTTCACATTAGGGATCAACGTGATACCTACAAACCCGCACGGCGGCACGCTTGCAACGTTCAAAAGCCAAGCCGACACTTTTTTTAAACAGTGTGTATTCTGTAACCGTTGATTAACGACCTAAATGACTATCATAATTTTATTAGTGACATGCGTTCTAGCCTTTTCACGAAGTTTGCGTTACGATGTCAGATACACCCTGTATATGCCGTCGCGTGACTGGTTAATTTTTAATATTGTGATCTGTTTTATCGTATCAATATCAATTAACCGTAAATTACTCTACTATTTTTTGAAGTCGATTAATAGGTTGGTATCCGGATAAATTATGGTTTTTATTAAGAGCGGGTAACACCATGGAGCGAATGGTAACACCGACTGGAGTTGCGTTTGACATAGCAATCGACCGTTGGCGCTGGGTATTCTTTGCTCAAGCTTTGATCGAGTGGGTTGGTCATACTCAAACTCAGTGTGATGTTCACTGTTTTAATCTGAAATTATCATTGTAATCCCTTAATATTAAGGTGATCTAAGTATCTATACAGTTTAAATAATAAGAATCGAACATCACACTATAGTTATTGTCCAACGTTTTCTCGAAATACCTCCCACGATTGATGCTCATGTGGATGAGAAGACGCCTCAACTATCCGGAACTTTGGCCCCGCATTCCTGACGGTTTTCCCCGTCATATAAATTTTACTTCAAACTCTATTTTCTCAAAAGCAAGTTTGCTGGCTGGATCCTTTTTGCATAACTATGTCCAATTCCCGTAGGTCTACCAACCGAACAGAACTTGCAAATCAATTATTCACAATTCGGCATTCCCAATACTCGGAAACTTGCAGAGCTATTAACTAATCTAGGTACAATAATCACAGGAGACGTACTATAACGTATACTGCATAGCAATGCGCAAGGCGATTTTGGAGTTGCGAGAGTTGCACTTCGAAAATCGCCTTTACGGTTACGATATAAAGGTGCAGTCAATATGAGATGGCTACCTAATACCTTAATGTTTTATGTAGAAGAAATTTCGTCTTATCCGTAGTGACAGTATACGGAAAGATCGTAATTTGAAACGTTCAAATTCTAGTTGCAGTTTCACCTCGGTGACAAAGAAATGTCAAAGCCTTTTCAAATGTAGGGAGAGTACAGCTATTTTTGACATATAATGAATGAAATCAGATTGCGAACATTATGCCGATACGAGAATTGCCCCTTTGAAAGTTCATAGAAATAGGTAATTAGGTCCTCATTTGCAATACTGCGAACTACCTGGGGTAACCTTTAACATAATCACGTCACCTTTCAAGTCACACGGTAATAGTATACTTACTGTTCGTAGAATTCTAATCAAAAGAAAAAAATATAAAACCTTTTTGACAAAAAGTAAACCGTCGTCAAAGACACACAACACTACAAAGTGAATAAGAATTTGAATTTTGAATCTTTATTATAGTTAGGACCACTGACTTCCTCGCTTATAAGTTATTGTCCCTAAGCTTACAACACCACTGAAGTCTTTTTTACCAATTTTACAGGAGACGAAAAAGCTGTCTATTTTAAAAAATCCGTGGTTTTTATTCTATCGCCACTACAACGCTTTTTTGAATTACGGCTTCTGATTGGCTGAAATCTTTATCATAAGACCAATGGTTCGACGCGCAATGCACAGCTTCATCCAATGGCATTAGAATTTAAAAACCGCCAATTTTCGACTTGAGCAGTGTTGTTAACTAATTACGTTATGGCAATTTCTTTTACCACTAATTGCTATGTAAACAATAGTGACAGGAATGATATAACAAAGATTACACAAAGCGGAACTAATACGAATTATCGAATCTGGCTCTAAAATTACCCGAAAAAATCAATTTAAAAAAATGGCTTAGTGCAAGTCGGTTGTACGGATACAACAGAAAGAGAACAGAAATGGTTAGTAAATTTAAAATTATTGAAAACTAGCTTTCCGCCCGCGGCTTCGTCGGCGTGATATTCGGTTATATCACGATTTATAGATTTCCCTAAAGAATATCATTTGTTTTTTTTTTCAGGATAAAAAGTACCCTATTATTTAATCCGGACTTCTAACTTTACGTCTGCAAACTTTCAAAGCCATCGGTTCAGTAGTTACTTCGTGAAAGCGGAACAAACAAAGAAACTCACTTTCCGATTTATAATATTAGGAAGGATATTCTTTTATTAAATACCTGTAACTAAAAATTTACGGTTCTCGCATTTTTTTCGTGTCATTAGGTGTTGCTTCGTATCAAATTTCAAGATTCTGAGTTCACGGGAAGTATGCGATAGGTTTTGATTCATAACAGCTGTATCTTTTAGTTGCGTTGACTTAGGAGTGTGATTTTTTCACAGCTCCAAGGGACAGTAGACTTGAGTATTCGTTATAATTTCTACCTTGATACCTAAACGCGTTCCTGAGAAAATTGTCTTAACAAACAGACGGACGGATCGTATCCCGTTTTTTCCCTTACTAGGTACGGCGAGGTCTGCCAGGGCCGCGGGCTGTTCGGAAAAGATACCGTGGCCTTTGGCCCATAGGCAATTGAAGGAACACGGGTGGGTTTTAGTCCGTAAAAGTCAAATACGCCCGCTTCGCTCCGCCCAGAACTGGAAGGTCATTTGATGATATCCCATATCGAAAAATAATAGCAGTGTTAGTTGTCAGTAATCAGCGTGTAAGCTTTCTCTACCAAATAAAGAATTTTTAAAATCCGTCTATAAATAATTGACAAAAGTATCGATAAACGTTTGCGAAAAAATATTACGTACAGAAAAACATAATCTCCTTTTTTGAACTGTTGCCATAGAAATTGCAAAATAAGTCCCGGGAATCAATATATTTTCAATAATAAAACCATTCTTATCCTTTCGTTATCCTTCCCGCTTTTCAACAAAAGAAAAGCGGATAAATAAACTGTTGCTTAACCAAAGCTGAGAAATGAACTGTTGATACTAAAAACGGGTTAAGTTTTTTCCGTTGAGTTAACCCAAGATATCTTGGCAAAGGAATTGCCTCCATATTTCCTTTTTATTGTCCTAGTTGATTTTTTATTTGGCTTTATTACTCTCCTGGGGAATTTTATTGTGACTTCGTGTTAAAAAATACACTTGAACGCCTATTCCAAGTGTTTTATTGCCGTCCTTCAAATTAAAAAAGTGCGTATTAATTAACTTGTTCAATAAAAGTACTTGAGATTGTTAAAAAAAGTTGAGGAGAGTTGAAAACGTTTCTGTACTAGCTGTTGCTCACGACTTCTTCCGCGATCTAGGGAGAAACGTAGTCTATGGTCTTCTCCCAATCATGGTTCACTCATGTGCTCAAGTTTAGCCAAATCTGTTTAGCCGTTTTAGTGTTAAAGCGTAATAATCATACTTACAAAAACCATTTTTTCTTTTTTTTTAATAATTATAATTTAGTGCTTGACTGCAATCCCGCCTCATGGTAAGTAGTGATGCAATTCGTTAATGGTAAAGCGCACTAGTTTATTAAGCCTATTCACTTAAAAAACTTGGGAATAGTAAGGATGACGGCAGTTGAGCGAGGTGATGCAATGTTAAACCCAAGACCAACACGACCAACGATGCTGCGAAGATCTGGAGACTCCCGACGACCAAACTCACGGTACACATCGCAACACAACTGCTCAGACCCGTCCTCCATACGCCTTCACCAGACATCATACCGCAATAGGACGAATCCCACCGGCAAGACCTTGTCTGGTGGGTGGTAACTTCTGCCGGCAGCCGATGTTAAGGCCTAAATCTCTTCTCTTTATAATATTTGTTTAGATAACATAATTTAACACCTGCAATCCCGAAAAGGGTAGACAGAAATGTAGGTAGGTATATTAGTACACCCACGTTTCGTCAGCCATCTTTAAGTCCAACGTATTTGGCAACGAGCATATTGCACATATCCAAATTACAGGCGACTGAGAATTTCCAGATGGAATAAACCCAATTACACTACCCAAACTAGGATTCAAACTTAAAACCTCATACTAAGCAGTAACATTTGTAACTAATAAACCAACGAGACAGTTTTTCTTTATATTATATACTAGAGCCGCTGCCGGCGACTTTGTTCGTGTGGTTTAGTTATGCTCAGCTCCTATTGGTCACAGCGTGATGTTATATAGCCTAAAGCCTTCCTGGATTATTGGGCTATCCAACGCAAAAATAATTTTTCAAATCGGACCAGTAGTTCCCGAGATTAGCGCGTTCAAACAAACAAACTCTTCAGTTTTATATATTAGTATAGATTAGTATAGACTAGCTGCACCGCGCGGTTTCACCCTCGTAGCTTTCGCTATGTTTCTTTGTTTATATGCTCCGCTCCTATCCCATAGATATATAGATCCCCCTAAAAAATAAATAACATAAATAAAATAAATAGGTAATTTCATGGCAACACAGGCACAGTTCATAACCTCAGTTGACCTTATGCATGTAGGTATAGGTAATTTATCCACGTTTATCGAGTCTCGAAAGAAATAATGATACTTAGGCAGCTCGTGAAAAGAACTTTTTTTTTAAGTAGGAAGGTCGTCTGACTCTCCAAATGTATCATTTCATTCGATGAGCATAATGGCTGTGGCGGAGATGTTGTTCCATATTTCGTTCACTAAAAACGATACAGGCCCAGCTGGCACCGTCGCACGAGATTAGCACGGACATGCACACAAATAAAAATCCGTGGTGTCAAATCCGCGCTGGCCACAGTTGCCCCACCCTTACCAATCCACTGCTCGCCGAACTGATAATGGAAGTTCTCACGTACAGGACAAAGATATGGTGACGCACCGTCATACTGGAACCACATTGAGTACAATCACCTGATCACAACACAGCAGTTGCTACCTTCCATCAGCATGTTACATTACTCTACATTAGGAAACGACATGATCACACAATACACGAATAGTCTTCACGAGAGCGATGTTTACGCGCAACTGATAATTTAGAGTAAAAATGATTTTTATTTTACAAAATTGTACCTACGCGGCTGGCTTCGCGGCATCCTTTGAGTAAATAGGGATGTGTAAGTAATCAAAATTTTGATTTTCGATGGAAACAATTTACTCGTCTATTTTTGTTATCGATTTAGTATTGTAGTTTCTCATTCTCATTCTAGATCCAACATAGCATGGAATTGTTTAGAACTTTTACAAAACTTAAATTAGTTAGGTACACTGCTGTAAATGAAAATCATGCTAAAGTTTTAATTTCAGTTTCTGTCTCAAAATCGATGATATTGACCGTTAAAATATTTGTAAAATTTTACTAAAATTGTGTTTCATAAGTCCTTCTCGTTTCTGTTTACTAATACTTGTATAACACAAGTATTAGTAAACAGAAACGAGCAACACAATAATGTTATTAGTAATTAATTGATAAACAAACAAAAGTACTTTTACCATTGGGTAATCTGTGTTTTTAACAAATTATTCAACCAGATACAAGTTTCGATTAATAGCGATAAAAAAACGTTATTGCGCAAAAATTAGTGCATCACTAGTTATTTCTTTTAGGTCGCCGACAAAGCTCACGCGCGACGCCGCCAAAGAAATAAATAATCTAACAAAACATTAAAAGGAAAGCCGACAATTATACCGCCTAAAATGGTGTTGTCATTTTTTTAAAAACACCAAATTTTGGGGAAGTTAGCGTAAATTCGCGGGAAAAAAAGATAGTTTCAAAATTTATTAGTATTGTTACTATGATGATTATGCAAAATTTCAAATTTTATTTGGTCATGTGATTGCCTAACCTTTATTATCCTTATGGGTCGGACAGGGTTTTCTTTGCATATTGTATAGCCTAAAGCCTTCCTGAATGAATGAGCTATCCAACGCAAAAAATATTTTTCAAATCGGACTAGTAGTTCCTGAGATTAGCGTGTTCAAACAATCAAACTCGTCAGCTTTATATATTAGTAGTATAGATATCCAACAGACTCTCAAGAGGAAAGATGGTTATTAATTAACTAAATTATTGAACCAGCTAGAGACTGTAAAAAAAATTGAGGAAAAGCGAACTTATTGTTATAAAATAATTGGATGTTCAAGTATCGCGCTGTAGAAGAGAATGGTAACAAATGAAAAGATAAGGCATTTCTACATCTTTTGTTCGAAAAAGAAATATGGAAACCACACAATATGGAGAATTATATCATTGCTCACATGATAGAAGCAACAGAAATATGTTACGAAGAAATGTAACCCATACTATGATTTTAAAAGAGTGTCCATGGAGTTTCTTGCACGTTCTTCTCCTTAGAGATCTACGCTTTGGAACGTGCAATTTAGCTTCACTTTTCTTGGACTGACCGACATTGACTATTCAAAAGCACTAACGGATGGTTAATTTGATATAAACAATTTTGATTTTGATTCTTTATCTTTGTGGGTATATTGCCTTTTTTAGGGTTCCGTTGCCAAATGGCAAAAAACGGAACCCTTATAGATTCGTCATGTTTGTCCGTCCATATGTCACAGCCATTTTCTTCCGAAACTATAAGAGCTATACTGTGGAAACTTGGTAGGTAGATGTATTCTGTGAACCGCATTAAGATTTTAATGCAATAATTATAAATATTGGGGGCTCGCCATATTTAAAACTGAAACTCAGAATTGTTTTTTTTTTCATCAAACACATATGTGTGAGGTATCTATGGATAGGTCTTCAAAAATGATGTCGAGGTTTCTAAAACACTTTTTTTCTAAACCGAACAGTTTGCGCGACAGACGCTTCCAAAGTGCAAAAAAGTTGGTCCCCCCCAACCCAATCTAACTTCTAAAATAAGAAATTGAAAATCTAAAAAAAAAAACATGTGATTTACATTAGGTACTATAAAATCTACCGACGAAAATTGTTTTGAACGAGATCTAGTAAGTAGGTTTTTTTTAATACCTCGTAAATCGTAAGCCGCTTATTACCGCGTAATCTTTCATACAAATAATTTAAATCCTTTAATTTCATAAATCAATGGTACGGAACCCTTTGTGCGTGAGTCCGACACGCACTTGGCCAGTTTTTTGTCATTAAACATTGTTCACATAAAAAAAAGGATACTGTGCTCAACATTATTTATGTAATAGATTTTTATCGAACCTTAACCTCGCAATATTTTAATATAACGCTATAAATATTTATTAACGTCTAAAAATTATTCTTTTACCAAACAACCCTCATAAAAAAATTATAGACGTTAAAACACAAAATTCGCTAAACCACTCAGTGTTGAAAGTGTTACTACACAATAGACCTGCAAAAGCGAACATATTCTTTGAGTTTTAACACAGGTGGTGAGCACGGGGCGTAACGTAAAACAACGGTGTTAGTCATACCTACATAACACCACAAGCGCCTCCAACACAGCTTAATTAAGCAGTAAAATAAATACCGTATTAAAAATGAGTTTTTTTTTTTTTGTACCTTTTGTGAGCACGCAATGGAACGTGAAACAGACTTCCGTTGTGTAGGACTTTCTTTGTAAAAGAATGAAATGCAAAACCGAATTTAGAATGATAAATGAATTGAATCTTTGCTTTTTTTGTTGGAATATTTTAGGTAAGTCGTGGTGGCCTAGTGGTTAAAACACCAGTGTCACAATTATGAGTCTGCGGGTTCGATTCCAGGTACGGCAAGTACCAATGTAACTTTTTAAAGTTATATGTACTTTCTAAGTATATCTTGGACACCAATGACTGATTATAAGGTGAAGGAAAAGACCTTGAGGAACCCTGGATTTTAAATCTGAAATCGCCAACCCGCATTGAGCAAGCGTGGTGATTACGTTCAATGTTTCTCTGTATGAGAGGAGACCTGTGCCCAGCAGTGGGACGATAAAAAGTTTAATGATGATGATGATTTTAGGTACGGCATTGCGCTTACAGGTGATATACAGACAAATGTGTTATGGGCTACAAACTCAACTATACTGTATTTTATAATAGATACATATATAGATAAACATCCAAGACCCAGGCCAATCAGGAAAAGATCGTTTTCCATCATGGCCTGGCCGGGATTCGAGCCCGGGGCCTCCACGTCGCAGGCAGGCGTGTTGACCGTTGCGCCACGGAGGACGTCTAGTTGACGGACGTCTAGGTGAGTTTATTACTAAGGGTCCTGACTTGAACAATAGCTAAACGTGTGTCACTGTTACGTCAGAGTCGGTGGTAGGCCATAACACCTGCTGCCGGCAGAAGTTACCACCCACCAGACAAAGTCTTGCCGCCAAGCGATTGGTCGTGTTCTGGCATTGTGTCTGGTGAAGCCGTACGGAGAACGGGTCTGAGCAGATGTATTACGACGTGTGCCGGATACGATGCGTCAAATGGTGTTGTGTCGGGAGTTTGGTCGTGGGGGGTTTCCAGATTAATCTCCCTCTGGCACAGCATCGTTGGTCGTGTTGTTGGGTTTAACTCTGCATCACTTCACTCAACTGCCGTCTTCCTTCCAATTTACTCAGTTTTTTTTTTTGAGTGTATAGTCTCTTAATAACCAAGCGCGCTTTAACCGTACTACAATAAAA
Source organism: Sesamia nonagrioides (assembly GCA_017933935.1). Classification (NCBI taxonomy): domain Eukaryota; kingdom Metazoa; phylum Arthropoda; class Insecta; order Lepidoptera; family Noctuidae; genus Sesamia; species Sesamia nonagrioides. Next base: position 291,383 of record JADWQK010001120.1, on the reverse strand, counting down.
CTTTTTTTTTATTTTATGACTACGGTATCAAGACAACATACGATTATGCCAAAAAGCGCGCATATTTGCGTCATGACTAAACATCGCATGTTATTTGGGTGTACGGATGAGTTGCCTTTGCCTTTCATATGTAGGATTATAACAATCGCGCTATTTTGCCGCCATTGTTAACTTTATCTGCATTTATTTCAAGGTCGTAGAAAAAGTTTTGTATGCTACTATCGCAAACAGCTATTGTAATATTCGTTCTGATCTATTGTGCCTCATATTGCAATAGTTATCATTGCTTGACAGTGGCATAAATATTATTGCAAACTGTATAGTTTTTTATCAATCATATATTATGCCCTACTTATACCTAATATTTCCCGTGATGTAGCGGTACCAACAATCGCCACAAAGAAACAACTGACATACTGACCGCACACGAATTTTACATCTCCCATGCAGACTTTACCGTGCAATTAGCATGCATAACACTTCCCAACTTCAACCGTTGGGCAAGTGCCCGCCAGACTCTCCCTCATTCTCCCTTTTCTATGGAGGATGAGTGAACTTTACTCTCTGTTCCTTATGCCTCCACCACTGCTAAGACACAACACAAGCATCCTATATGTGAGTGGGACGTGATCTACCACGCATGGCCAGTGAAAGTTGGTATGTCACATGTCTTCACTATACTTAACAGAAAGTTGTGCCGCATGCATTTTGGGGAGTGTGCGAGGGAATTGCATGATTTAATTCCCCCATCTCCGTTCCATCATCGGACGACCAGTCGTACGGCGAGTTTCCACCCTTACGTTGTTAACACCACTACGATCCGGATGAAGCTTTTCGTCTCCTCCTTTATACCGCGTACATCGGGGGACTGGAATAATTTGCCAGCGGCGGTGTTTCCGTCGGACTACAATTTGAGTGTCTTCCGGGCTAGAGTGAATAGGCTCTTAATAAACTAGTGCGCTTTACCATCAACGATTGCGTCACTGCTTACCATCAGGCGGGATTGCGGTCAAGCGCTAGTTTATTATTTTATAAAAGACCTATTTTACCTTTTCTAGAATGCAGGAAAGCACTAAAAAATCTCTCTGCCAATCAAAACAAAAGGCTGATCTCTGGTTCCATTGCATACAGAGTTGACCTGTATCTAACCCTCACTTTTCTTTCGACAGTGCTCGCGTGTGCAAAGAAAATAAAGCTGTTCATTATTCATGCACAGCTTGTCACCGGGCTCAAATTTAGTACGAGACCTACGTAGCATCGGTATAAAATATACAAACTAGATGGGGACGTAAATCAACCCTCCCCTGCCGAGGTAATAGATATGTATTGCAGTCCAGACCTAAAATGAAACCCATGACTTTCGACCCTTCCATTGTTAAAACCCTTTTCAACGACCTCGTTGAGACGTCCAGGTAAAAAATTGAAAGGACTTACTTATATAAAGTAGGAATAAATGAAACGATAAATCATTCTGAGTTTGACATTATTTCTTTATAAATGTTACGGCTGTAAATAGTTCAATATAGAACCCAATTTACTTCACTTCTTTGATATTTTACGTTTATTAGCGAAAAATATTATACGTGCGACAGCAGGTCAAGCTACCAGAAATTGGCAAGTATTCCCAGCCAACATAAAGGATCAGTTAAGATAAAGTTGAAAATCTATACTAATATATAAAGCTGAAGAGTTTGTTTGTTTGAACGCGCTAATCTCAGGAACTACGAGCCCGATTTTAAAAATTCTTCTTGCTCCCACGCTGCGATCAACAGGAGCGGAGCATATAAAAAAACGCGGACGAAGTCGCACGGACGCTAGTCTAATATAAAAATCTGAGAGATTGTACTAACTTGATTTGCTTTCGTCTGTACAACAATACAATTCGTCAATTGATCTATTCGTCGTTGAATTCGTTTCTAATGTAACATTAGAATTTACTTTTTTACATTACTATAAGCTTTTTGTAGAATATTTCACTGCATTTTATTTATAACTAACTGTTTTTTACTAATTTATAACTAACTGTTTTTTACTAATTTATAACTAACTGTTTTTTACTAATTTATAACTGTTTTTTTACTAATTTATAACTAACTGTTTTTTACTAATTTATAACTAACTGTTTTTTACTAATTTGTAACTAACTGTTTTTTACTAATTTATAACTAACTGTTTTTTACTAATTTATAACTAACTGTTTTTTACTAATTTATAACTAACTGCACCTTGTAGTTTCAACGGCATAAGTTTCGATTTCTGGAAAATATCATTAAAAAGTATTCTATAAGTAAGCCAACTGTGTCCTAAATTTTATCCAATTCTTTTTTATCAATTCATCCATCCATAATCACTAACTTTCGCATTTAGTAGAATTATGAGAAATCCGATTCGTCGTGTTCCGGCATGATGTCTGGTGAAGCCGTACGGAGGACGGATCTGAGCAGTTGTGTTGCGATGTGTGCCGGGTACGATGCGCCAAATGCTGTTGTGTCGGGAGTTTGGTCGTGGAGAGTCTCCAGATCAATCTCGCTCTGGCGCAGCATCGTTGGTCGTGTTGGTCTTGGGTTTAACATTGCATCACCTCGCTCAACTGCCGTCATCCTTTCTTTTCCTAAGTTATTTTAAGTGAATAGGCTTAATAAACTAGTGCGCTTTACCATCAACGATTCCATCACTGCTTACCATCAGGCGGGATTGCAGTCAAAAACTAGTTTATAATTATTAAAAAAGATCTACAATTTTATTGAGAAATATCAACAGGACTCTTTTCTTCTAGTGAATGAACTTCTGCCTATACTTAAATAAAAGGGTTTTTTGAGCAAGCCCTTTCTGTCACTGTCTGGACCTATTTATTTATAGACTGAGAAAAGATCCCAGATGTGGAATGGTCTAACATAATATTGTATTGTGACATCAGTTATGTCGTGGCCTTAAACACATTGCGACCTTCGTTTACCAGGTCACTCAGAAAGTAGGTATTGCGACAAAAAGTTTTTATGTAACTGGCCAGTTATAATTTATTTTAAAAATATGTTTCTATAAAACTAATAATATATACGTTCCAAATTCAAAACTTCCCTCCACATTTTTTTACTATCGCATAACTTTCTGAGTGACCCACGTATAGAGCCTCCATTATTGGACTATACCTATAAGAACAAAACAATATAGCGAACTAACCTTACAAAATGCTGCCTAAAAAGGGAAAAAGTTTCATGTGTGTAGACAAATCTGTTTTTTCTTTTTTTTTTTTTATTAACGTTGAAAATATTTTTGTTAGTGTGTTTTTATTCAATTTTCTATATGTTTCTCCAATTTAGATCTACCAAAGTAGATCTAACATTTAAATAACAAACATTTTTTCAATGTTATTGAACAATAAAACAGACCTGTCTAAACACAACGATGTACACCGGCCTAGTCCTAGTTATATAACATACTATTACCACAGTCTAACTTACTATCAAATGGAATCATATTGAAGCATACTGCTAATCCATTGCTCAATATGTTCAAAAAACGCGTCTACTCAAGAGAGTAAATAACGCAATGAATATTCTCGAACTGAGAGCAGCGATGGCCTTGTGGTGTCGACCGTGATTTACAAATTGTAGGTCGCAGGTTCGAGCACCGTCAGGCACATTACTTTATGTCAATTATTTCATCACCACAGCTCTCAAAAAGATGAAAGGAAACATCGTGAAGAAAGGTCCTAGAACCAAAAATTTCAAAGATGTGACACCTACCAACTCGCACTGGGCCAGCGTGCCCACTCCCACTCCTACTCCCTCTCACCGAGAGGAGGCTTATGTCCCGACAGGTATAATAAGTTATAATTATAATACCTTTTCTTTAAAAATACCAAATACAATTTTTCCATCTCAATCCTTACTTATATTATAAATGGGAAAGTGAGTTTGTTTGTTTGTTTGTTCCGCTTTCACGCCGTAACTACTGAACCGATTAGTTTAAAATTTTGTAGACGTAGAGATAGAAGTCCGGATTAAATAATAAGGTACTTTTTGTCTCGAAATAAATTTGATTTTCCTGAGGGAAATCTAAAAAGCGCGTTATAACCGATTTCCACGCGGGCGGAAAGCTAGTCAAACATAAACAAAGAAAGAAAAACAGTTAAGTACAACGCTATGCAACAGTAGGATCATTATAGATTGATTATGTATTTATTGTCGAACTGTCAAAACAGAACCCATTTCTACTACCCTGCAGGTTTTATTAAGCCAACACTTCCCAGTTATATTTCCATTATTCCAGTGTTAACCGAAAAGTATGTTTTAACAATTCCAGTGGCGAGCGTGGTCGACTGATTAAATTTCACGTAACGGTCAAACTTTTAATAAGATCTTCATTATTTTCAGCGTTAAATATGCAGTACACGACGGTTAGACTCGTAGTTTTTGAATTTCAAAGGTCCTCTCTATTTATGAGCAGAGGTGAGTTGTTTTAAATACTGAAAATGAATTATGGTTGAGAAAATTCAAGAATTCCTAGAATAAAACCGATGAGTTTGCGAGCAGGTGTCTAATTTCTATGAATCTTGACATAACAATTATTGGGTTGTATCCTTAAAAATAATTTAATGTCTATCAGATAGATTTACAAATAAAAACTTTTTTACAAAAAAACAACCGACTTCCAAAAACCACTACAAAGTGAAAAATAACTAATTTCGGAAGTCGGTTTCCTTCGTTTTGTATATTCGTTTTTGACACCGACTTCCGAAATTAGTTATTTATCACTTTGTAGTGGTTTTTGGAAGTCGGTTGTTTTTTTTGTAAAAAAGTTTTATTTTACGCTTTTTAGTTGTTAGAAGTACTATGTATTCAGTTGCATCCGGTCAGACTGGAAGCTGACGCAAATATAGTTGGGAAACGACGTAATTTTGTTTACTTTAATTTTTACCCGTAAGTATTCCCTCAACTGCTCAACTACATCAATATAAATGAATTAAGTCCAACCACAAAATAGCTACTGTAAACCGTTGAGGAGTTCCCGGAACTGGCCTTTGTCTTCATCATCAGAGCTCTTATGACTGTCACAACCCATCTAGGTGTAAAGTTCTTATCAATACAAATTAATCGAGCCCAAACACAAGGTAGCTGTTGTGAATTGTTGAGGAGTTCCTACGACTGTCTCCCGGCTCCATCATCAGATCTACTTCAGACCTTTATTAAATTGCAGTGCTTTAAAATACTTAATGAAAATGCTAAGAAATGCACTAGTAGCCCCTGCAATTTTTGAAAGTTCCCCTTATTTTCTCTGGTCTTCCACCATCAAACCCTGATATCTTGGGACCACCTTGGGAACGTTTTCTTTCTAACAGAAAAATAATTATCAAAATCGGTTCATAAACGACGAAGTTATGCGCGAACAAACATAAAAAAAAAACATATATACGGTCGAATTGAGTAACCTCCTCCATTTTGAAGTCGGTTAAAAAAAAATATTGAACACGTATTTTTTATTTTTTCTTTCATTCAAATACTTAGGAAGATATATTGATTTGAAATGTCGCATGACGTCACGCCGTGGTATATTCTGTACCCCTGTGTAATTAGCCCCCACTCGGTAACTTTAATACGCTATATCTCAGTAGTTTTTGGTAATTTCGACAAAATAAAAAATACGGTTCTTATTTTTTTTATTATCTATAAGACGGATTAATTTTTTTTTTTTTTTTTTTGTTTTTCATACCTTGGATACATCCCTATTCAATAAACCTAAGTTCAACAAATGGAAGTGTTGTTCTTCGCATCAATCAACCTGGTAACGGCCTTATCTCTAAGGAGTGCTTAGTGCTGTATCAATAAAGCGTTTTCACTTACAAATACTTAGTTCGTTTATTTCAATCCATGGCTTCATATGTTCGAAAAATGTGCCTGCTAAACAGCGTAAAAAACGCAATGAATATTGTCGAACTATCAAAACAAAACCCATTGCCACTGATAGTGATTTTAGGCAATTCTTTGCAGGTTTTATTAAACCAACACTTTCCTAAATGTATCTTATATCTTTGCCAATTAAATATGAATTTTTACATGATCTTCATAGTAACAATACTAATGAATTTTGAAAAAAAAATCCATAAATTAAGTCCAGTTCCCCAAAATTTGGTAATTAAAAAAAAAGTTACAACTCTATTTTAAATAGTATTATTATGAGTGATGCTACCACATACCGCGTGCCCTGCCTCCCTTCACCCGCGCATGTATGCCTACCATGTTGCCTACCACACATGCATTAAGTTACCTCTCTTTATCAAAATAATATTTATTTTTAGGGGGATTTTTTTAAGTTTAGCCCGGTTTTGTAGGGATTATTAGAATCAGTTAACGATACCTAACAATAACTTCACGGATCGGACAGAGTTTTCTTTACATATTGTATACGCGTATCGCTTGAGAATGGTTAAGATGTAAGCCGGAATGATAGAATGCCAGCCCCAACATACATAGTTCATCTATATAAATAAAAATGAATTGTTGTTCGTTAGTCTGATTAAAACTCGAGAACGGCTGGGCCGATTGAGCTGATTTTGGTTTTAAAATGTTTGTCGTAGTCCAGGGTAGGTCTAAACGGTGAGCAAATAAGGAACAATTGCGAGTAAGATAAAGTAAAACGACAATTCCATTTTCCCAGATAAAAGTTGACCACTTACTTTCTGTCAAACGTTTGACAGTATTTGTACTCTCAGTTCCACTCAAATTGAAGAACGCATTAAAACAAGACTTTTGAATCGACAACATAATATCAACTTTGCTCATAACATCGTGTATTTAAATTTCAAAATATAAAAATAAAATTAATAGGTTGACATGTTTGACGGGTGCCAGCCTCAGAGTGTTACCAGCTCACAAAAATATTTAAATAAGTCCATGGATACAACGTGTAGGTGCGCGGGTCAGCTATATTTATATAATATAGCATAACGTTATGCTATTAAAAAATATTATAACACCCTAATATTTGCGTTCAGCTTTTTTACCATTTTCATAGACCACACAGAAATACCACCAAATTTGTCCTATTCAAAGCTTCTTTAATGAATAATAAAACCGTATATTATCTCAAAACAATATTTCTACAAAAACTCACCCGAAAGTTACTCAATCATACCGAAGAATACTCCTGACTAGATTAGCACTGAAGAAGAGCAAGAAATTGCACGTAAAGAGCGCCGCCTTAGTATGGCTCGACTGCGTGCTTCTGACTCACAAGAGCAAAGGGAAGCAGCCCGTGAGACGGCATGGTTGACAATGCGAAATCATCGAGTAAACCTCGGAGATTAACAGCTAGATAATTTACGAAACACAAGAAGAAATTCATCAAATACTGATTTGATTCAGGCAGCGTTTCAATACGATTGCAACAATGATTACTGCTTGCATACTAGCGTTTGGTGGAACTGGTAAGACATTTCTCATGTCAGTAGTTTTAGCCACTGTTCACGCAAGATCCAACATTGCCGTTGCAGTTGCTTCTTCTGGAATAACAGCCACATTGCTAGAAGGCATATTCTGCATTAAAATTTCCGTTAAATCTTCAATCTATTGAAGAACCAACATGTAGTAACATTACAAAGCGCTCCGCTATGGCCAAAGTTTTATCCGAATCGAAGATCATCATCTGGGACGAATGCAAAATGGCGCATAAACGTGCATTGGAAGGAATTAACCGAACATTGCAAGATCTAGGTAATGACTCGAGATGTTTTGGAGGCGCAATGATTTTACTGTCTGGCGATTCCAGCCAAACAGCCAGTAATAGTACACCTGCTGAAGATTTCTCTGAGAAATTGCTAAATATCGGTAATGACCGAGTACCTATCGACGAATCGAGCGGACTAATTTCATTTTAAAGACGAACTTATCAACAAAGTATTCCCAAACATCATTCATCATCAACCTTTTTTATCGTCCCACTGCTGGGCACAGGTCTCCTCTCATACAGAGAAGGATTGAGCGTAATCACCACGCTTGCTCAATGCGGGTTGGCGATTTCAGACTTATAAAGTCCAGGTTTCCTCAAGATGTTTTTCCTTCACCTTCAGTCATTGGTGTCCAAGATATACTTAGAAAGTACATATAACTTTAGAAAAGTTACATTGGTACTTGCCTGACCTGGAATCGAACCCGCGCACTCGTACTTGAGAGGCTGGTGTTTTAACCACTAGGCCACCACGACTTACCCAAACATCATTACTAACCTCAAAAATAATGAATGGTTGAGTAAGCGAGCAATATCGGCAGCTGAAAATAAAGATGTACATGACTAAAACTACATAATTTTGAATGAGATCATTGGTACACTGCATTCTTTCAAATCTATTGACTGTGTAACAAATGAAGATGATGCCACCAACTATCCAATGGAATTTTTAAACTCCTTGGATGTACCTGGCTTACCACCGCACAATTTACGAGTAAAGATTGGTTCCGTAGTAATCATGCTTCGAAACTTAAACCAACCATAACTGTGCAACGGAACACGGTGGTAAGTAAATTGATGAACAATTTAATTTACGCCACAATACTCAAAGAAAAGTTCAAAGGTGAGGAAGTTCGCATTCCGAGGATCCCGATGATCCCAAGCGACAGGCCGATCCGTCTTGCATTCGCCATGACTGTGAATAAGTCACAACGCCAATCGTTGAAAGTTTGTGGTCTTAATCTCGAACATCCATATTTTTCCCATGGTCAATTATATGTGGCATGTTCACGAGTCGGAAGACCTTCCATGTCATCTGTTTTCGCGCCTGATAAAAAAAAACAGAAAAAGTGGTTTTTCACAAGGCGATATGCTTTTTATTTATAACTAGCTTTCCGCCCGCGGCTTTGCCCGCGTGAAATTTTTTTATATCGCGCTTTTTAGATTTCCCTCTTATCTCAAAATCATTTTTTTTTTCAATAAAAGTTAGCCTATGTCCTTTCTTAGGATCTAAAGATTGTCTATGCCAAATTTCATCAAAATTAATTGAGAGGTTTAAGCGGGAAAGCGTAACAGACAGACAGACAGAGTTACTTTCGCATTTATAATATTAGTATGGATTATCCTAATTTAAAAAGTAAAAAATGTAATTATGTGATATTGCCTTTAAGGTGGAACAAAGTTCGCCGGGTCAGCTAGTATTAAATAAAGCTGAAGAGTTTGTTTGTTTGAACGCGCTAATCTCAAGAACTACTGGTCCGATTTGAAAAAATATTTTTGCGTCGGATAGCCCATTGATCTCGGAAGGCTTTAGGCTATATAACATCACGCTGCGACTAATAGGAGCGGAGCATAACTAACTCCACGCGAATGAAGTCGCTGGCGGCCGCTAGTAGTTCATGAAAAGGCAAGGTACCATATGATAAGACATCTACAATTCCATGTGATGACTTGAGAGCGGCTAGACCGATTTGGCTATTTTTAAATCCTTAATAATCTGTACCTAAAAGAAAACGAAAATGGGCAAGAAAAACAAAACCTTGGAATAATTTCAAAGCTTTATTCCATTTTTAGCCTTTTTAGTGGATTTTTTAGGAACTGTTAAAACTTGGACAGCCCAAGGTATGTCTTTTCAGCTTGTAGTTATAAATATGTTTTACTTTTGAAGATAATTCACCTGTCGTTCGAATTAAGAAATGAATTTCCTGGTGTTTTTCATAAGACGCTGTGGAGCAACATACTTGCTTTTATGGTGATTAAAATTAGAACACAATAGGTGACACAACACTTACTAGTAAGTATTACTAAAGTACCTCGGTGACCTGGTTTATGAACAGGCAGTAAACTGTATGCGATACTAAAGAATAACTTTTACCTTCTTGCGCAAGTTCTGCATAATTTTTTGTACTTAATTAGGCATGAATGCCATACTTTATATAATTTATAGGTTCTTTTTATGGGTATAATAACATTATATGGGTTATTTATATATTTGAACATTTTTTTAAAAGCGCTATGAAAAAATCACTACCAACAAAAACGCCAACTAGTAAAGTATAAACGAGACAATATAACAAAACGATTTTCGTAAAACCGAAAACTCCATCTGCACCATCTTGCCTCATCATCATCATCATCTCAGCGTATAATCCCGGTTGCATCCGCGGCTTTCGCGTTGGAGCCCAGGGTCCGCTTTCCTACACTTGCTCCTCCATTTCGCACGATCTCTAGCATCCCGTGGTGTGAGATTGTTGACATGCATGTCATCTCTTAAGACGTCAAGCCAGCACTTCTTTGGTCTACCTCGCTTGTTCCGGCCCGGCGAAGGCGCCATGGCAAAACATTTGTTACCCACGTAACCTGCCGCTTTTCATAAGATCTAACCGTACCAGCGTAAGCGACCCTCTTGCAGTTTGTCTGGTATGTCACGGACACGAACACCGCCACGGTTGCGGGAGTTCCTGATGCGGTCTTTCCGCGTAACTCCACACATCCACCGCAGCATATTCATCTCCGTAACACGCAATATGCACCATCTTTGCTATTTATAGTAATTACGTATAACCCATTGGGTCAGCGTGGTAGATTACGGCCCACTCCCTCCCACCGAGAGGAGGGCTGTGTCCCAATAGTGGGAACATTATAGGCTAATTATGTTGTATGTAAGTATAACTCTGGTTATAAAAAAAAAAACATGTATTATTTTTATTACAAAGAACTCCTTATGACATTATTCGGTACCAATCTGAATACCTGTATTAATCAAAAATATTTTTGGTAACATTTTACTTGCGTTATAGGCCACCATGCTGGCTTCTATGCGACGTCATAGAGCATAAAAGCTGCCTAACAACGGAACGCTTTCAATGACCCCTCGCTTGTTAAAACATGAGGAGATATTAAGAGGTGATTCTAGTGCCGAGAAATTTAGGAAATAGGTATTTGAGGAAACTATTGCCATCGCGCTGCTTCCAATCTCTTCCGGTAAAGTACGAAAAGGACAGTTGCAGCTCAGGCTGATTTTACTTACAAAAAGGTTGACTAAAAGACGTTTCGTATTCCGCTGTTTTCTTTTTCAAAACACGACAAATCTCAAATACTTTTATAACAAAATAGTTGAGTTTGTCTAATAGTCATCTGAACATCACGGAAAAAATGTGTTATTTTTCGCGATTTTGAAGTATCGTATTTCTTTTATTAAGTTTTGGAAAAAATCAAATTATAGGGGCACGTACATATAGGTAATCTCAGTGTAAAATTGTAGAAAAAAAATAATTGCTCTAAAAGCAGTATCCACGAAGAAAACAACGGAATACATTTGTATAGAGAAAGCACCAATAGAGTTCCCTCTTATGGCGTTATGAGAAAATAGATGAAATACATTTGGCTTTGCCGAAGCTGGGTAAAACTACCCACTTCTTAAAACTCTACTTTGAAATTTTATTTTGTAGGATCTGGAAAGAAGATATTTTCTAGAACACTAAAAAGCAATATAGCGTCAAGTTCCCAGCTTAGCCAGAGGGTTTAGGTTTTTGTGCAGTGTCAGAGGACACCGCACAAAAATCCTCGCACAGTTAGCGGAATTACACTAATCGAAAATTTATCGAAAAAAGCTTAGGTTAGCTGAGCTTGTACGATTACCCGCGACGGATTCACCGCCGTAATCCCAGATATATAAATGGAACCGCGTTTGCTAGTGCGAAACGTGCTTTCCCGCGTTTGCGTTTTGTCGCAAAATTGAGAGAAATGAGCGCGTACGCTGCTAATTGAAAATAATGCTCATTGTTACAATGTTGCGGTGATAACTGAGCACGGTCAATACTTTAATATCATTAGAGTTGAACGAGATTATTATGTCCATTGAAGGGAGATTTTTATAATCGTCTGTAAAAGATCGCCAACCCATTGTGTCACCCTTTTACATCATGAACCTTTACAGTCCCACTGCTGGGCACAGGTCTCCTCTCATACAGAGAAATCTCATATCTTCATATTAATGTTCTGTAATTCATATAATTCATATTAATTGTTCTGTAATTCATTCTGTGTGGACGACAGCAGGTCAAGCTATCCGAAACTGTCCAATATTCCCATCAACCTTGAGCCTTAATACTTTAGAGATAAAGTTGAAAATTGAATAAAGAAATCTGACAGATTGTAGTAGCTTAATGTGCTGTCGTCTGTACATAATAAAGAGGATTCTATTGTATTCGTCATGTTTGTCATCAAAAAGTAACAAACTTTACAAGTGCATTTATTTCTAGTTGTACCTTATCGGTGTTTTCATATAAAAGACGGATATAGGAAACCCAGCAGAGGTTTCTGACATGTAGATGAAAATAGAAATCTTATTTTGCCATGTAATTTTGTTTTCTTTGTAACGAATAGGTAGAAAATTAATAATACCTAATGCTCTTTGCAAAATTAATAATAATGCTCTTTGCTTATAATTCTGTGAGAGCAGGCGCAGCGGTTATTAAGCCAGTGGTGCTCAAATTACCAATACCACACTCTTACGAGTTGCGGGTACGACCCCGAAAGGCACTTTGTGTAAATAATTACATCTTTACTACTCGCAAAACGGTAAAGAAAAAGCACCGTTAGGAAACTGGCAACAAATATGACATCCATGAACCCACAGTGGACCTGCTTGGAATATTAAAACCCATTCACCCTTGAAGTGCGGAGGCGTGTGTACTTATAGTCACTCATAGTAATAATTATGTGGGGAACAGAACTGGTGAATTGACTGTATATGAAATGAGTACTTTACTGCTGTTCTATAAAATAAAAAAAAAGTTAAAAAACTAAAACCCAACTACGACAAAAAACGACGCTGAAAAAGTATAAAACAAGATTTTCAGAATACTGAACTGAACAAAGTTGCTAATGTAGTTGCAAGTAAATGGACACAGTAGTAATGTCATACAATACTATTCTGAAGTATGCAGTATTCACTATGTAGAGATACATTTTCATGTTTGGAAAGGCGTAGTCACACGTTACATATACCTACCTACCGTAGCACCTTGACAACGTGTGACTACGCCTTTCCAAACATGAAAATTTATCTCTATATAGTGAATACTGCATACTTCAGAATAGTATTGTATGACATTACTACTGTGTCCATTTACTTGCAACTACATTAGCAACTTTGTTCAGTTCAGTATTCTGAAAATCTTGTTTTATACTTTTTCAGCGTCGTTTTTGTCGTAGTTGGGTTTTAGTTTTTTAACTTTTTTTTATTTGTACTATTTTGGTGTTAAAGTGTATTTGTGGCGCATAATATTAACAAAAGTTAAACTGATGAACTAAAAACTAGGTACTTGACATATAACATCTACACGCACATATAACAACATAAGCCCGAAGGCATATAATGCAGAGGCCTTTTTATGGGAGATTTATTTATTGTTTGTTCAGACTACATGTGGTCCATTGTGTTAGTAACAATTTCACTTAAACCTATGTTAGTACTTAATAACTAAAACCGATTTTGTACGGTCCGCTAATGCCCACACAAGCGGACTATCTGCCCGGGCCGCTATCGAGTGCAGAATGATGTTGGGACTGTCACGCAACCCGCGAAGTTAGTAACGAGGCAGATTTCTTGCGCCATACTGCGTCAAAGCTGTCAACGCGTGCGTCAGCGAACATCGTTGACGCACTACAGAAGCGCGGCAGTCGCAACAGCGTCCTGAACGCATTGTTGTATTGAATACGCAAAGCGTTGCAAGCCCTTTGGGTATATCTGAACCACAGGGCCCCCGAGTACAGTGCCAGTGCCAGAGCCAGTTATCAAACTGTTTCCGCCTTCACCGCGTGGAGTTACTCCCAGCTTATGTCGTTTTCATTAGTGCATTACATATTCTAATAATGTTCACACTGCTCTACATTACATAAAGCGATTCACAGTTCCCGTGATCCGCGCTTTACTCTTATCGCTCATATTTAACATCACTAAAGCATTCTTGTAATTATGTACGAGCATAAAGCACTCGTGAAGCTCTTTCACGTGATACCAAACACGGTATATTTATTTTAATTTTATATTAACATAGAACTTTTTGTCCGCTAGAGGGCGCAATACTAAATTTGGTGACAAGCTTTATAGCTCATAACTAACAGAATATCAAGGCCCTTCTAATGGTACTGCAGTGGTCTTATTCTGATAAGTAGTAAAGAAGCTATTAACGAAAAGATGTGAATTATATGCAACCAGCCCATGAATACAGGTAAAGTCACACGCAAATGCTAGCAATATATATATATTCAAAATGTACAAGTAAAGCCCTTTCAAATGATACCAAACACGGCATATTTATCTTAACTTTATTTTTTTACTCTGTATGTTTTGTCCGCTAGAGGGCGGCACAGTAGATTTTGTGAAACCCCATATAGCCTATAACCAGCAGACAATTAAGACGCTTCTAATGATATTTCATTTGTCGAATTCTGATAAGTAGTTTAGAAGTTACGAGGGAACAGATGAACATACATACATACATACAAGAGACACACATTGAGGGTAGATGGCGCTGCCGTCACGTAAACATCGGCTCCCTAAATAAAATTATTTAAAAATTGTTTTATCGAATATATAGTGTTGAAGTGTTGTGTTAAAGTGACAATATAACTTGGAATTAACTATCCTATCGTTATCTGGACGCAAATTTATCCAGAAAGTGAAAAGAATAAAGGAAAAAAAAGACTAAATTTGATGTCTATCAAGTGACTTCTAAATAAGACTTTGGTGCAACAATCCCTACAAAGCAAAGTAATTAACATAGTATTTAAATGTAAAAAGAACGTGAACTATCTAAAACATTAAAAACATTGTGTTAAAAATGTGTACAAAAATTAATGTGACAGTGTGAACATTTTTGCAGCATGAGTCACATAACGGCTATTTAATGTTTTAAAAACACTATAAGCTTAAACAGATGAACAATTTCACATTTAGTATTAATGTCTAGTTGGTCTATTAGAGACGGAACCGACTCAAGAAGTTGCGAGTACGAAGTGCCGCAGGGTCGAACCCACGATCTATTAACTCTTTTTGGAACTCTTTTTTTTTTCTCTTTATTTGTTTTTGGTATTTACAAGTAGTTCCAAGAATATATAATTGTATTATTGTACCAAAAACAATTCAATTCAAAACAATTATTCTGGAATTCGTGCATCGTGATAAACTTGACAACTGAGTTGAAGTTTGTAACTGAAATTAAAATGAATTTCTTGGATAACATCACATTTCGGCGGAATCGCACACGATCTGAACCTAATGATGATGAAAGCGACATCATCTTATCTCAGACATTAAACTGTACAACAAGCAGTCTACCTGAAATATCCGAAGATGAAGATACTCCACAATTAAAAATATTAAAAGATGAGATTGCCAGCCTTACATCTCAGTTAGCTAGTGCGCATGAAGAAATAGAAAAATTATCACTCGAGAACTGCAATTTAAAGAAATTAAATGGAGAATATAACAAAAGAAACGACATGTATAAAAAAATTGTAAACAGTCCAGGAACAATTAAATCGAAGACAACATTACTGACACCTAAAAGAAATACGAAGACAAAACAAACACAGACTACTCCGGTCATTGAAAAAAGTTGCTCATCACCTATTAACACAAAAACAGCTAAAAGCACCAGCAGAAACGTAAGCTCAAGTAAGCCAACACAAAACACACGAACCGATACAACTCCAAAAAAGCATTCCGTGAAACGCAGAATATGCCTGATAAGTAGCGAAACAACTAATCGATTATATACAATTGCCGAAAGAACTAATCTGCGTGATTTTGAAATCTGTCACTACCGGAAACCCACGTGCGGATTGCGTCCCATTCTTCACAAAATTGAAGGAAAAGTTCAAGATTTTACGCACTCGGACTATTGTGTTATTTACATAGGAGAGGAAGATTTTCGCAAGACACACAACTATTTGGAGTTAGTCATGTTTATTAGAGAAAAGTTAATGGAATTGAACCATACTAATTTTGTAATTTGTTTACCTACGTTTAAGTATATGACAGATGCTAATATTATGTATAACAGTCGTGTAGAAATGTTCAATAACTTACTTTACTTGGATATAAACACATATAACTATGCATATCTACTTGACTCAAATCTGAATTTATCTTATGACCATGATAGCTACAGCAAACGCTTTGGAACATTAAACAAAATTGGTTTAAAGATAGTCGTATCGGATTTACAAGACCTGATTCTTAGCCTATGCGGCCTGAATGCTACGCACTCAGGGGTCAACTGCCACCCTCAAACTAGTCATAGCCAACATGATTTTCCCAATAACTCACAACAGACAAATTCTCAGTTTTTTCGTTAATTATCTAAACATCTTACACCAGAATTTAACACATTTTTCATATAGCCGGTTTATTTAATAAATGCGATATACTGACTGTAAAATTAGCAGAATTAATGGACAAGGGAACTGTAATAGATGTTCTTTGTGTTACAGAACATTTCATTCAAACGGGCTATGAAAATTTATTGCACATTCCGAATTTTTGTCCAGCTTCATTCTTTTCTAGAGATACAAAAAGAGGAGGAACAGGTATCTTCGTAAGAGTAGGACTTCAGTTTACAGAAATATCATATATAGCAAAACAGTCAGTTTCAGGCATCTTTGAATGCTGCGCTGTGGAAATAACGGCCTATAAAATTATAATTATTTGTATTTATAGAATCCCAAAACACAATTACGAAGTTTTTTTATGATAAACTAGAATATATTTTAAATAAAATCAGTCTATCTTCGAATAAGAAAATTATGTTGTGCGGGGATTTTAATATTGACGTTTTAAAAAAGAACAAGACCACATTAGAACTAGAATGTTTTCTTATGAAGTACAATTTAAAATTAGCACTTAGTACTCTCACTAGGTTAAAAAGTCAAACCTGTATTGATAATTTTGCCCACAACTATCGGAAAGAATGTAAAGCTACAGTTGAAGATCTGATCCTTTCGGATCATACATCTCAAATACTTACAGTACCAATACACAAAACTTGCAAATTAAAATATTGGAAAACAAAAAAACAGGACATATGTATTGAAAATTTAATTACTTTTAAAAAACATCTCAGCTCTCTGTCTTATATGCGAGTATATGGAGCTAAGGACGCGAACGAAGCTTATGACAGTTTTATTGATGATTTTATGCTTATATATAGTTTATGTTTTCCGGAGAAAATTATAACAATTAAAACGAGCAAGAAAACAAAATGGTTATCGCGTGGAATAAAGACATGTAGTAAGAAGCAAAGGCAGTTACTTTGGGCATATCGATTAAATTCAAATTCTAAAAATAAACTAGCCCTTAAAAATTACACAAAACGGTATAGGAAAATTATCAAGTTAACACAGAAAGCACAAAATAATCATTTCATACATACCGCTCAAAATAAATCAAAAGCTACATGGAAGATCATAAATAAATCTAAATTTTGTCTGCCACTTGAGCCTATAATGTGTGTGAAAAGAGACAATATGACATTTACAAACGCTTTGGACATCGCAAACGAATTGAACGATTATTTTATTGGCACAGTTAAGAAAAATATTAAAGTTGACATCACATTAAATAATACCCTTGACAATCAAGTATTGAATTCACTATTTATGCAACCTGTGACAATTGATGATATAATACAAATAATTTACAATCTTAAAAATACTAATACTGTAGGATATGATGGAGTTTCCACAAAAGTATTAAAGTTTACTAAAGAATTAGTGGCAGCTCCATTAGTTCATATTATTAACTTATGCATAGCTGATGGCATCTTCCCAAACAAACTCAAAAAAGTAATAATAAAGCCTCTGTATAAAAAAGATGACAAAACAAATCTAAAAAACTATAGACCTATAGCAAAAATTCCAATTATCTCAAAAAATTTCGAGAAAGTAATCTATAACTCTTTATATGGCTATTTCGAAAAGTATAAATTATTTTGCACTGAACAAAAGGGTTTTCGTAAGAACACTACGATTAATATGGCACTTTTTGACTTGCTAGCTAACATCATGCCGTCAGTAGACATGAGAAATCCAGTCTGTGCAATTTATACTGACATGACTAAAGCTTTTGACTACGTAGATCATAAGATTTTGTTGTGCAAATTAAATAGTTATGGTGTAAGAGGAAACATCTTAAAGTTAATAGAATCTTATCTGAGCAATAGGCTACAACATACGGAAATTTCTAGGATATGTCCTAAAACTAAATTAGAAACCTTTTATGTATCAAAACAAAGAAATGTAAAGTATGGCGTCCCACAAGGTAGTGTACTGGGTCCTTTACTTTTTTTAATATACATTAACGATCTCCCGAAAGCAACGACTAACAAAATGGTTCTATTTGCAGATGACAGTACAGCAATAATAAAATGTACAAATCCAAGTAACTATAGGAATGACATTAATACTTGCTTAAGTGACATTATAAATTGGCTAGATAATAATAATTTGGTTATAAACCTGTGCAAAACAAAAGTGATGCATTTTTATCAAAGACAAGGAAACCCTAACGTTAGCATTTCTTATAAAGGCTCTGATATTGAGGAAGCTAATATGGCTAAGTTCTTAGGTATCACTATAGATAGTCAACTCACCTGGAAGCCGTATGTTGAAGAACTGTGTAAGAAACTCAGCAAATCCGCATATGCTCTTTTTCAACTTTCAAAGTACGTTAACAGTCAGGCACTTTTTACTGCATACCATGGATTGGTTGCATCTGTCTTGCGTTATGGCATTATTTTCTGGGGACATTCTACTGATGTGGGACTGGTGTTTAGGTTGCAGAAGCGATGCATCAGGTCAATGTGTGGCCTTAAGACGACAGATAGCTGTGTTGCCTATTTTCAGTCATTAAAAATTTTAACTTTGCCTTGTTTATATATATTAGAAACGGCATTATTTGTGAAATGTAACCCACATTTGTTTAAAAAAATATCAGAGGTCAGAAGAAATCCAATACGGACTCAATACGTTGATCAACTGTGCCAAGTGAAATGTAAAACCGCACTAATACGAAAAAGTTTTTTTGGTGTTGCCCCACGAATATATAATAGGGTTCCAAATGTTATAAAAAATTTGACAATAGTAAAATTTAAAAAAGCGCTAAATGACATTTTAATTATGAAGACTTATTATACAATTGACGATTTTCTTAATGATGATTCACTTGTTTGATTGACGTACTGTTTCCACTTTCTGACATAGTTATTGTAACCCTGTTTTTGTTTTTTTTTATTATTTTTTGTTTTTGTTAATTCTCTCTTAAATTTTGAATTATGAACATTTGCATGCCCATGTGACGGTAAAATATGGCGAACTATTTGAAAAAAATCACCTGTGTGCTATACCCATGTTTGCAAAGAAATAAATACTTTACTTTACTTTACATACATACATACATACATACATAGCCTGTCAAAATCATAACCCTCCTTTTGCTTTGCCGTAGTCGGGTAAAAAAGATACTATAAATACCAGTGTCTTACTATATTGCCACCAAATGATGCCAGTTTAAAAATAGAACGTTCTTTAGTTTTTTCCACGCGTATTGTGAGTCTTCAATAGAAAGGCTTTATGGCGCTAAAGCGTGGACTACACAAAAAAGACGTGACATGGGGACGGGAGTCCCCAAAGTGCCGGAGTAAAAAGATATACAACTTGTATAAATGCGATCTGACATGAAACCTACAGAAATGTCAGCAGTAATGCATCTGCTTATTATTGCCGTGTAAATTTATATCCCATCCTCTTCTCAAACTGGGTGGCCAGCGTTGAGGTTACTAATTCTGAGTTAGTAGAATAGATTCTACTACAACTCATACTTCAAGTAGGTACTAACCTCTTAATACTTAGAAGTCAGTACCTACTTGCTTTAGAAATGAAATGAAATGAAATGAAATGAAATCGTTTATTAAGCAAGTAGGATCACTGATCACTTTTACACGTCATGTTTATTTTTTATTTTATTTTTTAACTAGATGAAGCCGGCATTTCCTAACTGACTACCTCTGAGAAGAAATAGCCGAAACAAACTCAGGGATCATCGTCTTTTTTCAAGTCCAGACATTAAAAATGAAAATGTTTACAATAATTTACCTTATAATTACGCATATTGCTTAATAACAATTAACAATGCTTAACAGAGCGAGCAGCTCAGTCCCAAGCTTTTTTGTCTTCTAAATAATCTGTGATTTTATAATACCCCTTTTTGCAAAGTTTGGCCTTTATATGGTTCTTAAATCGTTTAATGGGTAAGTTTCGAACGTCCATGGGAAGCTTGTTGTAAAAGTGTATACATTGACCCATGAACGAGTTGCCTACTCTGTGGAGACGAGTGTGATGTAAAGCAAGATTGTGTTTGTTCCTGGTATTTATATTATGAATATCGCTTATCTTCTTAAAATTCGAGATATTTTTATGAACATACATAAGATTTTCAAATATATATTGTGAAGCTACAGTCAGAATGTTCACCTCTTTGAACTTTTCTCTAAGAGATTCTCTAGGACCAAGGTTGTAAATGGCTCGAACAGCCCTCTTCTGTAAAACAAAGATGGTATTGATGTCCGCACAAGTTCCCCAGAGAAGAATCCCATAAGTCATAAGACTATGAAAATAACTAAAATAAACAATTCTGGCTGTATCCACATCAGTTATCTGTCTAATTTTCTTAACAGCAAAGGCGGCAGAACTGAGTCTACCGACAGCTTCTCAATGTGAGGACCCCATTGTAACTTGGCGTCAATAGTTAATCCAAGAAAAACTGTCGACTCGACAGGGATCAACTCCACTCCATTCAGTTGAACATTGGTACTTAGCTGCCTGACATTTGGCGTAGAAAATTTAATGACTTTAGTTTTTTTTTCATTTAAAAGGAGGTTATTTACATTAAACCAATGGACAACTTTAGAGAGTGCATTGTTAACTTCGTCAAAATTTGTTAGCTGACGCTTGACTTTAAAAATAAGAGAAGTGTCATCCGCGAACAATACTATGTTGTGATTATCCCTCACGTGATGAGGTAAGTCATTAATATAAATTAAAAACAAGAATGGACCTAGAATTGAGCCCTGCGGAACGCCCATGGTGACCACAGATCCTGCAGATCTCTTGCCATTAACATCAACCCTCTGAATTCGATTATTCAGATAAGAAGTCAGAAGGTCGAGAGCTCTGTCCCTCAAACCATAATGGTACAATTTCCTGACAAGAGTATCATGATGTACGCAATCAAAGGCCTTGGACAAATCACAAAAAAATACCAAGACCATCTTGCGATTCCTCCCAGGCCCCAAATATGTTCTTTAGCAACGCCACGCCCGCATCTGTAGTTGAACGACCCTTTGTAAAACCAAATTGTTTCACGTGCAATAAATTGTGTAAGTTAAAGTGCCTCAACAACTGTTTCAAAATTAATTTTTCAAAAATTTTGCTCAAAGTTGGTAATATCGATATTGGGCGAAAATTCGTGGGATCAGTTGTACTACCAGATTTGAACAGTGGAATTACTTTGCTTAGTTTCATCAAATCAGGAAATACACCAGATGTGACACAAGAATTAAAAACAATTGCTAAGAAAGGTGCGATAACATCTATTATTGAAGCTACAGTGTATACTGACAAACCCCAATGATCGGCAGTTTTTTTTACATCAAGATCCTTAAAAGATTCTATAATGTCTTTAGCAGTCACAAATGTAAATTCAAAGTGATTATCACATTCTGGAACACATTCTTTTAGTATGGCATAAGCAGAAGTGGAGGAAGAAGACAAAGTTTTTGTTGTCATTATGGGAATATTAGTAAAAAAATTCTCAAACTCAATTGCTACCTCCAAGTCCGCCTTTATATCTTCAAAGGCTATGTTAAGTTTGACAATAATAATGACATCCTCATTAAACTAATGGCCCATTTACATTAGTTCGGTGCTTGAATGCGTCGCCCTAAAAATTTTTAATAATTGTAATGGCTACGAAACAAATTTCCATTATGAATCACATTACAAATGAATGCATGAAATGATATTATTAGATGATATAACTGTAGCAAAGATACAAGTTAGCCTTTAAAATATTAATGCTAGATAACATTAAACCTCTCTGGACATTCCGTTGCGCTGTTTTTATAATAAATGTTATGAAAACCAATGGTTGATATCGCTACCGAATATCAACGAAAGTTAATATTAAAAATATACAGATATTGGTTACATAGGACAAGGATTTACCCTACAAAGCCAAAATGTAGGGTTTTTGAATAATTTAGGTAAGGTAAGATAACATAGGTTTACCATTAAAAGAGGTTATATTTTTGGTATTCTATTAATATATTATGGAATAGTTAGGTATGGGAGTCAATATGAGGATTACTTATTTTAAAGTAATTGTTTTGTACATATATGCAATCGGTTTTCAAACTCAAATCATTAATTTTAAATATAGACACTTTTGTATTGTCAACAAAAAAAAGAAGTGGTTATTTAGCCTCAATTCTCAAAGTTGAAGCCAGTTGCCCATTTTAAATCGTTATAGGGTCAAATCAAAACAAATATAATCGTTTATTCAAATTAACTGTTCATTACTATACATAGTATTGGATAATGGCATGTACTTTTTTTAAATTAACAGACAGCTGTGCTACTGAGGTATGTTCCACCACTTCTTCTTCCCAGCGAAATCACAAGGAAGTGGCGAAGGGCGGGCGTTTTGGTGGGACTGTCTTATGTAATATTGCCATTAAAAAGTGCTGATTCCCAGCCTAATTTGATTAAATGACTTTTGATTTTGATTTAGGCTAAGAATCTGCATTTTTCAAACCTCGCCCCCTCTTCAAATCGTTCTCCTCATTGCTGAGGGTCGTGATGTCCCTGTGGAATTATCCTCTTCTTCACAATAGTTCGCCATTTGCTACGATCCCTGGCCGCGAGAATAGCATCATGCAGGCCGGTGTCCTGAGATGAACGAATTTGGTCAGTCCACCTTATTGGACTGCGACCTCTGGAACGTCGTCCATCCACCTTCCCAGTAACCATCAGATGTTCGAGGATGTCTCCATCCTTTCTGGCAATATGGCCAAACAAACATTGGAATTATAAAAGGCAGTCCCCTAAAACATCTGCCCTTAGCCACTTCCCAGTGCTTTCGCTGGGAAGAGAAATCATGATTATAGCTACCATTTGGAAAAACAGTTTTAAACTAGTTGCCGATAACTAATCCCCGAAACAGCGTCCTTTCGGTGCAGTGTCTGTAATTACATGCTATTCATAGTTCATCAAATTGCTAAATAACCCTTTCATTCCGCTCTAAACCAAATCTACTATTTTAGTAATGACTGGAAACTGTTAATATTCCGTTCGAAGGCTGCCCACCTTACAGAGACACTAAATTAACAACGAGAATAATCGTGTGAGCCACGAAAACGTATAATAAATAAGAGAACGAACTCATTCCCCGACGCAAATATAGTCAGGAAGTACTTTACAAACCTTCCTGGCTCATTTAGAACTTTCGCACCTACTTCAACAACTTGAACCACCTCTGTGGCCAGCAATAAACAATTCCAAGTAAACTTTGAACCATAAAACATAGAAGCAGGTTCTGTTGTGGGAAAAATTCTAAGCACGTACTCGTAGATAGAATAACTCGATTTCCTGTGTCAGGCAAAAGCAATTATTTGTTTTCTGACTAAATATTCCCGGGCGCGCGGAAACGTGGGGGCACCTATTATATTTATTCTGGTCCACTGCGTAACGCTGTTCGTTTATTAGTTTTGTGTAGATATTAAAAAAGATAAAAATAAGTGGCTCTTTCTTTGGTTTAGGTTTCATAAAGGGTAAATTGATTTAGCTGTTGGGTTTTATTTAGTTGATGTAATTTTGCTACGTAGGTAAATCTAAAAACAATTATACTTTCCTATCTTTTTATGTTGGCTATTCTTCATTTACATCTGTTTCGTTCATCAAAAGCAACAATTTCTACCAATATTATTTCCACACCAAAATCATGCAAAATTATGCATTATCATCAAAATTATGCAAGAAAAAATAATAGAAACAGACACGTCTATTTAAAAACTGGCTAAATGGACGCGAAACAAACGGAGGGAATGTTTCGGCACCTTCTCAAATATACAAGAGTTATTATGATAATATAATTATCTAGGTACGACAACATTCAATTGATCATATTAATGCTAGTACCTACGTAGGTACCTATATATTATGATTACGTATTATTAGTTGCGAGGAACTCAACACCATTAAAATGTTGACGAAGGATTTATGTCAAACAAATATGACGCGGAAAATTGTTAGTAAAAAAATTTTTTTATTCCATTAATGGAATAGTTAATGCCAAAAAGTAAATCTTAAGAATTGGGCTTCATTTTCTTAGCTCTTAATAAATCCATTAAGTAATTAGAAAGTAAATTTTCTGAATTAAAAAGTTAAACTAGAGTTACGATTATGTTTGTCAATCGCAGTCTAGGCCGTCGCTCTCATCATCATCAACATCATCATCCACTCGTCCACTGCTGGGCATAGGCCTCTTCCATGGCACACCAACAAGCTCGATCGTGAGCAGTTCTCCACCAGCCACTACCAGCCACCTTTTTGAGGCACTTATGCACCTAACATCTGTGCGAAAGAAAGAAAACTCGAAACAAAACCCTCTACCAACCCGTCTGGCCAGCGTGGTAGTAGTAGGCCATTACTTTGCATGACAGGCACAGCAAATCGTCGTTCTATGTAAAATGAATTCAGACGGCTGGACTGGAAGGTAACGCCTACATAATTGACTAGGTAGATGAAGAATCCCAAACTATTAATGAATTCATCAAAAAACCTTTTTTTTTAATTCTGTCAAATACTATCGCGAATGGAGCGTAGAAACAAAAGTTATAGGTTTGTTACCTATAACTTTTTTTGGCTCAAACTTGAACTTTTGCTTTATGTTCTATTCTTTATTAAAAAGCTGCTTGCCGCCAAGCGATTCGTCGTGTTATGTCTGGTGAAGCCGTACGGAGGACGGGTGTGTTGTGTGTCGCAGCTGTGTTGCGATGTGTGTCGGGTACGATGCGCCAAATGTTGTAGTGTCGCGACTTTGGTCGTGGAAGGCCTCCAGATGAATCTCCCTCTGGCGCAACATCGTTGGTCGAGTTGTTGGGCATCCATTGCATCACATCGCTCAACTGCAGTCTTCCTTCCTATTCACTCAGTTTTTTTGAGTGAATAGGCTCTTAATGTTTATTAAGAGCCTATTCACTCAAAAAACCACTAAGGACCACTAAGGAGGCCAGGCTAGGCTTTACCATTAAGGATTGCACCACTACTTACCATCAGGCGGAACTACGGTCAACCACTCCCATAGATATAAAAAAAGGTTATTACAAACTTCGGCAAAACCTACGTATTGTTTCTAACTATAAATTCAATTGTTGAAGTTCTAAAAGTTATTGAATCAATCTTTAATTTGTTTCTTGATGTTGGTAATATTTTATTCTTTAACCTTTTTCACTTTCTCGGTTTTTTTTTCTTTCTCTGGATTTAATAAAATTAGGTCGAGGTTATTTTTGTTGACCAACCCGAAGTTTTATTTGTAAATAGTATGAAACTACATGTAGACCTTGGACAAGACTGTCCTCAGACTAACTATGGCTTTTAAAGAGTAGGTAACATGCAAGAGTTTAAAAAAATAACTTAAAAGCACTGATAGATTTGCAGTACTTAGATTTTTTTCCTATATGTCAAAACTGTTCTGTTTACTATTGTCTGTAGGTACTGAAGCAGCAAAACGCAAAATCAAATCAAATCATCATTTATTTCGAGTAACACTGACTCATATACAATTAATACACACATAGTCACATTACACATACAACACTCAATCAAAAGCCAGCCCTTGGGATACTGGGAGTGTCATTCAGCCGGTTCACAATTTTCTTTAAACACAATGAGCACTCGGAATTAATGGCACGTGTGGGTTTCAACAGCTCGAAAATATAATTATCAATCTCACAAATGAAATACACAATAAATAAAATAATTAATATTGCAAATAATTGATAGTAATTAAGATCATCACGCAGGTTATTATAAGTATATTATATTATTAAGGGTCTCTTTTAACCTTGCACAATTAGGTAGGTATAACAAAATCCCATTAATTCATCTTAACTTCAACGCTATATAATTCAAAATAAACTTCACCACTAATTTACAATTTATGGGTTAGTTTTGTAATACTCCCCTAACTAGTAAGGCGTAGAAAGGGATTTGTAAATGAACAGATACACCCTTCCTTCTTCTCATTGCTAATTTAGTGAACAAAGTGAGTCGAATGGTTGGGTCACATACCTATGTAGTTAAAGTAGGTATGTGTTAGATGTAATTATGTGTGCTATTAGTAATTAGATAGATACATTCACCTTAATGAGAAAGTGGGGGTGGGATATTTTTAGGAGTACACATAAACATTTACAGGTTATGTAGGCAGTTTAGGTGCGTAGTCCAATAGGAAAAGACTTTCTATTTTTTTATTTTTTATCTGTTAATATATTTTGCCCCGCTGGATAAAGGCCTCCCAAATGTCCCACCTTTCTGTGTGTTGTGCCTTCTCCATCAAATCGGCTAGGTATGAGTCGCTTAGACCGTAACCCAGGTAAACCGTCACGCTAGCTTTTCTAAGGCCTGCTTTGATGACAATGTTCGTGTTCACCATTTATCTGTAGGAGAACTACTTACTTTGGCCACATTTCCTCACATTCACTAACTATGAGATATATATAGTAGGTATCATCATCATCATCAACCTTTTATCGTCCCACTGCTGGGCACAGGTCTCTTCTCATAGAAAGAAGGAGTAGTATTTTGTAGTAGGTATGTGTATATATAAAATGGGAAGCAAATGGCTAGTTTCAATAATAATGATAAAATATTCATTTAAGAGCAACATGGATTAGAAAAACAGAGACAAACAAATTCTGAAAAAAAAAGTTATGAGTATATTTATCAGCCCGTTAAGTCAAGCTGTGTTATTGGCATTTTTTTATAGAAGATGGCATTATTAAAGAGATAAAAACGGTCTAGAGATTTATTTCGAGTTTGGTAAAATAGCAGCTATAAAATAGGTACAGTTTTAAGGAAGAATTCGGCAAATTCCTTTTGTCTTATGCAGTTGATGGACAAAATCTAAAATTGAAATGTAACTGCTACGTGCTGCTACCAACTGAAATCTGAAGTTAGAAATTTAGTTGTAATGAGTTATCATTATAACTAAAGTTACGATTAACACTATAACAGCCCATCATCATCATCATCATCCCAGCGTTAATCCCAGTCGCATCCGAAGCCTTTTCAGCTTTGGAGTCTCGGGTCCGCTTTACCAGTCCAACTGCTGATATGGCTAGGTATACTTCGACATTTTCCGTGAAGCGACTGCCGCCTGACCTCCACAACCAGAAGGCGACATCGAAGCATTGCAATTAGACCAATTGTTGGATTTTTGAGGGCTCCAACAATCCGTAACGACTGCCACTAGATGTTCGTATGGCAACCGGGACCAACTGCTTAACGTGCTTTCCGAGGCACGTCCAGACAAGTGCAAATATTCATATTCATGCATACAAATACCTGCACTGTGCGGGGATTGAACCCGCGCCACCTTGCGCAGCGGTCGCGTCCGCTACCGCTACGCCACGGAGGCTGTCACACTCTATGCTAAATTCACATAACTTTCCCCGGTGAGACTTTTACAGAATTGGCCAGGCTGCTTTTTAATCACTTAAAAGGCACTCTGCCGATCGATTCTAAACTGTAAAAAGTTCTAAACAAATGTGAGTTTTAGTTGCAGTTGGGCTTTTTACTTTACTTTTTTGAATTCTAATAAGAATCACTAATACACAATTTCGTCCAAAAAAAATCTCTTTTCATTTACCGAAAAAGGTTTATTCTTAGTGACACAGGTTTGGTTTTAATCTAGGCTCTTAATGGCAGCGAAGAGGCTGTGCCTCATTATATTCTGAGTAGCTCTCCCCTCCCCTGTGATTTGTAAGGTAGGCCTTAGCCCGACACCAGACACGGTCTGTTTCATCAAAAAGTTTGTTAATCTGGTAACTTTTAGCCTGTATAAATAATTGTATGTTAAACTTGGATAAATCTCATAAATTTAAATAGTAAAACAGAACTTTCTTGAATATATTGGTTTTTGGGCTTTTGCGACAAAAATGGGCACAGAAAAATAGTTGTAGATAGCGGAAAAGAGAGAAATAATAACTATAGATATTATCCATACTAATATTACAAATGAGAAAGTATCTCTGTCTGTCTGTGTGTCTGTCCGGCTTTCACGCCAAAACTACTGAACCGATTGTAATGAAATTTGGTACACAGATAGTCTAGAGCCTGAGAAATTACATAGGCTATAAAACATCCCGCTATGTCCTACAGGAACAAAGTAGGAACGAAAACTGTTTCGAAAACGGGGGGAGGAAACGCGGACGTACATAATGCACCCATTATTTTAACAGGCGCTTATCTGAGCTCTTTCGGTTCGAAGCTTACGCCGGTGAAACCGCGGGGCACAGCTACTTTAAAATGAAATTTAAAAACAAGATTATTATTTCTCATTTCTTTTTCACATAAAATAATTTATTTTATGCCAAACACCACAAGTTAAGCAATCGCCCGCTTCGCATACAAAATGTTAATCTCTTGCTTTGATCAGCACCTTTTTGTGTTAAACTTTATACCTATAACCAAGTATCAGCATAGAAAACCTTTCATTTTTTCTTTTTCTTTTCATTTACATACACATATATGTCAGGAAACATCACGCTTGTTTACCCCGAAAGGTTGAACAGAGGTACTTTTTACTGACGTGATTTACTGACGAAATATGTGTGTACTGTACAAGTAGCATCATCAACTTTTTTTCGTCTCACTGCTGGGCACAGGTCTCCTCTCCTACAGAGAACGATTGAGCGTAATCACCACGCTTGCTCAATGCGGGTTGCGGATTTCAGACTTAAAGTCCAGGATTCCTCAAGATGTTTTCCTTCACCTTGTAATCAGTCATTGGTGCCCAAGATAATCTTAGAAAGTACATATAAGTTTATAAAAGTTGCATAGGACACACATATTTCGTCAGAACTTATACAACGTTATGGTCGAAATCCTAGGACAATATTACCTCTAATAAGCTAAATGAAAGTCTATATGAATGCAGGTATATACAATATGTAAAGAAAACTCTGTCCGATCCGTGAAGGTATTGTTAGATATAACTGATTCTAATAATGCCCACAAAGACAGGCTAAACTTAAAAAAAAATCCCCCTAAAAAATAAATATTATTTCGCAAAAAGAGGTAACATAATACATGTGCGGTAAGCAACCCCTTCCGCGGGTAGCGGGGGGCAGGGCACGCGGTACCTGTGACGTGGTCGCGTCGCTATTCGCTTATAATAAAACCGGTGTACTGTACACTTTTTTTAAATCTGTCACTTTTTTTAAAATTACCAAATTTCGGGGAAATTGGAATTAATTCCCGGGAAAAAAGGATTATTTCAAAATTCATTAGTATTGTTACTATGATGATTATGTAAAATTTTATATTATATTTGGTCATATGATTGCCTAACCTTTATTATCCTTATGGATCGGACAGGGTTTTCTTTACATATTGTATATACAATGTTATTTTTCGTATATGTGAAACCCGAAACACGTGTCCACTATTTTTAAGTAAAGAAGCTATGTACAACATTTCAAAAAGATATAAAGAAAAATCACGAAGTTGTGAGAGGATTCCTATAAAGAAAAAATCACGTTGTATACCTAAGTCATGTTTTTCATTATTTCTCTGACGGTGATTTTTAAAGTTACGCCTTGAATAAATGCTTTTCGAAAATCAACCCCAACGTGTTATTTTATCGACACACTAGATGTTACTCGGAACTAGATACGCTCGAGAATTCAAAGTTAAAACAATTAATTTAGCTGTGCAAACGCAGGTTCACAACTAAATGCATTACCTGTGGAATTTTAAGAGATGAGCTTTAAGTAGTTATCTACTTCCTGCTGCTATTGGTAGATAAATAAATTGTTAGTTTTCAATTAATTTACTAGTAAAGTTTGAAAAGTATTCTATCAATTTGAAATTCCGTCGTAATTCATCTTAAATGCTTTAATCATGAACGATTTTTGAAAATGTTAAAAGTAATTTGTATCTAACATACTAATAATATCCCAACCTAACTAAAACTTTAAAGCAAACCTGAGGCATTTCGCCTTGTCTTTTATACCGCGTATATCGAAGGACTGTAACAGTTTGCCTGCGGCAATCTTTTAGCCTAATTACAATTTTATTTAAGTGTCTTCAAAACTAGAGTGAATAGGCTCTTAATAAACAAATGCGCTTTACCAACAACGATTGCATCCCTGCTTACCATCAGGCAGGATTACAGTCAAGTATTCGTTTTTAAAACATTCTAATACCACATTCATATTTAAAAAAAACTTATTTTTAAACCACTCCCGCCATAATCTATCTACAACGTGTAACAAAAAAGGTATATACATACCAAGGGCATGACATCTTTAGATGATGTCAAACGATATCGGAAGGGTTTTAACTCAAAATAAAATACTCAAAAAATTGGTACCAAATATTCGGTTTCGTGTGTTTCTTAAAATAAAATCAGAACAAACGTGGCAGCACACTACATACGTTAATAACTACTCGTTACCCGTTACGTTACTTGCCAAAATCCGATAAATGTCTTCAATATCTCTGTGCGACTAGTATGATAGTAGCCTATCACAGGTGGTGTTTTTCCTCATAACTTCCTAACATAAAGAGATAGAATTAAAAAACCCTTCCAATATCGTTTGATATCATGTAAAGATGCCACGCCTTTGTTATGTATATACCCTTTATGTTACACGTTGTATAAATTCTAGGAAGAAATAAAACGAATGCCCTATGTTTTGATGCGAACTAGAAATGTATTTTATTTTACTTATCTGTTTGCTTACTTATATTATAGTCACCCCAAACCCTATTGTTTATAACCTACATACATTAGATTCACAATCAGCCTAAAAAGATGGTTGAACTGAACAAGCGCACAACACGGCACTTGGGTGCTTCTTTCATTTAGTACTTACTTTATAATTCTGGCTTTAATGCATGCGTGTAAGGTAGAATTTGGTTTGATGTTTGATGTACCAGACTGGGTCGTAAAAAAATAATTGCTTTTTGTACATTGCTTTGTCATAGTTTATAGTTTATACACTGCACTTAAGGCTGATTTTAAATGAATGTATATTTATTTGGACTACTTTACGACTTGTCCATGGCGACAAGTCGTAAAGTAGTTGATAAGAGTTTTGTTGGAGACTGTAGATATACAGTCTCGAACAAAACTCTCTAAAACAAAAACTCAAAACTAATTCTTACTAATACTTCCGTTTTATAACATCACACATCGATCACTTATACACTATATCTAGTAAGAATTAGTATTGCCACGTTGTCTCTAGCCGAGATAAAAAGCCTTATTTGACATACCTAATTCTCAAAACTCTTACCGTAGAATTTCTCGTAATCGACGGTTTTACACATAAACGCAATGTCTTGGTCGAGGTTGAAATATATAGAAAAATAATTTTAATTAATTTAATTAGTGGGGTGCAGAATCATGTACTGAAACATTGATTGGTTTAAATACATAGTAAATACACCAAAATATAAATAAAATTCTTTTTTCTAATATGTTTCAATACATTGCCACAGCCGTCTACTACAAATCGCTCCACTTAAAATACTGGTGTTCAACTGAATCCGGGTAGACCGGGAGCCTACCTCACATAAGTCATCATCATCTCAGCGTTAATCCCAGTCGCATCCAAAGCTTTTTCAGCTTTGGATTCTGTGGTTCGCTTTACCAGTTCGGCTAAACTTCGATAGTTTTCATGAAGCGACTGCCGTCTGACCTCCACAACCCGAAGGCGATATAGGATTGTAGTTAGACCAATTGCTGGACTTTTGAGGGCTCCAACAACCCGTAACGACAGTCATTAGACTTACGCAGCGGCGAGTTCTCTACCGCTACGCCACGGAAGCTGTCACCAGGCGACCCCACATAGGCATTCGGCTAAGAGGCTAGGCAGATAAAGATCTGCTAAGACTTGAATTTCTTGTGTAAAATCACAACTTATAAATAAATCTGACTCGAGAGAAGATTGCCCCAGATTACATCGTTTTAAAATTTATATTCCTGTCATGTCTGCTGAGGCAGATTAATTTTACATTAGATGGCTCTGGCTTTATGGAAAATGCCAGTGGCACGTTGTTTTATGTAAAATTAAAATACATAGGTATACAATTTCGTATATTTTGACGAAAAAATAATTAAGACAAGTATTGCATTTTTAACTAGCAGATTCGCGCGGTTTCACCCGCGTAGGTTTCGATATGTTTTTTTAAATATGCTTCGCTCCTATTGGTCGCAGCATGGTTTTATATATAGCTTAAAGCCTTCCTGGATTAAAGGGATATCCAACGCAAAAAGATTTTTTTCAAATCGGACCAGGAGTTACTGAGATTAGCGCGTTCAAACAAACAAACTCTTCAGCTTTATATATTAGTATAGGTATCAGTTTCTAGAGACATACAGTTACTTGCATCAAATAAGTGTACGTCACCATAGGACCTAATTTTAAAAATAAAATTATAGAACACACTTTGTTGAAGTATTTTTCTTTCATATTCCTTGCAAAAATGAAATGAAAGAAAAATATTTTAATTAGGACACAAACAGGAAATATAAATGAGTATTTGTTAGTAAATTAACAATTCATTCATTTCAGATTAAATTATTATATTATATTAAATTATTGTAAGACGTTGTTAGAAAATACCTCTTCATGAATGTATACACTACATATATTCATTACGAGGCGTTTTTAAATAAGTGATACAGGAAACCACTTTGTGTTGACCGGTGTATTGATCAAACCATAGCCCAACATGGGCTTACGCAATCAATTTCTCTGAACGTGATGAAATTTTTGATATCCCCTCCCTCGTTGGTACGTCAGATAGACTATAAATATTAGTCTGATAGTTTTTTTTTTATAATTATAAACTAGTGCTTAACCTTAGTCCCGCCTGATGGTAAGCAGTGATGCAATCCTTGATGGTAAAGCGCGCTAGTTTATTAGGGGACTATTCACTCAAAAAAAGCTGAGTTAATAGATACCAAGGAAGACGGCAGTTGAGCGAGTTGATGCAATGTTACTTAAACCAAACAACACGCCAAACGATGCTGAGCAAGAGGGAGATAGATCTGGAGACAATCCACGATCAAACTCCCGACACTAGAACATTTGGCGCATTGTACCCGGCACACATCACAACACACTCAGACCCGTCATCCGTTCATTTCACACAGGGTACAAAAATCTCAAGCCTTAATTGCCATAATTCTCAAAACCCTTACCGGCCTGCAAGCCACCTAGCTGTCGGTACATACGTAGCTTAATTGAGCAATAGACTTGACATAAATAACACGCGTTATGAAAGTTTAAAAGAAATATGAAACACATAAGCAAAACATGCTGAGAAAACCAGACGTCTTAGAAAAAACTTCGAAAATATCTGACATTTAGCAAAACCGCACTGGATCCCCATGGTGGGCCGCCGACTCCCCCTCTCAGAGAAGAGACAAGAGAATAAATACACTGCGTTCCCGTAATCGGAACATTTATAATATTCTAACAGCTGGAACACTGGACTCCACCATAGGCTAGTTGTGATTAATATTGTCCTTATTTTCTTATATTTTAGTATTGTCTCCACGTTGAATATTAACATGGCAGTAACAGCTACTGTGACAATAATTCCGAATATCTTTGTGACAATAATGCCATAAAGATATTCGACAGAGCCGAATAATATCGTCTATTTCTAGACTCATATGGACCACTTTTATGTTACTATAAAGATATTTGACAGAGCCGAATAATATAGTCTATTTCTAGACTCATATGGGCACTTTTATGTTACTATAAAGATATTTGACAGAGCCAAATAATATCGTCTATTTCTAGACTTATATGGCCACTTTTGTGTTACTTTCATACCTCCTTTTACTATTATAGACAAAAGCAAACGTGCGGGTAGTAACTTCATTGACACGAATATGTGGTGGCAAGCGTACGTGCCAACGTGCCTGAACCACTGAGACTGGAAATAATAAAACATGACCGCCTCAACTTAATGAAATTATCACGTCTTTCAAAGGATAGAATTTTGTTTTCAGACTAGGCATTCCTTTTTTAGGAGTTTATGATGATACAACAAAATTTTCATTTGGTATTGTTATTATTGGTCTAGAGACTGTAAAAATCTATCTAAAAGCATTCTGTAACGAATTAGGATTAAAATACACAAATGTGAGATAGTTTGCACAGAAACCTTTTTTTTTTGAGATGGGAAATCATCATAAGGCTTCTCCCGCTCTGGGCAGGGTGTGTTTCTTCACTTGCCTGCGCGATGGCCACGGCCACGAAATTTGGACTTAAACTCTGAAATTGCCAACCCGCATTGAGCAAGCGTGGTGATTACGCTCAATCCTTCTCTGTATGAGAGGAAACCTGTGCCCAGCAGTAGGACGATAAAAAAAGGTCAATGATGAAGCAAACTGAAGTGTTAATGGGCCGGCCATATTAGCCGTAGAACCGATGACCGTTGGAGTAGACGTGTTTTTGAACGCAGACCGCGAATCGGTAAACGCAAGATGGGACGCCCTCAGGCTAGGTGGAACAATGATCTTCGCAGGATAACTGGTAGTAACTGGATGAGAGTTGCCTATGTGCGGACTGCTATAAGCTGAAGATGAATGATAAGACTACATGCCAGCCTCCTTATTGTGTAATATACTATCACTATCGACTTGAATCTTTGTGAAGCATATTGATAATCCATTGTTTCATTTATTCGTGAAACGTGTCTACTCAACAACGTAAATAAAGCACTGAATGTTGTTGAACTGTCAAAATGAAACCAATGATAAACTGAACTGATAGTGTGTTATGCAACTGCCTTGCAGGTCGATGGAATAAAGATAAAATTAGTGTAATTATCATAATATCATGCCAGATATAGAACAAGACAGGGAGGTTTGGAAGAAAAAGGGTAAGCCCTTGCCCAGCAGTGGGACACCAAATAGGCTATAAAAATATGGTATGTCTAACCCTATATCAGGTACAGGACTGATATATGCACATGTATTTGGGAAAAAAATATTACATGATGTAAAAATGATTGGAATCGATTCAGTTGCTTATTCTGAACAAACTATATTCAGGGTTCGTATAAATAAAAAATAACGTTAAAAACCACAAAAATTACAGAGCATAAATATTAATACTTGTTTGTGATCTTCCTGTTCAAGTCGGAATAAACACTTGTCCTTTCCTTCTTTCTTTTATATTTTCCCTAAGAAATAGCCTAATTAAGCTATAATAGTCTCTCTGCTGGGACACAGGCCTCCTCTCGGTAACGGGGACCATAAACCACCACGCACGCCCAGTGCGGGTTCTTATATCGATTTTTGGATACTAGAACATGCCGGTTTCCTCACGGTGTTTTATTTGAACCTACAACTCGAAAGCGTAGCCTTAACCACTGCACGAATATATTTACAGACTTTACTTAAGAGGGAACTCTAGTGGTGCTTTCTCTATACAAACGTATTCCGCTGTTTTCTTCGTGGATAATGCTTTTAGATTATTATTTTTTTCGGACTTTTTTAGACCGTGATTATACGTGTCTTAATACTTAATTAATAAAAGAAATATGATACTTCAAAATCGCGAAAAATAACCCATTTTTACCATGATGGTCAGATGATTATTATACAAACGTGATAAGTTTTTGTCAAAAAAGAAAATATTAGAAGCATATGTATACTTTTCCTTTAAATTTTGATATAAAAATAATTGAGATCTGTAGTGTTTTGAAAAAAGAAAACAGCGGAATACGATACGTATTTTGGTCAACGTTTTTCTAGGTAAAATCAGCCTGAGCTGCAACTGTCCTTTTCGCACTTTACCGGGAAAGGTTGGAAGCAGCGCGACGGCAATAGTTTCTTCAAATACCTATTTTCCAAATTCCTCGGCACTAGAGTCCACTCTTAACACCACAAACAGTAAATTTTTTTTTACAACAAACACTAAAAAAAAGGTTTACTTAAAAGCACTAGAAACTCTAGTACTTTTAAGTAAAGCTTTTTTTTTTTGCAATAAAATTCCTCATAGATATAGGCTCGTTCAATACAATTCTAACAAGCACAAGTCACAAAAAACGATCAAAGGTAATTTCACAGCCTTTATTCCTTTGATATAAATCGAACGAATTTCATAGCAGTAGTCCAGATAATCTACCCGATATCGATGTGTACATTTAAACGAACGGTTCGCTGGATCCATCAATTAACAGGAGCGATCAACTTTTGAACGTTTTCGTAGTGATTAATGACATACAGTTAGTATGTAGGTATCTATATGGAACGAACCTGCGTCACACTTCTAATGGCTTAGATATTTGCGTACAGTTATGTTGATATCATGTTCGAGAGATAATAACTATAAACATTTTATTATTAATCTTTAATTGAAAAGATATTAAAACATAGCCCGCATAGCATACATTACAATAAACTGAAATGAAATCGTTTATTAAGCAAGTACACCACACACACACACACACACACACACACACACACACACACACACAGTACACAGTAGTTGTACTGATCATTTCCTAACTGACTACCTCTGAGAAGAAGTTAGAATAGAATTAAATGAAATGAAATTGTTTATTAAGCAAGTAGGATCACTTTTACACATCATGTTTTTTTAAACTAGTTGGAGCCGCCATTTCCTAACTGACTACCTCTGAGAAGAAATACCCGAAACAAACTCAGGGTCCATCGTCTTTTTTGAAGCCCAGACATTAAAAATGAAAATGTTTACAATACACGTACATTATTGTACCTAAACATTTTCATTTTTAATGTCTGGACTTCAAAAAAGACGATGTACCCTGAGTTTGTTTCGGGTATTTCTTAAAATTATTATTTAAAAAAAAATTCTATATTATAAATCTTATTTAAAAAAAAAAACAGTGTTTAAGATGTCATAATTGTAGCATAATTACGCATATTGCTTAATAACAATGCTTAGCAGAGCGAACAGCTCAGTCCCAAGCTCTATTGTCTTGTAAATAATCAGTGATTTTATAATATTTTTTTTATAAGATTTTGCAAACTTTGGTCTTTACATAGTTTTTAAATCGTTTAATGGTTAAGTTTCGAATGCATGGGAAGCTTGTTGTAAAAGTGTATACATTGACCCATGAACAGTAGGTAATGTACAGCAAGATTGTGTTTGTTCCTGGTTTAAATACTCTTTGTAACG
The DNA here is from genome assembly GCA_017933935.1 of Sesamia nonagrioides. Lineage (NCBI taxonomy): Eukaryota > Metazoa > Arthropoda > Insecta > Lepidoptera > Noctuidae > Sesamia > Sesamia nonagrioides. The sequence continues at coordinate 253,893 of JADWQK010001120.1, read as the reverse complement.
TACACCATATGTGCATAGGTCTTATACCTTTTTAAATTTATTCAGCCTCTATAAATCTAAAATATTTTGTCTCTCCTTGATTTTGTACAGATTTTATAATTAAAACTGCCCGCAATTTCGTCGGCGTTAAATGCTTGTTTCTTCGCGCCACTTGATCACATCGTATCACCAACCCGCGCTATTTACGCGGATCCTAAGGGTATTAGCCTAATGTTAAATCGCCTATAGCCTTCAATAATTCCATAGATTAGTCCAAGCAAACAAATCATTTTTTCAGCTTCTTCAACTACCCTAGTCAATCAAGTCATCATCACCATCATCATCTCAGCGTTTATCCCGGTTGCATCCGCGGCTTTCACGTTGGAGCCCGGGGTCCGCTTTCCTGCACATTCTCCTCCATTTCGCACGATCTTTAGCATCCTGTGGTATGAGCTTGTTGGCACGCATGTCATCTCTTACAACGTCAAGCCAGAACTTCTTTGGTCTACCCCGCTTGTTCCCGCCCGGCGGAGGCGCCATGGCAAGACATTTGTTACCCACGTAACCTGCCGGTTTGCGTAAGACGTGGCCGTACCAGCGTAGGCGACCCTCCTGCAGTTTGTCTGCAATGTCACGGACACGAAGGCTGCCCCGGATGCGGGAGTTCCTGATGCGGTCTTTCCGCGTAACTCCACACATCCACCGCAGCATATTCATCTCCGTGACACGCAGCTCCTGCTTGTGTCGCTCAAGCACAGGCCACGCCTCACTGCCATACAGGAGAACAGGTCTAATGATGGTTTTATAGACCTGCCCCTTAAGCTTAACCGGCATTTTGGGGTCACAAATGACACCTGTCACCTCACGCCATTTCGCCCAAGCTGCGGAAATACGTGCCCTGACGTCGCAATCAATGTCGCCGGACGCGTGAAGCACAGACCCCAAGTATTTAAACTGGTCCGTGCACTCGACCATGTCTCCGCCTATGCGCACAGACATGGGGTCTGTCGTGTTGCTGGCCAAGTATACGGTCTTCGCCACGTTGAGTTTCAGACCTCCGTTCTCAAGCGAGTCCTTCCACGCATTCACACGCCGCACCAACCGTTCCCTGTCCGCGTCCGCCAGCGCGATATCGTCAGCATACATGAGTAGCCAGGGAGGCTGCTCATGTGAGTCCTTGATGCTGTCCGACAAGACGTCTAATATAACGCTGAACAAAAACGGACTAAGGACGGATCCCTGGTGGACTCCGACGGTGATGGGGAAGGGTTTAGTTTCGCCAACAGCGGTCCTAACAACGGAATCAGAATTGAGGTACATGTCTCGAATTATGTCAACATAGGCTTCAGGTACCCCTTTAGACCTCAGTGCCCACCAGATCATCCCGCGAGGGACACAGTCGAAGGCCTTCTGCATATCTAGAAAGAGCATATGCAGAGGCGTGTTCCTCGATCTGTATCTCTCCATGGTGATCCTTAGTGCGAAGATAGGGTCCATGGTTCCGTACCCTGGCCGAAACCCATATTGACACCCCGAGACAGCACACTCCTGCCGGATTCGGGAGTCTATGATCCTCTCAAAGATCTTCATGGTGTGGGACATGACCTTGATACCGCGATAGTTGCCACACTCCTGAACCGAGCCCTTGCCTTTAAAGACTGGAGTAATGATACTCAGCCTCCATTGGCTCGGGATTTTGCCGGTCAGGAGCAAGCGATTTAAAAAGTTAGTTAACATGCCCACACCGCGAGGACCCATCGCCTCCAGGCCTCAATGGGGACTCCATCAGCTCCGACAGCTTTCCGATTCCCCATACGACGAAGAGCCGTTTGGACTTCCTCAGGCGTTATCAGAGGCACTAGTCCAAGGTTCGGAGGGAGTTCTGGTGTCTGCACCTCTTGGTGCTGCTTGTTCAGCAGCTCGTGAAAGTACGAGCGCCATCTCTCCTTCACCGCGAGGTTCTCGCATAGCAGGTTGCCATTAGGGTCTTTTACACAACGGCACTTGGATATATCCTGTGCCGCTTTGACCCTGGAACGTGCCAACTTGTAAATGAGCTTTTGCCCCTCAGACGATTCCAACTTCTCGTAGAGAGTTGCAAGTGGTCTCGTCTGGCTCTGGCTATAGCTCTTTTGGTGGCACGTTTGGCAACCTTGTATGCGTCGCGATCTTCAGGAGATCTGGTCGCTTGCCACGTTTTGAAGAGGGCTTTCTTCACCTTAGCCTCCCTCTGGACTGTGTCGTCCCACCACCAGGTTTCCTTGTCACGTTTGCGGCCGCCCTTAGAGACGCCGAGTACCACCCGCGCCGCCCCCGTAATAGCTGCCTGGATCCTGTCCCAGTGGTCTTGCACAGGTTCTCCGTCGGTACCGTCGCACTTGTCGCCAATAACCGACGCAAAATTCTGGGACCTGTTTTCATCAAGCAGCCACCACCGGATCTGGCGCCGACAGTCCTCTACACGTCTACGTTGGACCTTTACGCAGAGGTCCATGACAAGGAGACGGTGTTGTGCAGTCAGACTCTCAAGGGTATGACTTTGCAGTTGGCTACTTTGCCGATGTGGTGCCTCCTAGTTAGTAGAAAATCGATCTGGGTAGCGCTTCGCCCGCTCCGGTAGGTGACAAGGTGCTCCGGCTTCTTTTTGAAGTAGGTGTTCACGATTGCAAGGTCCGCGGCCGCACACATTCGGAGAATGCTGTCTCCTTCCGCGTTGCGGCTACCGTACCCAAAGCCACCGTGAACACGCTCAAACTCGCCACACCTCTCACCCACATGACCGTTCAAATCACCACCCAGAACGATTCCCTGGGATAACGGAATCCCGCGAAGCAATCCTTCGAGCTGGGTCCAGAACAACGTCCTTTCGGCTTCACCGCACCCGGCCTGTGGAGCGTAGGCACTTATCAAGTGAGTTATAACCCCATTGACAAGCACCCGCACCGACATTAGCCGGTCGCTGATGCGATTCACCTCCAAGATGTCATCCTGGAGCTCGTCAGACAACACCACGGCGACCCCATTTCTCCCACTAGGTGCACCCGTGTAGATCAGCTTGTAGCCATTCCCAATAAGCCGGGATCTGCTGCCTTTCCACCGAGTCTCCTGCAGGAACGCCACGGCCACCCTCCGCCTGTGGAGAGTTTCGGCCAGCTCTCTCGCGCGTCCAGTTAGCGTGCCAACGTTCCACGACGCGAATCGGATTTTCATAGTTTGGGCTCGCTTCTTCAGCCGTGTCCGCCTCTGACACGGTAGCCCTAGCCCACAGGTCACAGGAGTCGGGCGAGGCTCCTGCACGCCGTTTTGCGGCGGCGCCCTAGCTGTGACATGCGCATTCCTATGTAACCTCTCCATGATTGAATGGCTTGTTTGGCTTTTACGAGTGCGACTGCCGTCTGACCACCCAACCCCGAGGGGAAAGCCGGCGTCAGAGCCCCGTTCGTGAGTCAGCAGGTGCACCGTCTGGCAGGTGGCCGTGTGCAGTTTCTGGCCTGTCATCGGACGCGTCCCCAGGTGGCGGATAGGGGAACGGCCCCCAGATATGGGGGTTACCGGTTTACCGGCGCGGACCAAAACCAGAAGTGGGGACCGCTTCGGCGGTCACACGTGCGGCGGGCGGCCACCACTCCAGGTGGCTGACGTGACCCGAACTCCGGGTCACCGTCGGGCAACCGGGCTCCTCACTGAGAGGAGCTCGGGGCCCCGTTTGCATTCGTGCAAACGAGTGGGGCTAAGAGGAAGGACACCTCGCTAAAAAACCCTTGGCTGCTGCGTCTTCTCGCATAAAAAGACGTACCCAGCCCGGCCCCTCCCTGTAGAGTGGAGGGACCACTGTGGGCCCGCCTTAGGCGGGAATCGCCGGCGGGGGATTGGTAGTTAGGCTGTGCCATTTTCCCATGACCCCGCCACTCAGGCGATGTCGTTGTGCCGCTGTGGGTGTAGTGGGTATTCCCGGCTTAGGCTGGGCGAGTCCCACACACGCCCTTCGGGGTATGGTGCGTAAATGCATTACCACAGCGTTAAAAAAAAAAAAAAAGGTGGGGTTGAATAGTCAATCAAGTCAATCGATTTCTATACGTTTATTGTTATTATTTATAAAATTTAACAATAACGTCCTCCTAACCGTAACAGGCAAAATAAAGAATTGCATTCCAACGAATCAGCAATGTTAATTAATGTAATTAACTCCTGTTGAGCACTTAGCGTCAGACTTAATAACTGGATTGCTAGGAATTAGCTGATTAAAGCTGCTACCTCGTTGCATCATAGCATCTAGCTCTTTGCCAAACTTTGTTTCTTTGATATTGAATTTGACCTGCATCCACTTTGTATTGTTTTGTAGTTGTACCAATCCAAGTTATAATTTACATAGCTGAATATCTGTAAAAGCGTATAGTACTCATCATTATGAACAAATTTCAATGTTGCACCAACAATGAAACCGCAAAAAACATCAGCCACCCCATACATGTTTATATTCACATAGCTTAACAAAAGAGTAGGGAACAGCTGATTTTCCGACAGTAATTTCAGGGTCGATCCCATAGTGAAAGTTTATAATGTTAAGTACAGTTAACCCTTTTCAAGTTTTTTGTTACTTTATTACACGTTTTATAGATACTCATTGCGTTAGTTTACGTAACTGCGAGGTAGATACTAAAAAGAAGAAGAAAGAAAGTTACTTTTATTTGTGGTAAACATGTCATAAAAAGAAACGATAAAAAAAGAAATATGAATAGCTATTTCCCATGTTGTCTATGTGTTAATCCCAGATGTGGTATATGGTCTACATGAATTCTAAGCATTCATTCAGTCGTTGCCAACAAAATATTAATACAGAGACACTAATTGGCGACCTAGATTTTGCTCAAAACGGCCTCCAAAGCCTGGAGCACAGGCGAAGAGTAGCCAGCCTGTCGGTGTTCTATTGAATGGATTTTGGAGTGTGCCTCATCTCCGCACCATCGTCGGACGACCCGTCGTACTGCAAGTTATCACCCTTATGTTGTTGACACCACTACGATCTGGAGGAAGCGTTTCGCCTCTTCTTTTAAACCGCGTGCATCGAGGGATGGAACGAATTTGCCAGAGGCAGTGTTTCTGTGACTACAATTTAAGTGTCTTCAAGGATACAGTGAATAGTCTCTTAATAAACTAGCGCGCTTTACCATCAACGATTGCATCACTGCTTATCATCAGGCGGGATCGCCGACAAGCACTTGTTTATAAATTATAACAAAAAAAAAAAACATTATTTATAATCAGTTATAAATAGTAAATAAAATCACCGTAATGGTAAATGCAAATGAATAAATAAATAAAACCGTTTTGAAGAAAACGGTGAAACTCTGAAATGTAAACAAAATGTTAAGCTTCATTCTAATGCAGTACCCAGCTCATGAATCATGCTACTGTGGTATAATGCCCCACATTTAAATAGTCATGAATTGCATTCAGGCATTCTAAGCTGGAATATTAAAGCACATTTGAGACAGTTCCAGATTATATACATTCCTGGGTGTCGGCGTAGAATATTAATATCTTAGCATTGAGTGCAAATTTAAGATGCTGTTGCATCGGAACAGTAGAATAAGATATTGGAATTAGAATTTATTCATTTATGAAAATGCTGTGTTATTTATTATTTTATTTATTTTTATTCTACCAGAACATAATAGTGTACTAATATAGAATAGAATAGAATATTCTTTATTATGTACACCATATAGATTTTGTAATGTCATTCATATACAGTATGTTAACTAACAGAGGGCGTTCCCGTTATCCCGAAGTAGTATAGCATACATACATGCTAAAAAAAATATTTTCATTCGAAAACAAAATAATAAAAAAAAATTCCAATAAGAAAATATTCAATAAAAATTTTAAATTGACATGTAAAAGAAACACACTGTACACGCGAACATGAAAGACGGCAACGTCGCAATTTATTTATACATGACGACTACTATTTTGATTTAAAACAGAAGGTTTCAAATCTATTTCCAATTAGAATTTTTTTTTCGGATTTTTTTATGCTTATTTTTCTATGCTGATATTTTTATTTTAATCTATTAATGATATATACACACATCAAAAGTGTCTAGGGATCAAGCATTTTTATGCGGATTTCTTGAGATTGAGATGTGGCTTTGTAATAAATTTATGATTTTATAAATTTATATGGATCCTTTTTGGTGCATTTCATAATTTGAATCAGGAACTGTGAATCAAATTCGAGTAAAAGATGAAAATCAGCTGTCAATATTTTCCCTATAAAAACATACAACGCATTGAAGACATTATTAGTGCTACTGTTTCCCTACTACTGATTAAAACCAACGTTATTATGGAGCGGCGACGTCATTTAAGCAGGGAAGAAATGCTCAGAGCCGTGGGAATGATAGAAGCTGGTTCCCGGCAACGTACTGTGGCTTTAGCTCTGAATACAAGTCAGAGTGTTATCAGTCGACTTTGGACACGTTACCGAAGCACTGGTACCGTGGCTGAGCGCCATGGAGGACGGTATCGCTGCACCACACGGAGACAAGACCGATACATTCAAATCTTAACTCGAAGAGCTCCAACAATAACCGCCATGATGTTAGCCGTGAGGCTTCATCACTCTTCAGGGAACTTAATTAGCGACCAAACAGTCAGAAACCGCTTGCATGAAGTGAACCTTCATTCCCGAAGACCGCTACGGGTACCACCTATAGCAATGCACAATCGTAGGATTCGATATCAATGGGCTCTTGAACACAGAAATTGGGCAGAAGAACAATGGCGTTTCGTGTGCTTTTCTGATGAGTCTCGTTTTGGTATGAGACCGGATACAAGACGTATACGACACTGGAGAACCCCTGGACGCCAACAGCGATTAAAATCCTGCCAGGAAGTCCATCCTTATAGTGGTGGAACCATCATGGTATGGGCGGGTATTTGGATCGGCGGAAGAACTGAGTTGATTTGGATCAGAGGCAACCTCAACGCTCAAATTTATGCTGAAACGATTGTATCAGACGTCATCGTTCCTCTACAAGTGCAAATCGGTCCCTTATTTCAGTTAATGCATGATAATGCACGACCGCACACCGCAAGAGTTGTAAGACAGACTCTCGCCGCAGCTAACATCAATGTCCTGCCCTGGCCTGCTCAGTCGCCAGACTTGAACCCGATTGAGCATGCATGGGATATGCTACAGAGAAGAGCTCTGCCGAATATGGAGGGTATCCAGTCGCAAGAAGACCTTTTTTTGTTGTTGCAACGAACATGGGCGGCCATTCCACAGCGTGATTTGGATGAACTCATTTTGAGTATGCCAAACCGATGTTCTTGTGTTGTTAGTGTTCGCGGTAGAAACACGGATTATTAATTGTTTAAGTTACCCAATAAAATTTTAGAGAAAACTGTTATTTCAGTCTTTTTTTCGAACTTTTGTGTTAGTGGTTCAAATGTCAAATATCCCTATAGTAGGAAAATGGCAAATTTCTTTATTAATGCAAAGGTGACTTGGTTTATCGTTACTGTGACAAACGAAAACACTTTATTTGATGAATCCTTAAAGAAAATTTTAATTAATATCAATCAGGAGAAAAGTTATTGCAAAAATATATGTTGATCCCTAGACACTTTTGATGTGTGTATTAACGAGTTTAAGGGAACGCCCTCTGTTATTTAACATAATGTATAATGAAGTACAAATAAATGTTTTATATATGGTTGTTTTATGATGCTTTTATGTATGGAATGGTTTATCTAATTACTGTTTTATTTTTATTTCATTTATTTATTTTATTTTTATAGACTAATATTAGAATTTTTTTAAAGATTTGGCTATTTAATTAGCAAAATCTTTAAAAAATCTTCTATATTATTATATATGTAGGTATATCTAGTTACAAGTACTTTATTTTGATTGTGTACGTTAACAGTGACTTGAAAACCAATGGAAAATTGAAAACAAATAAAAAGATAAAAGATATTAGTCGAGTCGTGCAATATGAAAACAGATAAACTATTTAGTAAGTAATTAGTTATTCATGACTATCTCCAAAATATTCCTTATATGTAACAACCACTGATATCTTATTAATTGTGTAGGTAGTAACACTACTACCACCAACAGAAACTCCAGAAACCAACTGAAATTTATTAAAAAAAAAAAAAAAAAAATTATTAAAAAGTATTGTGTATTAAAAAACAGTAAGTATACCTATATTTCTTTTTGTATACATATGTTATACAAATGTTTATCACAGATATCTTAATAAAAAAAATCAAAATCAAAGCATTTATTTCAATTATACCAGTTACAGGCACTTTTGAATTGTCAGAAGGTCGGTCAGTCAATAAGATGAAGCTAGTCGCCCATTCCAAAGAGTAGGTACCTATGGAGAAGAACGGGCAAGAAACTCCATGGACACTCTTTTAAATTTTCAAGCTATTGTTACAAATATTTGATTACATCATTCATGTTGAAATCAACCGTGTGAGAACGATGCAGAAATAAATTGTACGCCGAGAGCGTCCATTATGGAAAACACACAAAAATCAATTCAGAAATTAAAATACGCCGTGGCAGCTAAGAGATGACCAATCCCCTCCGACGGCGTCCGTTCACGAACATGGCGTATGGATCAGCATCATTCAGCTCAACCATATTGAAGGGAACCTAATGACCCAACGCCACCATCAGCGAGACATTTGAGTGAGCATGACATACTCTCAACAGCCAGAGCCCAATCAAGTCAATAAAAAAGACTAACCCAACAATAATAATAATAATAACTCATTATTATTTTGATATCTGTGGTAAAAACACATATTTTATTTGAAGAATTTTTACCATCGGGGTTTAAGAATCGTGTACTGAATTCGTGGTCATAGTATGTGAGTCGATGACCCGACTACACAGTATTAGTGCTCTTCAGTGAAATCTAATCTTAACGATTGTGATTCTTCCTCAGCCTATAGATGTCCACTGCTGGACAAAGGCCTCCCCCAAGGCTTTCCACGATGACCGATCTTGTGCTGCCCGCATCCATCGGCTTCCCGCGACCTTCACCAGGTCATCGGTCCACCTTGTTGGGGGTCTCCCTACGCTGCGTCTTCCAGTACGTGGCCGTCACGATTGTGATTACAAGTCTCTAAATTCAATAGGCCCACTTTGAATGTTCAATTTACAAGGCAAACAATAGGGTCCGTAAAGAAAATATGACGTTTTAAGTACAAGCGAATTTTAAACATTTTATTTATAGACACTTAAAGCAAAACTGTAAGTTTCTGGATTATCCAAGCCATTACACACTTTGAAGTAAACTAAACCCTAATTTAAAATATGTTGTTATTTTATTTTTACTTTGTGAGTTTAGATAATTGGTATAAATACGAAAACCGAATTTTATCACATTTCTCGTTACTTGGATTAAGTTATTTGTCATGCGAGCCTGCTTCATGCTAGATTTATGCAATATATAATATTTAAAACGACTGCCAAGCAAAGGTTAGGCTTCAAGAATAGTACTTTACTTGGCCAAGCACTTTGGCACGCCCTATGTAACTCCTTTTTCACCTTATTCGTTTCCAAGCTTTCTCCTCCACGGCATTAACTTTGAGATGAACGCAATTACATGTGTGCCTACATTTATTGGAATATTAGAAATACATTCAATGTTTCTGCTATAAACTAGTAACAATATAATCTTTATAGACAAATTTCTGTTGAAGTAATGTTAGCCGTCATCTTGAACAAAGATATGGCTAAGTATAAAAATAATGCCAGTAGTCTGTTCTTTATCAGGAAACTACTACAGTAAATCGGAAATAGTCTAAGTTTGTAACTTTCCTGTGCACTAAGCTATCTTGAAAAAAGAGGCTCAAGTATTAATATAGGGTGAGGACACGGTAGAGAATACAGTGGAGGTCTGCCCGGGTTAGGTAGAGGACAGCCGTGTTCTCGTGGCGGCGATCGGCAGCAATCTCTCGCGTCCGGCCCAGGTCTAGGCCATGGTCCGGAGCGAAAGTGCAAGGCAAGCCGTCATCTTCTGCGAAGCAGTAATGGGGGCAAAGGAGGGTCAGGAGACAACATCTAACTCCCGACCACCGTAGGCGCGGACTTGCAGGTGGCGAACCGTAGGCAGCTCGTCGACAAGTAAGGCCCAGGTCCGGGTCGACGGCGTCTTGAAGGCCGGTGCCCCCTGGGTTAGGGTTGTGGGTTGGTTAAAAAAGAAACCGTGGCCCTGGCGCACAGGCAAGTAACAGAACATGGGTGGGTTTTAGTCAGTAAAAGTTTGAAACCCCTTCCGCTTCGTCCAGAGCGGGAGAGGTTATTTGAAGATTTCTCATCCACATAAAAAAAAGTATTAATATAGAGTTGGGGCTTCAAAAGGCAAACCTTGCAGTCACACCGGAAACCAATTTTTCCACAAGACCACCCCTCAAAACGCCATGTAGGTACTACGTAATTGCTGAGGCTTAAAATTTTAACGACTGCAAAACGTCTTCAGTGGATAATTTGGTCGAAATGGCCTAACAAATTAAACACTTAAAAGACGAAAATGAGAATGAGATAATTTGCTCCGTTTTTATTCGTTACACAATGAAAATAATTTTCTACTGAATATACTTTTTTGGTAGTAAGGTTCTGGAGTGGCGGCCACGTACCGGAAGACCCACAAGGTGGACCGATAACCTGATGAAGGTCACGGATAGCCGAAGGATGCAGGCAGCACAAGGCCGGACATCATGCAAAGCCTTGGGGGGGGTCTTTGTCCAGCAGTGGGTCTACGACTATAGGCTGAGATGTAGAATATGCCTTTTTTAAAGACCGCTTTCCCGTTTGGTCGCTTGGAAACACATAAAACAGATCCCTTATGTTCTGTGTCCTTATATGAATACAATCCAATAACATCACGCCTATAATAATCGAGGAGATAGGCAGAAGTATAAGTAAGTATCTATAGTAAGATCCGTGTAATAGAGAACGAGTCTATTACGTTACTAGCGGTATCTACAACCGGCACTTACAAAAACAATGCGCCATACTTACGTAATAAGGAATCTACATCTCGCAAGCAGATTTTCCTGTGCCACTAGCATGTATACAACTTCCCAACATCGACCGTTGGGCAAGTGCCCGCCAGACATAACACCCGTCTGGTCAGAGGATCCTCCCTTTTCTATGGAGGATGACTGAACTTTACACCCTGTTCCTCATACCTCCACACGTTCAACCAGGCACAATTCCTGATACCAGGCTTCTACTAAGATATTCCAGATTTAACAAAACTTTCGGGACTCTTCATGCTCGGTAGTCGACAATACAATACAATATTGTACATACATGTATCTATCAACTTTTTAAAGAAAGACATAGTGTAGTACTCTGGTAGGGTCCTGGTAGGGTCTGGCTGTTTGTGTATATCAGTGTATATGTTTGTAAACTCACCCACGCTACAGGAGAAATTCCTAGTATGAGGCAATCTTTTTTTTTTTTTAAGTAAAAACAACCGACTTCCAAAAGCCACTACAAAGTGAAAAATAACTAATTTCGGAAGTCGGTGTCAAAAAACGAATATACAAAACCACAGACACCGACTTCCGAAATTAGTTATTTTTCACTTTGTAGTGGTTTTTGGAAGTCGGTTGTTTTTTTGTAAAAAAGTTATTATTTTACACTTTTTAGTTGTTAAAAGTATTCAGTTGCATCCGGTCAGACTGGAAGCTGACGCAAATATTTTTTTTTTTTTTTAATAAGTATAAACTAGTGCTTGACTGCAATCCCGCCTGATGGTAAGCAGTGATGCAATCGTTGATGGTAAAGCGCACTAGCTTATTAAGCCTATTCACTCAAAAAAAACTAAGTGAATAGGAAGGAAGACAGCAGTTGAGCGAGGTGATGCAATGTTTAACCCAACAACACGACCAACGATGCTGCGCCAGAGGATGATCTGGAGACCCCCCACGACCAAACTCTCGACACAACAACATTAGGCACATCGTACCCGGTCACATCGCAACCCAACTGCTCAGACCCGTCTTCCGTACGGCTTCACCAGACATCATGCCGGAACACGACGAATCGCTTGGCGGCAAGACTTTGTCTGGTGGGTGGTAACTTATGCCGGCGGCTGATGTTGTTGCCTACCACCGGTATAAATATAGTTGGTAAAGGACGTAATTTTGTTTACTTTAATGTTTACCCGTAAATATTCCCTCAACTGCCTATAGTCTTCATCATCAAATTTACTGCAGACTATTATTTTAACCCAATGGGTGCAAAGGTCTCATCATTATAAATGAATGAAGTCCAACCACAAAGTAGCTACTGTAAACCGTTGAGGAGTTCCCGGAACTGGCCTTTGTCTTCAACATCAGCGCTCTTATGACAGTCACAACCCATCTAGGTGTAAAGTTCTTATCAATACAAATTAATCAAGCCCAAACACAAGATAGCTGCTGTGAATTGTTGAGGAGTTCCTTCGACTGTCTCTCGGCTCCAACATCAGATCTACTCCAGACCTTTACTAAATTGTATTCCTTTAAAATACTTAATGAAAATGCTAAGAAGTGCACTAGTCACCCCTGCAATTTTTGAAAGTTCCCCTTGTTTTCTCTGGTCTTCCATCATCAAACCCTGATATCCTTATCATGGGACCACCTTGGGAACTTCTTCTTTCCAACAGAAAAAGAATTATCAAAATCGGTTCATAAACGACGAAGTTATGCGCGAACAAATATATAAAAAAAAAGCATATATACGGTCGAATTGAGTAACCTCCTCCTTTTTGAAGTCGGTTAAAAAAAGAAAAAGTACGGCAGCTAGAAGTGTGAGCATCAACAATTTCAACACTTTTGAAGCTGTTACCGCAACATTTTAGTAAAATAGAGGCGTGAAGAATCTAAAATAAACTTACACGCCCAGTGTTATCTAATGCTGCTGTCTTACTTGGCATTTTCACGGAACCTCGTAAAGCCTCGGGCGGGAACTTTATCCCGCGTGGCAGCCCGTATGGCTTCGGTTGGCTCTATGCCCGTTTTCGCTGTCTCAGCAATATTTCCAACGAATAAATATTTAATACTGGTCTTTTAGTACAGGATGGGAATCTTTTATAGCGATACATGTTATGTCGATACTTCGTACTAGACTAGACAACTGTACACCAGGAGATACATGACTTTTTTATGTTAAATACAGTAGACATGTGTGAACGGTATCTAAGTTTTTGTGGTATGACCTGAACAACAAGTGTTTAAGTTTTTATAGTTCTTACTATAAAAACTTAAACACAAACTTAAACAAACGAGTGTTTAAGTTTTTTAGTTCTTACTACAAAAACTTAAATAGTTGTTTAACGCGTGTCTAATGTAAGTGTTTAATTATTTATTTTACTATTTTTGTTCACACAGTAAAATGCATACTGATGTGACAAGATTGAGATCGAAGAAGAGATTAGTACGTACTTACGTATAAGAGAAGAGTAGAAAGGTGTGCTTGCAGCCGACCTGCGAAAGGAGAAGTAAAACAGAAATGTAGACAACAATTTGCAAGAAAAAGAAGATAAATATATGAATGTGTAAAATCTTAAATGAAAAACATCAATGATAGCACTTATAATTAAAGAATAATTACATATCATATGTTACGGAACATACATCTTTACCAATATTATAAATCGGAAAGTGAGTTTGTTTGTTTGTTCCGCTTTCACGTCATAACTACTAAACCGATTGCTTTGAAATTTTGCAGATACAAAGTTAGGAGTCCGTATTAAGTAATAGGATACTTTTTATCGCAGAAAAAAAATTATATTCCCGAGGGAACACAAAAATATTGTCAGCTTCATACCAGTTCGGTGATAGATGGCGCTGTGTGTCGTTTAAAACAAGGTAATATATTGCAAACGAATGTGCACATGTAAACTTAGAAGCTCAATGATACGATTATAATTATTCACCGAAAATGAGGAATCTAAAAAAGGCGGGATATAACCGAATTCCACGCGGGCGAAGCCGCGAACGGAAAGCTAGTATCTGATAACCCTAAAATGTTTTCACTCCTGGTACAAAGGCCTCCTCGCGATGAGAGCGCGTGGGCCGTAATCTACCTCGCTGGGCCAGTGTGGGTTTGTAGTTGTGCCATGTCATCAAAGTTTTGGCTCTAGGACATGACATTGAAATCCATATAATTATGTCGTCTTTAAAAGCCAAAACAAGTAATTTTATCCTCATAATTTAAAAAAAACGTTCACAGTCCGCACCCTAATTCGATAGCTGCGCCACAGTTTTAACTTTTGTAGCTATCTTCGTTTCAATTTGTAAACTTATGTCATAAAACTTGTTCCAAATAAACGTTTATTATTATTATTAACTATCTTTCCGCCCGCGGATTCGCCCGCGTAAATTTCGGTTATATCGCGCTTTTTAGATTTCCCTCGGGAACAACAATTTTTTCCGGGATAAAAGGTAGCCTATGTTTTTTCTCAGGGTCCAAAGATTGTCTGTGCCAAATTTCATCAAAATCGGTTGAGAGGTTTAGGCGGGAAAGCGTAACAGACAGACAGACAGACAGACAGAGTTACTTTCGCATTTATAATATAGTATGGAAGTATGGATTGCGTAACACCTTTTTATAAATTGAGATCATTTTGAAGTCAATTGCTAATCCATTGCTCCATATTATCGGAAAGTATGTCTGATCAACAACTGAAATAACGCAAAGAATGTTGTTGAACTGTCAAAATGAAACCGATTGCTACTGATAGTATGTTACGCAATTCGACAGCCTCGGTGGCGTAGCGGTACCGAACGCGGCCGCTGCGCAAGGAGTCGCGGGTTCGATCCCCGCGCAGTGCAAATATTTGTATGCATGAATATGAATGGTCTGGGCGTGCCTCGGAAAGCACGTTAATACGTTGGTCCCGGTTGCCATACGAACATCTAGTGGCAATCGTTACGGGTTGTTGGAGCCCTCAAAAGTCCAACAATTGGTCTAACTGCAATGGTTCGATGTCGCCTTCGGATTGTGGAGGTCAGACGGCAGTCGCTTTACTTACGGAAAATATCGAAGTTTAGCCAAAATCAGTAGTTAGACTGGTAAAGCGGACTCCAGACTCCAAAGCTGAAAAAGCTACGGATGCAACTGGGATTAACTCTGAGATGATGATGAGTATATTACACAATTACCCTGCTGATCTGTCTCAATATGTCAAAAATACCTGTAATTTACCTACATTTTGACATTTGACTGTTGCTTATAAAAGCTCGCAGCTAGATTTTGAATGAATGAATTTACACGGTTTAAACACTGTTTTGTGGCAGTCTTTTGGAAATACAGACATTATTATATTTAAAAAAAAAAAAAAAACTTGCTCGGCACTAGGAAATAGTCCTGTATCGTGGCTGCGTTTACAATCATATAAACTCAGATACACAAACAGCCAGACCTGGAACAACAACTTGAAAGGTCATAGAAATATTTTTTCCGTGCGGGAATCAAACCTGCGACACACAGCGCAGCAGTCAACAGCTTAACCGAACACTCAAAAATAAATAAAATTATAAATTAATTACGCGAATATAAAATAGAAGTTTAAGTTTTCATTAACATTATTCAAACCAGCTTTTCTTGCGGTTGAGTGACTTTAAATTAATTTAGAATTCTCTTCACGGATAAGCATTGCTTCAGTTTCAATATTATTATGAAACTTGAGTATAATAACAACATACGATTGATGTTACGAATAGAAATCAACTGAGGTGGAAATTAATTAACCTGGAACGTGGGAAACTACTATTACAGCGAGTATATAGCATAAAGTTAGGTTAGGTATACTTCGACTATTCCACTGTTAAAGCTAATATTGTATCTGAATACATCTACAATATTACCTTATCTTTATATTTACCTACCTACTACTAGACTGCCTTCGCAAATGTGTTTCAAGTTTAAAGAAATAAGTGTTTTTGGAAAAATAACTGTAATGCCAACACACTAAGTTCAGTTGGCGCTATAACATTAATCAATTTTATGAGCTTCTCAATAGTTCTAGTCATTCTATAATTATTGTTTACGTTAAAATGAAATCAATGGAAAACAAGATTTAAAAAAAGGATAATTCGAATATAATACCTTAAATGGTATATAGGTACAAGTCGCAGATAACGATACCATTTTAATAAAAGTTGCTCATTTGATTTACGTAGTAGTGGGACAAACACTGTGCCGTTATTTTGTAATGGCGGCACGTGGATCGGGTCGTTTTGGAAAGTGGAGATTGTCGAACGGTAACTTCGCTATGAGGCGCGGGCTAGGGCACTGCTCCGGTGCGAAACTGTCGGTTTTCCTATTAAAATTGTTATTGTCAGAAATTATTTCCTATTTAGTTTTACCTCTATAAATTTGAGGGTATATTTACACTTCGTGCATTAATTCAAAACTTCACCTACGATATGGATCCCTTACCACCAAACCAAGATAGTGACGACCCTATCGCTCCGCCGTCCCTGACGTCGTCATACATAAAGGGTGTATCTGACATCGACTCACAAACCAGTACCATGGATCCAGTACATGATTCTGAACCCCACAGTGGTGGAAGTCTACGTCGACTTTTTCACGATTAAAAAAAAATAATATGCAGTTTTTTTTCACTTAAGACCGTTTATAATAGCTATACTTTTATAACCCATTAAGATTTTAAAGTAAATTCGTTAATTACACAAAAGCGCAATGTAACCAATACTAGTAAAACTATCCTATCAGCAAATTTAATAGAGTTCTCATCAGGGGTCAACATCTTATCTACAAACACGCACGGCGGCACGCTTGCAACGTTCAAAGGCCGAGCCGACGCTTTTTTTTAACACTGTTATTTCTGTAACCGTTAATTAAGGATATAAATGACTATCATAATTTTTTTAGTGGCATTCGGTGTAGCCTTTTCGCGAAGTTTGCGTTACGATGTCAGATACACCCTGTATACTACGAGTATTCGACAGTTAAAGCAAACATTAGGAGTGAAGCTTGGCTTAATAATATTTTGACTGAAGTAATATTTGCCTGGACAAAGTCATATTTGCTAAGTGTCTCCGAGCTTTAAGTAGGTATGCGTACTTTGTGGACACTAGACAGTCCTCACAGGCTACTTTTAAGCCTAGCGCATACTCGACCATATTGTATGGTAGTAATATGGAGGCATGGCTCCCCCGTTTTTACTGGAAAAAAAAGTACGTAAGGTACCTCAATTAAAGTTATTAATGGGTGTTGAATTTAGGTAAATGAAACAAATGTAAGGGTGGATGGTACGAGCAGAGTTTTAGCATCGGAGAGAGTGCGATCAAAATGCATCAGTTACTTAGTCAAGATAGTGAGCAGTCATCTTGCAGTGTCCATATGTATGTGTGTATGAAGATTAGTCCTACTACACACATCCGTCACACATCATATACAATATGTAAAGAAAACCCTGTCCGACCCATAAGGATAATAAAGGTTAGATAAACAGTTGACCAAATATGATATAAAATTTTACATAATCATCATAGTAACAATACTAATGACTTTTAAAATAATCCTTTTTTCCCGGCAATTAATTAAAAAAAAAAAACTACCAATTTCCCCGAAATTTGGTAGTTTTTAAAAAAGTGACAACACCGGTATTATTATAAGCGAATAGCGACGCGGGACACGTCACAGGTGCCGCGTGCCCTGCCCCCCGCCGCCCGCGGAGGGGGTTACTAACCGCACATGTATTAAGTTACCTCTTTTTTCGAAATAATATTTATTTTTTTAGAGGGATTTTTTTTTAAGTTTAGCCTGTCTTTGTATACATTAGTAGAAGCAGTTATCGATACCTAACAATACCTTCACGGATCGGACAGGGTTTTCTTTACATATTGTATATTGCATTATAACTAAGTAAGTACGAGGATCCAACATTATTTTTTATTTTTGCGAAACCCGAAGCACCAGTCGAATATTTTAAGTGTACAAAATTTCTATGTGCAAAATTCTAAAAGATATCATGTACAACCACAAAGTTATGAGCTTGTTATCCTACTTGGCTCATGGCTGTAACAACTCTATTGTAAGCTGCGTCACGCGCTCGGTAACCACACTGCAACAATTTCTAAATATATTTGGAAAAAAATATAACATGATGTAAAAATGATTGGTATCGATTCAGTTGTTCATGCTGAACAATCTGTATTCAGTTTTCGCATAAACAAAAACTAACGTTGTATAAGGATAGTAGCCGTTAGTGTTCTATAGTTCTTGCCTGTCCCATGGAAGGGTAGCGTGAATCTATGTATGTATAAGTATATAGTACTATCTTTTTTTGATCATACAGGTTGTGTGTGTTTCAACAGTGTACTCTAGGCTGAACATTAATTACTTCCAGCCTAGTTAGGCCTCCGGAGTGTAAATAATTAACATGTTTATCACACTTTTAACCTAAATTAAGGTCAGTTTACTCGTCACTCTGTCCTATCGCTAAAGTTAAAAAAAAACTAAACTGATAAAGACTCTTAATATCCTAGCTACACTGGCGGACAAGGTCGACGGTCCTTTTATTAGGCTCTGGGCGGACAGACATGTGCGTGCACATATTCCTGTCGCCAACTGATTCTTTTTACTCTGTTTCTGTTTTACTAACATAGGATAAGTTTTTTACTAACAACATATGGGCCTTGCCTGAAATAAAATGTTTGAATTTGAATTGAATTTACCAACAACGATTGCATCACTGCTTACCATCAGGCAGGATTACGGTCAAGCACTAGTTTATAATTTATATGTAAAAAAAACTCCAAGTTTAAGTGAGATACTTTTAATCAAAAATCATGATAATTTCACAGATAATATATATACAAATATTCGAAAAAAGTACTTATAGAAAGCATTTATGTAAAAACCGTTGCTATAAACATAAACTTTACAGGTAGGTAAAACTTCAATTGTCAGATATTTCCATTCTCATTGGTATTCGGTTTGTATTTGTAGTCTTTAACCGAACTCAAATGACAAATATCAGAACACCGCACTACATAATAATGACCTTTGAGAACCACAAACTGTAGCTGTAAAACGGTGTAAGTTTTATGTTTCATTCGCACGTTACATGAAGCTCAATTTCATGGAAAATAAAATTTTTACGACTTTTTTATGTGTATTGTCTGCTGTATCTGCATTTATATTACAAAAAAAGTCGTAATACAAGTCTTGAAATGATAAATTATAACTATACTATGTTCAAATAGTAACTGATGAACGTGTAAACAAACCCTGGGCCTGTAGCCAATGTAACATCGCTTCCTAGCGAAACGAAATCGAATACCAAACCAACCAATGGCGGGAACGATTGACCACGTGATTTATCGCGTCGCGTGGTCAATCGTTCCCGCCATTGGTTGGTTTGGTATTCGATTTCGCTTCGCTATGAAGCGATGTTACTTTGGCTACAGGCCCTGATCAGGTTAAATTATTTCGCTAACTCCCATAATGGACCTACTTATGCAAGCAGGAACCAATCCACACAAATGCCAAAATCGAGATAAGGACACAGAAGCTTTCAAAAATGAGGCTTCTATCGACCCTGTAAAGATCAAAATGATCTGACAATTTTGACAGAACAAAACATTTTTATGACAAGGTTATCAACCAACATAACCGCAGTTGTTCAATAAACTAACAAGATCCATGCCCCATAGTCACCCAACAATTGTAAAAAATAGTTGAAATTGGTTTTTTCATTAAGACTCATACCACATGGTCCCTTGTATTTTTTATTTTTTAATCAAAGAAGTAGAACCATGCAGGTTGGTTCTTGTTTGCATATTAAAATAGGTAGAATCGTAATTATTTACAAAGACTCAAATTACTTGGTTCCTTGTTGATATAACTTTATTTACAACATCTAAGGAGGAGGAATCTGTGTTGTGCTTCCTCCTGTCTCCAGAAACAGCGTCTTTGTTTCATATTTTAGCTGATGAAACGGATAATTACTATCCGAACACTGAAGGTGTATCTGATACATCAACGATCGCAAGCTTGAGAAGTAGCGAAACTCCATTATTTATTGATAGCGATGATTCGGTAAGAGATCCTAACTACTGTGCTAATGCGAATTATGGCTCGAGTATTCTATGAATTTCTTAAGTATTATATGAATTTCTTTGATAGCTGGTATTGCACATGCAGAAATCAACCAAATACCTAACGGTATAAACGAGATCGCTAGTTATCTACCAGAATCAATAAGTTTAGGACCTCATAGTGCTCAACAAGAAATTGCGCAAGACGTTAATGAGATGGCTTCTATTTTAGAGTCTGCTATAATATCTGACAATGGTAATACTACTAATGATAGGTTACGTATAGGAGCTGTTTCTGTTCACGAAACTGAATCATTAGTAACTGAAATACAGCCCACGGAAAGGCCAAAAAAAGGTCGAAAGCCAAAATATGGTGAGATATCGTGGGAAGAAACGGAAGTACACAAAGTTTTATGTCAACTCGAGGAAAAAGATTGTCAGTCCTAAAAAATGTATAGATTTTCAAAGCAGTTGCCTAAAAAAGTGCCACGAAAATGTTTCAGTAGAAAAGAGATTGAACCAATTTAAAAAGTTTTATTCCCTAGGATTTTATAATGCGCAAAATATGTTTTTAACTGCTTTAATAAAAGTGCAACCAGTGAAGCGTCATTACGTTGCAACTGACAATAAAACCAAAGTTTCAAAGAAAAAGACGTTTGTTAAAACATTACAAACGTCGGCAAAAAGAATAAATACGTCGTTTTATAAGATGCGATCAGGCAGTTGTATTACAGATAATCGTGGTGTGCATGGCGGTTGCAATAGAGCATATCCTGAAAGCGAGGAGTTCTTGATTTTTTAAAAGGTTGCTTTTTTAAAAGGTTGCCAACATATGTATCTCACTATTGCCGAGAAAATCAGAAGGGGCTAAGTTTTTGAGAGCAGACATGACTTTATCAAAAATATTTGAGCTATACAGCGATGAAGTGAAAACCGCCGACGTAAGAATATTGTCTGCAGCAAAAGTTAACAAACTGTTTTTTACGAAATTTAACCTGCGTACCAAGCCTCTTAAAAAAGATACGTGTAATAAGTGTGACTTTTATGAAAGTAAAATTCAAGTGTCGTCAGATCCAAATAGAGCTGACATTGAACAAAAGCGAGTAGCGCATCATGAAATCGCAAAATCTCTGCAAAACCAATTGAGAACTGGCATGAAGCTAGCTAAAGATGATCCCACAGTCGAAACTCTGACTTTTGATCTCGAAGAAACGTTACCTTTGCCGCGTATACCCACTAATATCGTATTTAACAAAAGACAACTCTGGGTATACAATTTAGGTATACATACTGGGAGCAAAGACGAAGCTCACTGTAATGTGTGGGTAGAAGGAGAAACTGGCAGATGTGCTCAGGAGGTGGGGTCTTGCCTCATCAAATATATCACAGAAAGGCTTGATAGCAACGTAAAATATCTGATTTTATGGAGCGATTCGTATGGTGGTCAGAACCGCAATATAAAATTAATATTAATGCTGAACGCCATGTTGAATGAACATCCAACTTTAGAGCAGATAAATATAAAATTCCTTGAATCAGGGCATAGCTTTCTCCCAAATGATATAGATTTTGGAAAGATAGAATGAGCCTTAAAGCGTCAACAGAGGCTCTATACATCGGATGATTATATTCAGATGATGAAAACTTGTAAAAAACGAATCCAATGTATGTACATAGGATGAAAAATGAAGATTTCTTGTCATCGTTGAAATTAGAAAAAAATGTAAAGAAGAAAACGATAGATGGAGAGAAAGATTCATGGCTTCAAACTAAAGAAATTATGATTAAAAAGAATGAAATGTTCAAAATTTACATGAAAACTAATTTGAATGAAGATTTTAAAATAGTGAATATAAAAAAAAATGTTCGCGGAAGACAATATTTTATAACAAAAGCGATAATGAAGCCACTTTGGCCAACAGGGAAACCTCTCCCTGACGCTGTTAATTGATTTAAAAAGTATGCTACACCTGATTCTGCAAGACTCGCATGAATTTTATGTGAAACTTGTCGGAAATGACGATATAGAAGACGATCTTGAAGGTTTTTGAGATCAACCGGATTTTGATATAGAATTGAATTTAGATTAAGTTATTTTTGATATTCAATTAATTTTTTTTGTAATTTTTAACATTTCCATATTATATATTTCTAAGGATTTAAGATTTCTTTTTATTTTAATAATAAATCTATATGTTTGAAATAAATATGGGATTTTTCATTTTTTTTCCTATAAATTTATGGCATGATGATAAATTAACAAAGAACCAACAAACACACAGATAGTTTAGCAAAAAGGAACCAACGAGTTTTTCTTTAATTATTATTAAAAGTGTTCATGATTTTCATCAATATGATATTTGTTTAGATAGAACAAATTATTTGGAACAATATTGTAAATAAACTTCATTCAAAATTACAAACAATTTCACTGTATACAAAATTTTGACAAAACTGGCTTTTTTTCAAAACTGTCATCGTGTGGGTTGATTCTGTTTTGCATAAGTAGGTCCCATTAAAGTCTCATCAACTCTCAGTAAAACTGTTGCCTGTTTACGCTTACTGTTTTGAAATAAAAATATATACAAGTATATAAAAAGGAAAGGAAATAAATAAAGGACATCAAAAAAATCATTCACGCCGACGTCAATAGGAAATGTTCACATAAAAATAGAGTTCAAATAAAAAAAGAATCATTTAAAACCGTTGAACTAATAGAAAGTTCTGATGTAACAAATATAAAAAAAAATTAATTGAGAACCTCCTTCTTTTATTGCAGTCTGTTAAAAAAATGCTTTTATTTTAAAAAAGTACAATACCAAGAGCACTCTCTCCAGTTGGTTTTTAATTGCCCAGACAATTATAGCAGACATCATCAAAACTATAACGCATTCTTAGATTCAATGGCCTATCGCACTAAACAGCTGTATGGAACGCCGAAGCGAAAATTCGATCCAGAATAGTTGTAATGGAACCTTTGACCTTTTGTAGTCGCTTAGAAGGCATTATTTGGCTTTTTAATCGACGTAAAAAACCAAGGAGATTCTCAATTGAAGCGTATATACTTATATATTATGTTATTATGTACAACCATGCCTTTATTTAAGCAGGGTAGTTCGATTTTGTTTTTTTTTTTAATTATGGTCTTTGAACACAAAATTCTCCAATATACGTTTAATAAAAAATGATATTGGTGTAATTAAAGTGAGTGAGAAAATACACACAGAAAATAATTGAATAACGGTCATTTGAACAACAAACAATCGTTTAAGTGAATTTGATTACATAGCAGCTCGAATCTAAAGGGCCATCCCAAAGTTCACAATCCGATCTCAGTATCAATGTGTCAAAAAAAACTCATACATAATTACTCTCCAATCTGATAAGTTTTCGTCATTTCTTTGTCGCTATGATGAGAGTGCTACTAGATTTTGAACATTTTCAATGACGACAATTGGCTAGCTATGCATAAAGGGAGAAAATTTAGGCAGTTTGAAATATTAAAATGTGTCAAAAAGATTCTAGCGCGCTTTATCATCAATGCAAAAGGCCAATTCTCGTCATTAAATAAGTCCAAAATCAAGCATTCTAATCATAGCGACAAACATCAAGGTACTGGTAAGTGTATTTAAGGCTAGAGTGAATAGCCTATCAATTAACTAGCGCGCTTTAGCATCAACGATTGCATCACTGCTTACCATCAGGCGGGATTGTGGTCAAACACTAGTTTATAATAAAAAAAGGACTCAGTGTATCATTTATTTTAAATCCATCAGACTTACCTACAAAACCTAACCTAACCTATATAAGATACCGACCTTAAAGCCACTCGCCTTTCACCTTCAAATGATATTAAATAGATATTTTAGGGGACACTTACGAAAAACAGCCAAAAGGCAATTTTCTAAAAAGCCTACAGATATCTTGAAACTTTCAAGGAAAATGGCAATTACGACAGTGAGACCTGTACGTTACCTAAAATATAGGCTAAGATAATTTGAAACCCCAGGCAGAACACTGAACTACTGCTCTGATTTTAAGTGTATATTTTAACAAAACTTTCCCAGACAATTGAGCTCAGAGAAACAAAAGTAAGTTTTTAAAACAGCTCTTTGGAAAAGTTCCACCGAACAGTTCAGCTCTTGGCAGTAAGTAAACATCCCGACCACAACTGCATACCCGTATATACGTATTGAACGAGCCTACATACTCCCCGTTACAGTTTCTTCCGTTAGTTACTTCACCACAAGCCTAGCGCAGGCTCCAATGTGTGCCCACAGTAAAGACAAAGTTACGTAGTTAATCCCCACACTACTTAGGTACGCCTACGTAGACGCAAGGCGCATACAGAACTAAATCTGTGTGACTTCGCTTTCCATATAAAACTACCATCGTATGAATTTGTAACAAACTTGTGTTTCTATTGTAATATCAATTCCTACAATTTCGAGCCAATCTGTTTCGTATTTAAATTTAAGATTTAATGTTGGCTGCTTACTTAACTGACCATCCAAATCTCTTTGAGGATAATGGAATGAGATTCGGCCGTATTTAGGCAATGAATGTCATTTTGTAACGGTTACCGGCCCGGACCCGACAATTTTATTACCAAGGAAATTTATCTATTAATTAATAGCCCGTGAAATTACCTTACAAAATAATATAAATATAATACAAAAGGAACAAAGTCCTCGAGAATATAAAAGGGACCATCTGGCCTGTCCCAAAAAGGTATAAAAAAAGCGGTTTTTTTTTATGTAGAACCTTAATTTCTCTATCATCACTATATAATTAAAAGCAACACATGAAAAATAGAGCTATTCTATGCTACGGACAGCTGAAATGAAATCCAAAACCGTTGTCCTAACATGTTACAATAATATATTACAATCATTGATACAACCCTAACCCATTAACAAGACCATAGATTATAATCATTGTAATTTGGGAACCAGCATGTCACCACAGGTGGTGAATAAATCGAATCACTACGTATATGTACGTAATCTGAAATTCCATTAGCCACGCTTCCGCCTGAGAGCATTTGAATATTTAGTACCTAATGCTGACGTAATTACGTAACCTTGTATTCAGTGTTGCAAGAGAGGAAAAGCAGTGATTTGCTTCGAAAATTTGGGCACTAGAGAAAGCCAGGAAGCTGGCAATTTTGTCGCTTCTATCAATGAATTAAGACTATGCACACACTAGAACTGGCGGCTGGTAGTGGCTGGCGGAGAACTGCTCAGGATCGAGCTTGTTGGCGTGCCATGATAGAGGCCTATGTCCAGCAGTGGACGAGTAAAGGCTGATGATGATGATGATGACACACTAGAACGGACACAGTTTTGTTAATCAAGGATCTACAAGTACCAGTATTCTTAAACGGTAGTTTTAGTAGGTATATCTCTTAAACTGTACTTTTGTATTATTCATAAACTGTATTTTCAGTAGGTTTTGACTATAAGCGTCAACATACAAAATTATCATACAGGGAAAGTTACAGTCCAGAAAATCGTGTTTTCTTTTCAGTTCGTGCATTAAGATCGGTTAAGCAATGGACTGCTGCGCTGCGTGTCGCGGGTTCGATTCCCGCACGGAACAAATATTTGTATGAACTACAAGTACTTGTTCCGGGTCTGGCTGTTCCTGTATGTCAATTTATATGTTTGTAAATGCACCCACGATCAGGAGAAATTCGTAGTAAAAAAAACGTCTGGAAGGACGATTAGCTACATGGTAAATGATTAGTTCAGTATTTAGGTAATTCACATTTTTAAGGATTTTGAAATACTCTAAATAGTGAATCAAAGCACTTAAAATTAGTAGCGTCTGTGCAGAAATGAATAACAAAATACTGTAGGTACTTTATTTTCATCTATTGCAAATAAACAGCATCAATAAATGTCTGATCTATCTGCGCAGCTCTAAAAAGAAGATAAAAAGTCAGAAAGCTTGTCTCAGTGTAGCCTTTTGTCATAGAATAAAGAGGGGAAGTAGGTTATCTGCGACCCAATCCGCGATTTAATTGCCTACTGTCTTAGGGTTGACGACTGTCCGCGCTTCGTCGGTTACGGTTGTCGCCCAAACCGCTAACAAATATTTATAGACTAAGAGCTTATGTTTCAATTATTTGCTTAGTATTTAGTTTACATATACTAGTCAGGTTTTTTTTTTGTAATTTTTATTTTTAGTTTTGTACACATAAAGAACCATATTTATTTTTATTTTTAATTAATAATACAAACATAACATCTATTGAATCACACATTTAATACAAAATTACAAATTAGCTACAGAAAAATACCTACTTTCTTCGGTTTCGACTATTACGAAACGCGTTGTTATTAAACTTTAATGTGTAATATATCCGTATCCTTGTAAATAACCTTTAGAAATATAATTTGAAAAATATAAGTCTTTTATTTGTTCATAAATAGACATACCAACTTTGCAGTTTATGTGATCATTTTTTAAAAGCTAATGTGCCGAAAAGCCGTGACGCGCGAACCTCGTTGCGTGCTAGCCGCGACTAGCGCAGTCATAGGCACTCTAATATTGTGTTTAGGTGTGCGTGCGGCGACGCATAGATACTATGGCGCACACATACAAGCCGCGCGCGGTCCGTTTGTATGAAGATAACGTACTTCCCTCTCTTTATTCTATGCTTTTGTTGTGAATGTCACTGGATATTGTAGACAACCAAGCGCGAGCGCAACAAGTAGGTAAGGTTTGCTATAAAGATCTCGGAACAACTGCAAATGCTCTGCTGTTGACAATGGAAGGGTGCATTAAATGGATGACAGTTTTTATCTTCTCTGTGTTCATTTTTCTTGGCAACGAAACGGGTGAGTTTTATGCGACTAATGTTACTTTAATTTGGTGTGATTATGTATAGATTCTGCCGATTTATTTGAATTACTAACTTTCCGCCCGCGGCTTCGCCCGCGTGGAGTTCGGTTATGTCGCGCTTTTTAGAATTCCCTCGGGAATATCAACTTTTTTCAGGATAAAAATACCCTATTATTTAATCCGGACATCTAACATTATATCTGCAAAATTTCAAAGCAATCGGTTCAGTAGTTACGGCGTGAAAGCGGAACAAACAAACAAACTCACTTTTTCATTTATAATATTAGTACATAGGTTTGGATTCGAGTTCGGGTTCGGGTTCGATCCCCGCGCAGTGCAAATATTTGTATGCATGAATATGAATATCTGGTTTGGTGTTGCCTCGGAAAGCACGTTAAGCCGTTGGTCCCGGTTGCCATACGAACATCTAATGGCAGTCGCTACGGTTGCTGGAGCCCTCAAAAGTCCAACAATTTGTCTAACTACAATGCTTAGATATCGCCTTCGGGTTGTGGAGGTCAGACGGCAGTTACTTCATGGATAATATATAATATATTAGTTTAGCCAAAATCAGCAGTTAGACTGGTAAAGCGAACCCCAGACTCCAAAGCTGAAAAAGTTTCGGAGGCGACTGTGATTAACGCTAGATGATGATGATTAACTACATAGGTTTGCTTAAAATGTGTTGGCTCTCATTTCAGTCTTAATAAATAAAAGGTACAGACGACAGCAGGTCAAGCTACCGTAAACTGTCAAATACTCCCACTCAACCTTGAGCCTTAATGCCTTAGTTATGAAGTTGAAAACCTAATTAAGAAATTTGACAGATTTGTACTAGCTTAATGTGCTATCGTTGCCCCGTGTGGTGCCGGGCTTAGAATAAAACCCGCCTGCCAAGCGTGGGGAATATGGCAACCCCCCCCCAATGATGCACACGACACAGCCCAGGCCCCCAGTCCCCGGCAGCTCCGCTATTCCAGTCTACGGTAGCGGACTCGGTTACGGCGGAGCAAGGGGTGCTAAGAATGTGCTGTCGTTTGTACATATCTACATCGATTTTTATAATCGTATTCTATCAGGAGATTTGTGGGTAAGTTAATAACAGCCGCTCGATTAGGTTGAGCTGTGTTTGCCACAGTTGATTCATTGATGGGTAACAATATTTATATGTAGATCAAAATCCCTTTCCTTAAAAATCAAGTTAAGCCATTAATCCCGGTTGGCATTCCCGGACCTTTGACAGTCTTATCAAAGGGTATTGTATTACCCGGTAGGTAACTGAGTTGTGGGGGTCAGATAAACCGAGAGGCTAGGTAGATTGATTGTTACATAATCGTATCCTGGGGGGCAATCGAGCTAAAATAATTCAACCAAAACAGAATTGCATCGCTACCAAACCAAAACTTTAGTTACATTTCGTATCGCGCTAACCTTTTGACAAATGATTTAACCATAACTGGATCACAATTGGAACGAAACCGCTGTCAAATTAAAAAGTTGAAACAAAGCTAATTTTTGTGCCATTTTCCAAACTTACGTCCAAACGATTGGATTTACTTACAATTTATTTAGTTTTAATTATTATATCTGACGATTTTACTTCAATCGAAGTCAAAACTTCAGCGCGATACGAAATTGGACGGAAACTAAACCACATATTTAACTGGATCAGATACGAAGAAGAGTTTAACTTCACTGTTTTATTTAGCGCTATTGGCTCCCTGGTCACTATAGCATAGCGTCGGTGGGGAGCGAATTAAGACTCGGATATCACAATCACGGTTTATTGTTCATGAAAATAGTCTTAGCACTAAAACAGACTCACAAAACTCGTAATTACGTTTATTTTCTACTTGTAAGTCATTAGCGCGCGAACGCTTTGACCGCCATACGTCAAACTCCCAGAGCGCGCTCTAACGGGCCACTTAGAGAGCTCGCTTTTGCGGTGCCACGCTATAATAGCTAATTAATTGATTATTTATTAATAGTTACATCGCCTGAATATTCTATGAAACATTCTAAATCGCAGTACATATTACATAATGCTGTCACGGTGTCCTTAAAGTTGTGGAGGTCTAGTAGTTAAAACACCAGCCTCTCAAGTATGAGTGTGCGGGTTCGATTTCAGGTCAGGCATACTTGCCTGACCTGGAATCGAATCAATCAACCCAATGTAACTTTTCTAAGTTATATGTACTTTCTAAGTATATTTTGGACTCCAATCGTTCTCTGTGTGAGAGGAGATCTGTGCCCAGCAGTGGGACGATAAAAGGATGATGATGATGATGATGAGGATGTCCTTATACAGTATGTTAAATAACAGAGGGCGTTCCCTTAAACTCGTTAATATATATAAAAAATTCTAATTGGAAATAAATTTGAAACCTCCTGTTTTAAATCAAAATAGTAGCGTAGTATCATAAACAAATTGCGACCTTGCCGTCTTTCAAGTTCGCGTGTACAGTGTGTTTCTTTTACATGTCAATTTAAAATTTTTATTGAATTTTTTCTTATTGGAAAAATTAAAAAAAAGATTGTTTTCGAATGGAAATATTTTTTTTAGCATGTATGTATGCTATACTATTTCGGGTTAACGGGAACGCCCTCTGTTAGTTAACATACTGTATAAAACGGAGGGCGCACATGTCACTCGATCATCATCATCATAAACAGCCATATTTCAATTACTGTGGGCGTACTATGGGTAATTTAGAAAGAAAAAAAAATCGAATAAATTATTCATACTAGCGAATCATACACTGTAGGTACGCGACATATAAGGGGAACGCTGGACTGTTGTTTTTGAGCACACGGACCCTAGGACCCTAGTTTGCTATTTTTATAAATTTGCCATTCCAACACGATACCATTGTAGTTTCATTGTCATTTTTCATAAAAGTTTGTAATCTGCTAAATTCTTAACGTTCGATCTCAGTCGTCTCGTAATCGAATGATGATAGAATGCCATTGCCATATTATCATTATTATAAAACCTGTTAGTAGAAATTATTTTCTCAAAACTACTACTCAATTCGAACATTCATTAATATGGAGTGGAGTGTCAGTGATTGACCACTAGAAAGTTATAATGACGCAATTTTGTTAGTAGATTACGAAACTTTTCAAAATCGATCATTATGAGGTCAGTGATTCGCCATTCTGATTCTTTTATAATAGCAAACTAGGGCCCCGGTTCGGTGCCCAATCGTCAAATGAGATGAACCCTGCCACGATACTCGTAGCTCTCTCGTCGACTCCCACGAACACAAGCTAGATTTTGTTTAGCGACGCCTGGTACTGCCCTAACAAGTAGGTAAATTAATGACTCCGGCATATTTTTTTTAATATATAAGTACAACATTGGTAAATAAATACACAACGTATTTTTATATCCCTTAACTAAATGAAACCAAAGCATGCATAATAAAGAATCAACTGGTAATTGAATTACTTTTCAATTATAATACTTACTAATGTCTTTTTTTTCATTTTTCATACAAAGTTATTCGTGATTTTGGAGAAAAATTTTGATGATTCATAAAAAACACTGATCCATGAAATATGACAACGTCATAATATCTGAATTTGCTTTCAAGATAGGTTTGCATGAAAATGAAATTACACGTAGGTAATTGAAATTATCAATGAGAAATTATTACAATAAATTCTATAATAATTTATGGTTCAAAATGCATATTTTACTTATAAACATATCATCTTATATCATCAATACTATGTATTCCATAGTTCCACCCTAGTTTATATGATATTAAAAACACACTATGTATTTTGCCAATGCAGATAACTATGAGTAGGTATATATCACTACATATTATAAAACAAAGTGACTCTTACCTTCCCTATGTCGCTTTGTATGATTCAATCTAAAACTACGCAACGAATTTTGATAGCGTTTTTTTTTTAATAGATAGAGTGATTGAAGGAGAAGGTTTTTATGTATATAACATGCAGAATATATAAGAGGAACGATAATACGAATATAAAAAAGTTCCAGTGAAATTATGTGTTAACATGTCGCAAAATAAACCCATTTTTTTGAGCTTACATTGCAAACGCTGGGTGAACCCTATGAGATTGATCAAAAGAATGTACTACAGTATTGTAGACCTTAAAAATGTCTACAAAGATTCAACGACACTATATGTCTACCTACTATAGTTTCTTCATTATGACTACTTTTTTATGTTTGAAAAGTTTATTGAAATGCCAATCGAAATCAGAGCCCACTGTTTGTTCCTTATTATTAATCCTTATCCAAATAAATTATTTATATCAAAGGTAATTTTAGTAGCAGCAGATCTCTTTTTGAATTATTGGCATTCGTTGTTCCATTCAGGAGATATCACGATTTATTCAAAACTAAACACCAGAATAAACAAAAGAAAATCCACGTGCCACTCGAGCCCCTTCCGGCCGCCTGCTACTTGAGTATTTCTCTGACTAAACCGCGGAGCGGGGGACCATTATTTCGAACAAACTTTCTACCCCGGTAGACTTTCATTCTGTTTGAAAGTGGTGGAACTGGCTATCCATGGTCAATAAGGTCGATGTATCTTGTAGAGTCAGATATTGGCTGATGGGCGGCACAGTAGACATTATTTTTATTGAAGGGCCACCGTTTCTTGAGGAAGGCATATGGTACCTATATCATTTGTCCACGTGCGAAACCGGGGCGGGTCGCTAGTATAAAATATACTAGTTTCTATATATTGGACACAAACTACCCGTCCCAGCCCGTCCTTCCAAAACACATTAACCAGCATCATTACAGTTTTCAAAGAGCTATTAAAACCTCTGCATCCATATTTCCACTGGCAACACGGGCGCGCAATTAAAGTGCCTACAACATTTACAGTATTAACATAAACCGCATTGTTCATTATCATTTTGTGTCCGGTAAGCGAGGCGTCAATTTGACAATAGAGCGGGCGAAATGTACCAACATTTCATATTCTACGGATAAAATGTAAAACAGCTCGTAATGTCTGTAATAAGATGGAAAACCATCAGTTACTGTCCTATTATGTAAAACAGATAATTCCAAGACGTTTTTAAGGGAGGTGTGCCCACGAAATTCAAATTGCCTTGCTTTTTTTTTTGCAATATACACAGTTGTACGTAGATTGAAATATGATTCCTGACAGCAACAAATATGACTTTACAGAAATGTAATCATTAGAACTAGCAATACAACCACTTGAGTTAGAATTGGCCTTTAATTTTAAGATTTATTTATTTATTTATGAAGATCAACTTAAACAGCTCTATTGGTGGTTTTTATGATTATAATTCTATGAGTATTTGTGTATTTACCATTTATGTACACAATATACACAGTTGTACGTAGATTGAAATATGATTCCTGACAGCAACAAATATGACTTTACAGAAATGTAATCAGTAGAACTAGCAATACAACCACTTGAGTTAGAATTGGCCTTTAATTTTAAGATTTATTTATTTATTTATGAAGATGAACTTAAACAGCTCTATTGGTGGTTTTTATGATTATAATTCTATGAGTATTTGTGTATTTACCATTTATGTACACAATATACACAGTTGTACGTAGATTGAAATATGATTCCTGACAGCAACAAATATGACTTTACAGAAATGTAATCAGTAGAACTAGCAATACAACCACTTGAGTTAGAATTGGCCTTTAATTTTAAGATTTATTTATTTATTTATGAAGATGAACTTAAACAGCTCTATTGGTGGTTTTTATGATTATAATTCTATGAGTATTTGTGTATTTACCATTTATGTACACAATATACACAGTTGTACGTAGATTGAAATATGATTCCTGACAAGAATAAATATGATTTTGCAGAAATATAATCATTAGCATCAGCAATACAACCACTTGAGCTAGAATTGGCCTTTAATTTTAAGATGAACTTAAATAGCTCTATTAGTGGTGTTTATGATTACAGAGGATTATAATCATAAAAACCACTAATAGAGCTATTTACATATGTTCATCTGATGTGTACATACATGGTAAATAATAACGGTAACACAAACTTAATCCATGTGTGTCAAGCTAAAATAGCACTCATTTTATCAAGCTTTTACCTATAAAATATCCTCACAATCATCAGGCATCATTCTCTTACCTGAATTATGTACAAGTTACTCTACTTATATACACATTCCCCGCAACATATTATTATATGTAGTAAATTTATTGAACCTCGTAACCGTAATAACTTTGACTATGTCATTAGTGTGTAATATGGCATGAGAAAGTTACTTGAATAGCAATAGTTGTTACATTCATGCTTGCTGAAACAATAGTTGTTGACTGAAAGAAGAAGAATACGAAGATTCTAGCTGTTTGACTGAAATATGTAGGTTATGGTATAAAACCTACATATTTCAGTCAAACAGCTAGAATGAGTTTCTCAGTACAGCGCTTTTTAGCGCATATTACAGTCGAGGATTTTTATGTAAATTGCCTGACGGGGTGAGAACCTACGACCTCCAACTTATAAGTTATACACTTTATACATGCATATAATAGCCTTTTATAGCCATTTCCTTTAACAGTTAAAGACACTGACAGTTGTGATTTGAATATACGGTCAATTAAGTTGATATTCAATTTGGTGAATAATTTATTTCCCAATGTATCATCATCATCATCATTATCTCAGTGTTAATCCCAGTTGCATCCGAAGCTTTTTCAGCTTTGGAATCTGGGGTCCGCTTTACCAGTCTAACTGCTGATTTTGGCTAAACTTCGATATTTTCCGTGAAGCGACTGCCGTCTGACCTCCACAACCCGAAGGCGATATCGAAGCATTGCAGTTAGACTAATTGTTGGACTTTTGAGGGCACTAACAACCCGTAACGAATGTCATTAGATGTTCGTATGGCAACCGGGACTAACGGCTGAAGGTCCTTGCGGAGGCAAGATCAAACCAGTACACAAATATTCATATTCATGTATATTTGCAATGCGTGGGGATCGAATCCGTTCCTCCTTGCGCAGCGGTCACGTTCGCTACCCCTACGCCACGGAGACTGTCAACTTTTTTTAGTTAATTCTTCTAATAAATACCTAACATCTGAAAGTATGACATATTCTGAATCATAAATCAAACAGTTGGAACTACACCGAAAGCTCTAAACGTTCATACAAGCCTAGCAGTGTTTACAGATACAGATGTTTACAGATCAATAAATCTAGCCTCCACGCTGTGACTAGGGTAATTTATATCTTGTTATCAACGTGTACTCATGTTTGAACATGCAAATAGGAAACATAACGATTGATTGCAGTATTAACATAAATTTTGTAGCCAATGTAGGGAATTTTGCATACTTATGAACGGTATTTTGGCTGCTTGAATTTGTCGATATTTGTTGATCGTTATAAAGCCAAAGCATGACAGCTATTGCATGCAGCTTGCATTATCGCCTGCTCTGTATTGCTCTATTATTTTGGAAAATATTGTGCATCGTCGGGCTTTTATCAATATAGCTGGATATACGATATATTATCATCTGCCTTGTTACTTCCCAACGTTTTCTTAAAAAAAAAATAGTAAAATTTAAAATATGAATCTTTTTGAAAAATGCGAACACTTTTTTCCCAACCTATTATTAAATCACAGAACCGTCTCAGATGCGATATATACAACATGTAAAGAAAACCCTGTCCGATCCATGAAGGCTGTTAGGTATTGATAACTGATTCTACTAATGCCTACAACCTGGCTAAACTTAAAAAATACCCCCTAAAAAATTAAATATTATTTCGCAATAGGAGGCAATGGTCATGGTAATACAAGCGCGGGCGACAGAGGGAAGGCACGTGGTCAAAAAAATGCCGCCAGTATTGTACATTCATTCATACAAGGTACCTACCAATAATTACATCGAAAATGGTGTTTTCAGTTTTTAAATATTTACCAAATATTGGGGAAGTTGCATTTAATTTGCGGAAAGAAAAGATTATTTCAAAATTCATTTGTATGGTTATTATGATGATTATGTAAAGTTTCAAATTTTATTTGGTCATGTGATTACCTAACCTTTATTATCCTTATCGTTCGGACGGGGTTTTCTTTACATATTATATATGTAGTTACAATAGTCCACCTAGATGTTGAGACAGAAAACCGAAACACAAAACTTGAATATTAAAATTCCTACTACTAAGAAAGTTCCACTACCAATTAAATATAATGACCAATTAAACTCACGGAAACTTCCGAAGTATTGCGAAGAGTCACGAAGCAGGTAGATATTGTAATATCACGTCAAAAAGAATCTTGATAACGGGCCAAATCATCAATATTCACTTGAGTTACAAATAGCAATAGTGATCGGATAACGAGGGTACTTTCACGGTGTCACGGTGGCTTGCAACAGGTGACTTACCCTCATTTTTCAACCATCTCATCTTTATTGTGCTCAGATAAGCTGAGATCATCCAGCTCCGAGATTTGAGCTCTATAGTGGAATATTTTCAATTCTATTAGTGGCTGTTTTTTTCTCAATCTTTCATATTTAAGGATCAGGCTAAGCCTTAAATCCCGGATTTTAACCTATCCTTTGAGTTGTCCGAGTATACCATTGAGTTTACCTACCTGCACTGATGGGAAACTTTGTGAATAATCAGTCTATAATGTTCCCATTGATGGGCACAGGCATATTCTTGGTGAGTGGGAGTGGTCATCTTCCATGCAGGCCCAGTGTCGATGATGTTACATGTCTCCATTCTTTGGAATTGATTAAAGAAAGCAAAAACGTCTTGTTTTTACTACTGTAGATTCTGGGATAGAATTTGGACATACCTACTATCAAAAACCGGAAAAACGCGTGCGGAACCTCGCAAAATAATGGCAACGTTGGACAGATTTTTTCCCAAGAACGATAATCGTGGTCTTCCATACATTTCAATTGCAAATTTAAGTTCTATTACTATATCTTTACGATAGTTTTCCTTTTATCTTCGTTATACATAAAAAAAAATCACGATAGTAGTAATTTTTTGCACATGTTGTCCATAAATTACTGCCTTCACCAATCAGGCACTATCTCCCATGCTCACTATTATGCTATATATAAACTATACTAAGTACACAAAAAACCAGAATAAAAGCACCAGATGGGTCGACGACATAGTAGCGATAGCTGGTCAAAGCTGGCTGAATACTGCTCTAGATATAGAGAGATTGAATACCTTGGAGGAGGCTTTCACCCGAAGGAGGTTCATACAATAAAGTCACATACTAATCATAGTAACTAAAACATTAGCTCTTAAGTAACACCTAACCTTATTGTAAGAAATTTCAATGAAGCTTTATTATTATTATTCGTTTATTTATTTTACATACATAATATATGATTTACATTTTTAAATATTTATATAAATATATAAAAAACATTTAAAAATATAAAAAATAGTAGCCCACCGGTATCGGGAACAGGGTCCAAGCTACCGGCAGTCAGGGCTCCAGAGAGAGGAACTTCCTGACAATGCGAGCCGTGTCCAGGATTACAGCTTTCTGAATCAAGCCCTTGATCCAGCTGCCTAACGAGAGCCTCCTGAGGTGTTGGTCGAGGCTCTTGGGTATGAAGCCATTGGCTGTCACGACTATCGGTACAATGATTGCTGAATCCACTTCCCACATGTCGACAACCTCGTGAGCCAAGTCAAGATACTTGATTTGTTTTATTATTATTTTATTTTTATTTTATTATTATTATAAGTACACAAAAGAGTTCCGATATACAAAAATTCTTCTCACTCATATCTCACACCATGGAGTAGACGAAAAATATACGTTCATCCCCACTTTACGAGTGTAGAAGTTAACGTTGATATTTTTCGCCTTCTTCTTCTCCTCTGCCTATAGAGGTCCACTGCTGGATCAAGGCCTCCCCCAAGGCTTTTATTCCATTAGGGGGGTTTGTCATAATCCTTACGCTTGGCAGGCGGGTTGGGGATCGCAATAATTTGATATTCCATAGGAGAAGCGCTGCTGCCCGCTTCCCTGGTGAGAGTTCCCTTAGTTGCCTCTTACGACACCCACGGGAGGATATGGTTTAGTACTATTCTAAGAATACTTTTTTAAATCAACATTAATTCATCACTGTCGGCGTGATAAATATGAAGATCCAAGCCAAATTATAGTTTACTAATACAAAGAGTATTTAAGCTAAGCTGCGGATGGACAAACTGTTATAGCGAAACTATAAGGATTCCTTGTTGATCACAGAACCCCAAAAAATGGAAACTTGAAACTGCTTTCAAATGGCGATGTGTATATAAGCATTGGATTTACATTTTCATTAGAAATAAGTTCAATTATGTCAGTAGATTATTGTTATAACTTTTCCTTTCATATCGAAAAATAAAAATAGAATAAATGAACAAGGTTTTTAACAAATATTTAATAAACCTATTGATGAAATGGAACACAATTTTGCACATCATTTTACCACTACAATAATTACAAAAACAGAAACCCTTACTTCGTACCCAACATTCAATTCTGAATAACCATTAACAATCAGCACAACAACTATTGAAGCTCACATTTCAGCAATTTTCCATCCGCTTCAAAAGAACGATGAGTTGGTTACAAAAACCAATTGTTCGCTTTTCGCCTAACGCACCATTCAATTCCACCAGCGAACTACGCAAAAGGATCAATTGTACATCTGCTACAGAAAAGATAACAAAAGAACATAGCTATTGATCCTTTGTGTGGCCATTAAACACGCTGGAATAGACTACAAAAAGGCCTCAGTTAATGCACAATGAAAAACCATGCACAATTCCACTTGACGCGGTAATGAGAGTGGAAATTCAGCAATTACTGGGAACTATGTTCGCCTTTTATCGACAGTAAAAACTGTTGAGATTTTTTATCATTCTCTGCTCACGTATATTTTAAGCTCTTTTATTTCCATGAAAAATGATCTAAGACTAGTATTTTTCGTGATAAAATATTAACAACATATACCGTCTTGCTTTAATATTCACGCAGATCCCAAAAGCTTTGTCTTCGACACGAATATTGATAACTCGCAGTGCGGTTTCGTTAAAAAGTAATTTATTACAGACCACTTACGTTCAATTCGCAGAGTACACTCAATAAAAATATGTGAAGTTTTTGATTTAATATCGCTACAAATTGATGCTTTGGAAACTTTTTATGGTTGGCTGAATATATGCATATTTTTAGGATAGTGTTTCTCCTGCTATTTTTATTTTCAGACGTGGTACAGTTTGACACAAGGTCAAAATTCAAGAACTAGCTAGTCTGCCAAAATATATCACCATACCCTATAGCAGGACACTGCCCCCTTACATGCCTAGCTTAGTTTAGGGGACAGGTATAAACCTATTGTACCTATTGTAATGCATTATTAATGTACATAAAAAATTAAAAATGTATTTTTGTCCCAATAAATATTTGTAGTTGTAGGAATATTGGAATAATTTTCAAATCCATCCATTGTTATAATTATTATTTCAATATTGAATATTAATAACGATTCGCATACCAAAACAAGTAGTCTCATTAAAAAACTACATTTTCGGCCCTGGAATACATACATTGCAGTTTTTTATCGCTTAACGAACTCCAGTGAGTAATCAGGCCTGAAAATGTATTTTTCCAATAAATACTACTCGTTCTGGCATTCGAAGCGTGTATATTAATTAAAAATAGGCTTTTAAATTGTAAAGCTTTCGCTTATCGGTTTGGTCATTACTTATGTGGGGTTATCCTACTGAAAATGCTGAATAAGCTTACGTTGGTACACCTTTTGAATAGAATAATTACGTAATTACATGAATTGCGGGTGGTCGCGTATTTTCAAAGGTTTTAATCCACCTGGGTCAGTCCTTCATAAAGGTGAAGCCTACTCATGTTTTGGCTATTTTGTCAAATATAAATGCTGTTTTTATTTCCAAATGTATAAAAAAAACTGGGGCAATGCCTGTCAGATTCTCACACGAAGGTTTTCATTTGGCCGTACGATATGAAACACTTTTTTTTAAC
The DNA here is from genome assembly GCA_017933935.1 of Sesamia nonagrioides. Classification (NCBI taxonomy): domain Eukaryota; kingdom Metazoa; phylum Arthropoda; class Insecta; order Lepidoptera; family Noctuidae; genus Sesamia; species Sesamia nonagrioides. The sequence continues at coordinate 214,912 of JADWQK010001120.1, read as the reverse complement.
ACATTTCGTATAAACAACGTTATCCATCCATACTAATATTATAAATGCGAAAGTAACTCTGTCTGTCTGTCTGTCTGTCTGTCTGTTACGCTTTCCCGCTTAAACCTCTCAATCGATTTTGATGAAATTTGGCACAGACAATCTTTAGACCCTGAGAAAGAACATAGGCTACCTTTTATCCCGGAAAAATTTGATATTCCCGAGGGAAATCTAAAAAGCGCGATATAACCGAACTCCACGCGGGCGAAGCCGCGGGCGGAAAGCTAGTTTTTTAATATATTCGAATAAGCTACTGAATCGATTCCAATATTTTTTACACCATGTTATCTTTTTCCCCAAATATATTTAATAAATGTTGCAGTGTGGTTACCAAGCCCACATTACAGTTCACAGCGGTTCATAGTGCTCTAGGACCACCGCCGCGCCGCCGCCGCGCCGCTCCAGGCGCGAGCGGCGCGTTGACCATATTTTTGTAAGGACAACCAGGTAACATAACAAGCTAATAACTTTGTCATTTTTTATGATATCTTTTTGAAATTTATTACATAAATTCTTTACATAAAAATACTGGACACGTGTTTCGGATTTCATATATACAAAAAAAATAACGTTGTATACACATACTGTGAATTTCCAACTGTCTACGTAACACCTGTCTTTCAAGATGTACAGCCCGCTGACAGACGGACGGGTAGCCGAGGCTTTGTAACAGGCTTTGGTTTTCACCCTTTAGGCACGACATCCATAAAATTAAATATACATGGAATTTCCCGGGAAATATTCACAGAAAACTGAAATTCCAGGAAAACTTTTTTACAATGGACAAAATTATAATTTAGGCCTGTAAGTACCGACGTTTGTTCAACTTGCTCTGCAAACTTTAGCACAATAAGCAGTAGGTTACTGTGTCCAGACGACAGCACATTAGGCTACTACAGTCTGTCAAATTTCTTTATTAGATTTTCAACTTCATGGCTAAAGCATTAAAGCTCAAGGATGATTAGGTATATTTGACAAATTCTGGTAGCTTGACCTGCTGTCATCTGTACAATTAATAAACACGGGGAAATATTCATACAATTTTAATGGGGATTGCTCATACATTTTAGTCAACAACTACCACAAGCGGTGGTAGTTTTAGTTGGTTTTTAACAATACAAGTTTGGTTGAAATAGCTTTTTCCGCTCTGGGGACGAAAAATGGGGTCTAATATTACTATAATACCTCTCTTCTTTCCACTTAATCATGTCTCGATAGCCAATAACTTTGTAAAAGGTACAAAAGAAAACCGAAAAAGATTTCATCTATTTGGGTAATGTACCACATGATCGTAAAGATTTTCGTGTACAGTGTTTTCCTCTTATATCGAAAAAAAAAATACCAGAATGTCTATCGTAAACTAAATTACGTATTAGCAAGAGTCTGATCGATGACTGCTGGTGTCCAATCATGGAAAAACAACGAGAAACTCGGTACCTACACGTGTAAAAATTAAATGGTATTAATGCTTTAATTTTGAGAAATGATCCCGTCATACCAGATAATCAACTCGTGAATAATTTGAACCAAAAATGAAATAGCTGCCGACTAAGATTGTCGAAAAGAAAGTAATTTATGTATACGCCTGCCACTCCAACTTGGTTAATGTAGCTGAATATTCATCATTTGAATTATCAAAATTCCCCCCCATTATCACGCAACATACAAATTTTCGTTCAAGGGACGGATAATTTTACTAATGACAATCTGCATCAACATCGTGCTGAGATATAAGCCTTTTGGCATCGTTGTTGTTAAAATTGGTGTTTTTTTTTTATTCTGTGTTTAGTTTAGTCTGTTATCTTCCATGAAGGAATCGTAATAAAAACTTTTTCTTTTATTTCACTATATTATACGTAACATAGTTACAGCTCTGCCCTCCACAAGCTATAATACTGTTATCCAACAAAATCATATTTCCAGTTAAGGGCAAAAGATGAAAATGATGTCATTTCATAACTATTCTATTCTTCTATTTCACAATTATCGGGATTTAGTTACAACTGTTGGTAAAAATTCTCGTTAAAAGGTAAGTTATAAGCCCTTAGTCACATTTTTTAAATTAACCTAGTAAAAAACGACAAGATGAGATATAACGGCATTATAACTTGTGGACAGCAGAGCTAGTGTTCATGAAAGCCAGCTAAATTATACTCTATAAACATCACCACCAACAACGGGTTTAAGTATATAACATAGAAGTTGTTGTTGATGGCAATTTTTATAAAGCATTTTTTTTTTGTCATTCTGATCCATTATTATTATTTATTTTTGTTAATTGTTACGCTTATCCAACATACTTCAATAGACCACTATTTATTATACAAATTAGTAACAACCACACAAAAAATGCGTTTCAATTTTCCGTTTTTATCAAATATTACAACTTCAAACATAAGCTGAGTAGCGCAACAAAGCATTAGCTTCAAATATTATCGCACACCCAATTTATTTCCGAAACAGCTACGACGGTGCTTTAATGAGGTTTCAGCACGCACTTCAATTATTTTTTAACACGAAATTTGGCAGACTTACCTATTATAACTGCTGTTGTATGATCCCCTGCTTCCTCCTTTCGACCCGTTCCTGCAATAAAAGATAATTCCGTTAAAATGTTTCGTATCTTGAAAATATAAAGATTGATCAGTTTTTCCTTATTTTCCCCTTTGAAACTGACCGCTTGACCAGTGAACTGGACAACCTTGTACGGTTATACTTAGTACAAGGGCTTGTCCGTTGTAACGTAGAAGGTTTTATAGGGGCTCCGATAGTTAGATAATTAATAACAGGTTTAGAATATATAAGGTAAATAACAAGTTTCTCGGTGGTAAGCCAAAACATCAGCTGCCGGTAGAAGTTACCACCTACCAGACAAAGTCTTGCCGTCAAGTGATTCATCGTTTCCCGGCATGATGTCTGGTGGAGTCGTACGGAGGATGGGTCTGAGCAGTGGTGTTGCGATGTGTGCCGGGTACGATGCGCCAAATTTTGTTGTGTCGGGAGTTTGGTCGTGGAGGGTCTCCAGATCAATCTCCTTAATTCTCTCGCACTAGTTTATAGTTATATAAATAAAAAATATAAGCTTGACTGTTTGCCATTTTTTTGCGGACGATCAGCTCTATCGTGTTTTTTGGATAACAATGACAAGCCATTATATACATAAGTTGTGGTATTGCCTAATTATCTTTTTACTGAGATTTCCTGTATTACCAGGTGATTTGTGCGAAGTAATCGAACATTTGAAGAATCCTTGATTTTCTATCGTAAATTTTCGAAAAACCACTGTAATGTGAGTAATTTGTATTTTTTTTCCGGTGTAGCGGTCAGAAAAGCTTTAAAATGATGCCACATTTATGTATATTGATAAAGTATGAAGGTAAATTAATAATGTACCGACATAAAAAGCCCTCGAGAAATAATATACAATTATGATTTAAAATTGGAATCTAAAAATACCGAGTAATTTTTTTGTATTATAAACTTAATTCTAACTAAGGTGGAGTTTTAAACAAGACTGTACTGTACAGTACTCAGCTTTGTAATAAAGAAATAAGTAGGTATATTTTGAACATTTTAAGTTCTACAAAATCCATATCAAATTAAAAACCGTATTTTTTGTTTCAGTTGTATTCGTAAACATTTTTCCCGTCATCACACAATTTGGATAGCAATCTAGGTGCCAGGCACAGACATAATTTGTTAATCCCAGGTCGATATAATAGAATGGATGCTTCAAATATAATGGTCTCCTAACAAAAAGACTAGAAAAATTCACTACCTACTTGTACAATAATGATCCATAGTAGAGGCGACGTTGAAGAAATTCTGTCTAGTTCTATAGTGAACGTAGATTTAAATAAATAATGTACCTACAAATAAGAAATCATTCAAACGCAAGCCTATATTTTAATTAAAGCATTTTGAACTGTCAAACAGTCGATCGGCATCCTAATCGCGTAAGATACTATTACTATTGTGAAGGCATGGAGAACAGGGAATAAAGTTCACTCCACAGATAAGGGAGGACCCTCCGACCAGACGGGTGTATGTCGGGCGGACACTTGCCATATATATGTATGTATGCTAATTGCATGGTAAACTCTACTTGCGAGATGTAGAATTCGAGTGACGTCCATATGACGCGTTGTTTTTATTTGTGGCATTTGTAGGTAGGTACCGGTACACTATCAATTGGAATCATTTTGAAGCACATTGCTAATCCATTGCTCTATATGTTTGAAAAATGTGTCTACTCAACGAGGTAAATCACGCATTGAACGCTGATGAACTGTCAAAATGAAACCCATTGCTATTGATAATATGTTACGCAATTGCCCTACAGGTTCCAAAGTTGAAGTAAGATGCTCATTACAAAACGTAGACCTCTATAGAGAAGAAAGAGAAAGAAACTCCAAGGGGAATCTTTGAAATCAAGATATTACAAATTTCTCGGTACATATCATTTTTATTAAAAAGCTACGGCAACTAGATTAGACGTAGATTTTTCTTACGTTATAATAATATACAAAGACTTTAAGAAATGCATCCCCCGTAAGGGGGAGAAAAAAATATCCAAGTATCTTCCAATATTTTTTTCAATCCCTCTTTAGCCTTCATTCACCTTTGGAAACATGATTTTAATAGCAACAAAACCAATGAAAAATCAATTGAAGCGAGTTTTCCTTACCTGCTTCATAAATTTAAAGACTCCTATTACAACTCTCAGGCATCTGAGTTTTGCAAAAACGACTTTATTGACAATGGAATAATATTGTGTTAATGTCCAATTTCCCTTAACGTTTATCGAGTCTTTGTGAGGAAATAATATTCAGACTCGAGTGACCATATTTTTTTAAATAAGAGAAGTCTAAAAGCTTCACTTCACATACAAGTTGGATAGTAAATTAGCTTACACGAGAAAAACAAATGAAATTCAATTTACGGAGACAGAGTATACAAGTCCCTTTTTGCACTTTGCGTTGAAGACAAATGTTTGTAGTTGGTGGACTGATAGGATTAACGAATGCATCTCACTTATATGGCCCGGTTTATCTATGTACTTAATATAATACCTTTAATCATCCCACTCCCCCATAAAGTGCCTAACAATAAGCATAATGAATGTGGTTTAGGTCAATTAGGAATGCGAGAATATAAAAACAATAAGAGATCAGGAACAAATGCATTCTTATGCTCAAATATTCTTTAAACAATAAGAAACAACAATTGGAGCAAGTTGAAAGCGGCGGTGGTTCCGTCGCACTACAATTTGAATGTCTTTAAGGCTAGAGTAAATATATAGGCTCTTAATAAACTAGTGCGCTTTACCATCATCGATTGCGTCACTGCTTACCATCAGGCGGAATTGCGGTCAAGCGCTAGTTTATAATTTATACACAGTATACGGAGTATCTGAGTTTAAAAGGACTAAACTAGCATGTTATATTCTATTCTTTTCTTAATGTTTAAGTAAGTATTAGTAATTAGTACGTAGTATTAGTAAGTAGTAGTCTGCGATCAAGAGAATCGGCACAAATATTTCAATCATCATCATCATCATCACAGCGTTAATCCCAGTCGCATCCGAAGCCTTTTCAGCTTTGGAGTCTGGGGTCCGCCTTACCAGTCCAACTGTTGTTATGGCTAAACTTCGATATTTTCCATGAAGCGACTGCCGTCTGACCTCCACAGCCCAAAGGCGACATCGAAGCAATGCAGTTAGACCAATTGTTGGATTTTTGAGGGCTCCAACAACCCGTAACGACTGCCATTAGATGTTCGTATGGCAACAGGGACTAATGGCTTAACGTGCTTTCCGAGGCACGATCAGACCAATGCAAATATTCATATTCATGCATACAAATATTTGCACTGTGCGGGGATCGAACCCGCGCCACCTTGCGCAGCGGCCGCATCCGCTACCTCTACGCCACGGAGGCTGTCGCACTGACAAATATTTCAATATTGTAGTTAACACATACTTGAAACTGTGCATGACACTTATCGTTATACGTCGTATCGCCCAGAACTCGATCCCGTCGTTGGAAAAAACAAAGTCTTGTAAGAATTTCAAAATAAAAACCAAGTAGTACACAACGACATGAATGACAAAGACTCAAAGCCATGTAAAGCTACTTAAGGGTCGTATTAGGTGTAAGTAGCGCATGGGGTGCGGTAAGACTATTGAATCAAGTACCTACGTTACGTGAGAAAATGCAACATTTTATTTTTTTATCCATAATTTAAAGCCTTAAGTACAGACGTAGAGTAGCCAGCCTGTCGGTATTCTATAGGATGCATTTTGGAGAGTGTGTAAGGGAGTTGCATGATTTAATTTCTCCATTTCCATTTATTGACTAAAATCCACCAATGTGCCTTCACTTGCCTGTGCGCCAGGGCCACAGTTTCTTTTTTAACCAAACCACAATCCTGATCCAGGAGGCATCGGTCTTCGTGGACCCTGTCACGATGTGCTGACATCTATTTGAGGCACGCGTGTAACAAAACGCGCCGCCGACACAGGCCTAGAGCTGGACAGTTACTGTCTCCTGATCAGGACGTCTCCTGCGGCGGCTAGAAGCGTGAGGGCGCTGGGATTCCCGCTTCCGCGTGCTCTGCCTCCTCTTTTTCCAGCATCACTGCTTCGCAGAAGGAGGTGACGGCCTGCCATGCCCTCTTGCTCCGGACCATATCCTGGACCAGAGCCGTACGCGAAAGATCACCGCCGATCGCCACCACTAGGATACGGTGCTGTTCTACCCAAGCCAGGCAGACCTCCACCAAGTGCTCCACCGTGTCCTCAGGGCGATCCACACAGTGGTGATACCACGGCTTTTCCACCAACTTTATCCGGGACAAGAACCCCCCGGAACAGCCGTGACCGGTGAAAACCTGCGTCAGGCGGACGGTGAGGACGCCGTGGCGCCTGTCTAGCCATTCTTCAAAGAGGGGATTTACCGCTGCTATTGTGGCGTGCCCAAGCAAGAATACACCCTTAAGTTGTTAACACCACTATGATCTGGACGGTCATTCCGTCTGACCAAAATGTAAGTGTCTTCAAGGCTAGAGTGAATAGGCTCTTAATAAACTAGCGTGCCTTACCATCCACGATTGCATCAGTGATTACCATTAGGCGGGATCGAGGTCAAGAAATAGCTTATAATATTAAAAAAACCTCTACACCAAATAGATCGAAACATGTTCCCTTTAATTTTGGCTTTCAAAAAGTAACGCCATCATATATGTGCGGCACCGTTCCTTCGATAGCTTTTCTCAGGCGACGTTTACTTAATTCACCTGAGTTAATTCACCTATGTGAACTAAAGACACTTTTAGTAAACTTTAAACACCTGGGTGCATTAAAATTACTTTAAAAAAACTTTATTCACCTGGGTGCATTAAAATTATTTTTCAAAAACTTTATTCACCTGGGTGCATTAAAATTACTTTACAAAAACTTTATTCACCTTACTTACCTGGGTGCATTAAATTTACTTTTAAGTCATCATCATCATGTCAGCGTTAATCCCAGTCGCATTCCGAAGCTTTTTCAGCTTTGAAGTCTGGGGTCCGTTTTACCAGTTTAACTGCTGATTTTGGCTAAACTTCAATATTTTCCGTGAAGCGACTGCCGTCTGACCTCCATAACCCGAAGGCGATATCCAGGGATACAAATATTTGCACTGTGCGGGGATCCCGCGTGCCTCCTTGCGCCGGCCGCGTTCACTATCGCTACGCCACGGAGGTCTTTTATGCAATGATACTCTTTAGTACATGACTGCTTATGATTCATAATTGTCATATTGACACACAATTTTCCTGTGTGGTTGGCTTTACTCTGTGTAGTAATATTATAATTAAGATCATACACTTATTTTAATTTCGAAAATAGTAATGCCAAACTTTAAATATATATATATATAGAGGAAGAGGTGTGGTACTATTGCATAACGGACGGCAATATTTTAAAAAGAAAACCTACAAAAATGGTGCTTGTTGGTGGAGATGTTGCAAAAACTTATCAACTATTAAATGCACTGGCTCTGTAACTATACAAAATGTACGTTTATATTTTGCATATTTTTTGGCATGCCTAGGTATCCCTTAAATGTATATTTGTTTTTTATTTCTATTGTTATTTTCTAAACAGGATGATACTATCTTAAAAGAAAATACCCATGTTTCGGACTGTGTCATGGATGTAGCAAAGAACGAATGGGCAGAAAATATGGAAGTATGTAAGCAACAAAATATAACGTCGACAGATGATCCGGTTCCTAAATTGTATGAAGAGCAAAGGAAAACTTTGAAAAAACTGGTTATGATATTGTTCATGAAGTGCCGTCTTTTGAACAAATGAAAGTAGGACTATATAAATTGCGGAATAAAGCCCTCGGAGTACCTAAGGTTTCGTTTTACAATGACGATAACATAGCAAATGTTATTATACCAGAAAAGTTCAAGGACTTTTTGCTAGCTGATTTCAACTCTGGAGACGGTAGAAGAGTCATTATTTTCTACAAAAGAGGCCATTGAATTAATGGAAAATATTCATGATTTTTTTGGGGATGGTACCTTTAAGTGTTGTGTATCACCTTTTTGCCAGATATACACTATTCACGGTGATTGTGGCAGCAGTTTGAATACAACCAATATAAGACCACTCGTGTATGCTTTAATGTCCCATAGAGACACCGATGCTTATCGGATTTTATTTAAAATGCTGAAATCACAAATAAACTACTAGAAGCCAGTTAAATACACATGTGATTTTGAAAAAAGGACCATAACAACTCTCCGGAGTATTTTTTCCCGAAATAACCATAAACGGTTGTTATTATCATTTTCAAGAATCTTTAGTAAGGAAAGCAAAATCTTTAAAAATATTTAAATATAAGAATGCCCGTCGTTGCGTTTTTTTGTGTCGATGTTTGGCTTTATTACCAGAAGAAAAATTCCCCGCAGGTTGGATATACATAGAGTAACAGTACAACAATCGCTCACAACTAAAACCATTTTTGTGATATTTTCAAAAAATGTGGCTGAGCACTGAAAATGTCAAGCTATGGTCGGTTTTTGGAGAAAGGCACCGGACCAATAATTTTGTGGAAAGTTTCCACACCACTCTAAGTAAACGAATAAAAAAGTTTAACAGGAACCTGCTTGTTCTGATCGCGGCATTTAAAAAAGACGCTGTCTCTAAGCGCTCACCAAAAAAACTCAGACCTAGCTTTCAAGAAAATGATGAATTTATATGTGAAGCCCAGTCACGCATGTTAGATGGTCATATTACCGTAGGCCATTTTCTAGAAATGGTCGGTTAATACAGTGTTTTTCTGTGATGGCAGTGTTTTCTGGCCACTTTGGATTCGCTGGAGAAGCATGCGAAGAGGCTGATTGGCGACCCAGATTTAACTAGCCTAGAGCACAGGCATAAAGTAGCCAGCCTTTCGGTGTTCTATAGGATGCATTTTGGTGAGTGTGCGAAGGAATTGCACGATTTAATTCCATCTCCGTTCCATCATCGGACGACCCGTCGTACGGCGAGTTTCCACTCTTACGTTGTTAACACTACTACGATCCGGACGAAGCGTTTCGCCTCCTCTTTTATACCACGTACATCGAGGGACTGGAACAATTTGCTAGCGGCGGTGTTTCCGTCCGACTACAATTTGAGTGTATTCAAGGCTAGAGTGAATTGGCTCTTAGTAAACTGGTGCGCTTTACTATCAACGATTGCGTCACTGCTTACCATCAGGCGGGATTGCGGTCAAGCGCTAATTTATAATTTATTTAAAAAAAGGCGGCCGAAGGGTGGGGTGAATAAAGTTTACTTATTTTTTTAAATATATGTCTTTGTGACCAGCAATACAGGTGTTTAAAATTTACTAAAAGTGTTTTTAGTTCACCTAGGTAAATTAAATCAGGTGCATTAAGTAAACGAAGGAGTAATTTTAATGCACCCAGGTGAATAAAGTTTTTTTAAAGTAATTTTAATGCACCCAGGTGTTTAAAGTTTACTAAAAGTGTCTTTAGTTCACCTAGGTGAATTAACTCAGGTGAATTAAGTAAACGTCGCCTTTTCTCACCACCAAAATAAGGTTTATGCAAATGAGGTAATATTTACGTAAATGGTTACGCCAAAACATTACTGGCAGCTAAAAGATTCGAATACGAATAAAGCTGGAATGGAAAAATCCAAAAAAAGCGCGGGCTTTACAGATTGCGAGTACTTCATACCAGTAATTGGAGCCAACAAAGCATGCAAGTCATTACCGACACGTACCTCAAACAATAAACTTTTTAAATAGCCCATTACAGCGCTCATCCGAGCTCACTTATATTATGTTCGGAGTTTTTTTAAATAGCAATTACCAGTTCAACACGAATTTATTATAATAAAGTCGAAAATGACTACGGTTATTACAGTATGTTTAATGGATGATGAATGGATGGATTTGATATTATCATTATGTAAAGACCAATCTGCCTAGTAGTTTTTTCAATCTTTTTTTTGTAATTGGCTTCCAAGTTACCCGTATGTAGCTGAATAATTATTTAATAAGCAATGAAAACCTTTGAACCTTTTCTAGTCTACTGAAATAGCCAAGAATATTAAGTTAAATACTGATGGATTAGCCGTAATTTTAACATAATAAATTGCATAAAAACGCCAAGCTATTAAACGTATAACGAGCCATGATATAATGCCCATTTACATTTTGGCAATGTCGGTGGTAACGGCATTTAGGCTTTGCCGCTGGTATTTATTTACCAGCTGTTACATTATTATTTATTTTCATAACCTTTCTAAAATTATGACGACACGGTTGGCGCTGTGGCTGAGCAAACGACTGCTGCGCTGCGTATAGCGGGTTCGATTCCTGCATGAACAAAAAAAAAGTTGCATTGCCTTCATGTAGATGTTCGGGGTCTGGCTGTTTGTGTGCTGGCTGCGTGCGTTTATGTACAAATTAAGTGGAGTAATTTATAGCTTAGGACAATGTATACAAAAAAATTGCTGCTTTGTAATTTAAAGTATTGGAGGGAGAGGCGATGTTTCCGTCTGATACCAATTTAAGGGTCTTCAAGGCTCTTAATAAACTAGCGCGCTTTACCATCAACTATTGCATCATTGCTTACCATCAGACGAAATTACGATCAAGCACTAGATTATAATTAAAAAAAAAATTGTTCAAATTGATTTTGACTTGTTATGTTTTATTGCTTTCTTTTAGTTCATATTTAGTAAAAAACAAACGGTCTTTTGATTCTTTAGTTAAACCCAACCTATCATTAAAAATAGTAAGTAATAGATTTTTTTTTTTGTTTAATGTGGTTTTTGATGAAGCTTTAGTCTACCCAATGATATATAATAAAATATTTAAATATATAAACTAAAACTTGGTCGGAATTACTAATTCTGCTTATGGACTAGTTAACTTTAGTCTCCGGACATAATAGTTCCCAGAGGTACGATACGGTTGACATGGCCCAGTTACTGTGCGAAGAGTCAAATTGACACCACCACTAACGTTTTACGATGTCATGGATGAAGCTACATGACCGACAATTACAGTTAACTTTAATATTCCCAGCTATGGTCCAGTTTTAAAAGGGCCATATGAACCACTCTAATTTGACATTAAGTTTTAATACAATGGTTCAATTTTCAAGACAAGGCCAAAGGTAATGTGGGCGCGGTTCTTGAGGTGGCGACCAGCTCGCCGCTTGATTACGTCTTAACTGGTCATGGCCGTCTGACTACCTGTAAAATTATATGCCTTGGGATACCGCACGGTATCGGCTGTTGCGTCGAGCCTTCTTGCCTGATTGCTGCCATGAGACAAAATACAGACCGAAAGTACATGGTACTGTTCGCAAAGGAGGAGGCAGAGCACTAAGAGAGAGGCAATCTCTGCGCCGTCATATCCGTAGCCGCCGTAGGGGAACCCTGGATGGTAGAAATAGTAGTCGTTTTCTGGTCGCCATAGGTAGGCGGCTAGCAATGAGTAGCCCGGTAAGTACGAGGCTCGAGCCAACGGCGCACCACAGAGAAATTACACTCAGCACATAGTGACGGGACCGCTAAAACCATTGCCTACCGGGGCTGCGGGTCGTATGAAACAGAGATCGTGGACAGCAAAAAACTGACACGCCCTCGCACTCCACCCCGAGCGGGAGAAGTGATTTCATAATTTGCCAAAGATTTCAGTATGGCATATTTTTTAAATTCAATCATAAGAGAAATGGCTTTTTTAAGAAGGCTTTTGATAAGATATATGCGGCGCGCTGATTATTAAGATTAATAAGAAAGATCATAACTCGGTTTAATCAATATTGTTTTAGTCGATTCGATTCGAGTAATATTATAATATGAGGGGATAACCTCGAATAGAGTAGCATTCGTAAATTGAAGGGGTGGCGACTGTCATATCATTGACAGCTGCCGGCGGAAAAGCACGCGCTTTAACCTATTGGCTCTTACCTGTTTAAATCTGAGATTATCATTGTAATCTCTTAATATTAAAGTGATCTAAGTGTCTGTACAGTTAAAATAATAAAAATCGAACATCACACTATAGTTATTGTTCAACGTTTTCTCAAAATACCACCCACGATGGATGCTCATGCGGATGAGAAGACAACTCAACTATCCAGAACCTTTGGCCACGCCTTCCTGACGGTTTCCCCCGTCATATATATTATTAGTCAATGTCCTGTTTTAAAAAATATAGAAACACTATCAGAAAGTTACTTTTAATTCATCAAACGGAGTCGATAAAATGATTGGACTAAGATTTTAGAACAATTTTACATAACGATATCATTAAATAACGACAATGCATTCCACAAGGCAACATTTTGTGTCCAGGTTGGGTCAGAAAAACGTTTGTTTTAATTGATTATTGCTAAAATTAATTGAACGAACTTTAAATAGTTTTATTTAGATATCTAATCTTATTTCGAATTGATTATAGATTTGCAAAAGTTTTTGACGCTCGATAACATATAGTCGAAGCATTACGTAAACTAAGTTGAATAAACTTCGAATGCTCAATCGGGAATTGGAAACCCTTCCCAAGTTGGATTTTACTTTAAATGACGTAGGGATTAGATGGACCCAAATCGTGTTTGATTCGAATTTTAGCAGATCTGACATTCAGGTACACAATATGGATAGATAAACATATACAGCGAAAAATATTTCAAAGGACGGGAGAAGGCTATTTGCCCTATGAAATATTCGCGGTTTAAAAGGATACTTCACATATTGTTCTCCCTAGTGATGGTAACAGCTAGTATATTGGTAAGATAACTAATCAGAAGGATTAACAGAGGGAAACTAAAGCTAAGGAGTGCGCCATTCATATTAATGTCACTCGCAGAAGTGATTTTAATGCATTAAAATAGTATAGAAGTTTATCTGATTGGTTTTGCCAACCAAACTTCATGAATGTATTATTTATTTAATAAGTTTTGGTATATTGGTTTGGTATTTGGTGACAATGGCGCCGATTCTGCTGTTCACAAACTAAACTAGTGCACCTTTTTATTACCATTTCGTTAAAAAAAGGGCAGAAGATAAAATGTCAGTTTAATTGTGTCCAATTAAGATTTTCCATAGACAGTTTAGACGCGATTATAAACATGGCGACGAAAAATACGCCAATTTTACGTCAAGAGCACACTAATTTGACAGGTCTAAACTGTCATTTTATCTTCTGTCCCTTTCTTAATGGAATAGAAAGATAAAAAATATTATTTAAAAACAAAAAACCCGCCTGCATAAAACTCTAACGAACTGAAAAGGTTGAAACAAGTTGAACAATCGCAGTTGGGGGCCTGTTCTATGGAATACTTGATTATCTAGCTAAGAAGTCCCCCAACTGCGATTGTTCAACTTGTTTCAACCTTTTCAGTTCGTTAGAGTTTTATGCAGGCGGGTTTTTTGTTTTTAAATAATATTTTTTATTTCTATCTTTTTAGTTTTAACAAATTATGTTTCTAATGTTGGAAAACTTAAAAAAAATGTTTAATTTCTTTTTTCATCGTTCCATTTAATATTAAAAGTGCACGTTATATAGATATTTTCTAATGAGTATTTTAAATCCTTCATTTTAAAACCAATTCGATAAGTTTGGTTGATAAAAATTACTTCTTATTTATGGCGTCAAACATCCGCTATTTTGTTTTTTTTTTTAATGTCACCGTCTAAGACAAATCTACCGATGTCTCAAATGTGAAAATCCGTTAGCCGGTTCTGGAGATACAAGATAATAAAGAATATTACATACATTCATATATACAAGATACGCGCTTTGTGCATGCCTCCGAATGTAATTCTGTTTATAATTTTGCAAAAAATTGAAACTGAGTGACTTTTGTGCTGAAATTTCTAAGTGTTCATTAATTACGTAGGTACGGGGACAACAGCAGGTCAAGCTACCTCAAACGGTCAGATATTTCCAATCAACATAGAGCCTTAATGCTGTAGAGATAAAGTTGAAAATCTAATAAGGAAATCTGACAGATTGTAGTAGCTTGATGTGATGTCGTCTGTACATAGGTTTGGTACTGTTTCAATGTAGGTTTCTGGATTTATCATTGTATTTTTTTTAAATGCCTTATCATTGAATTCTCATCTTGTTTTAGTCTTTTCAGTTGATTTTTAATTGTAGTTATCCATGCAAGTGGTTTTTTCGGTTATTTAATTATTAATAAATGTATGTCTTTTTAGTTAAGAAATATTACGTAACCGGATTAATTCCTTAAATGAGTTTATGTCATGTGGTTGATTTAGCAATTTGTTAGGGTTGAGAAAACTGATATCAAGTCGAGAGTCGAGTCGAAGAGTCCTCACTCTACTCAAAGCAACGTAAGCTTGACCTTTTGCAAATAAGTTTCTACTTAAATCTACAACTGCTGGGTCTAAAGTTGTGACCTGTAGTTTATGCACCGTCACTGCCCAGCATAAAATTAAGGGAAACATTCGTCGCTCAATCTTGCCTTTTCCATGTAAAGCATTAAATTCTGTAGCACGAGGCTGGATCTGGATCCACCTGGAACGTACCTGGTATTGAACCTACCTGGTGTTGGAGTCTGGACTCCAATACCAGGTAGGTTCCCTGTTATACTTGTGTTATCGAGCTCCACAAATAGCGCTGGTAGTTTTCCTGGCTCCAACTGCTTTCTGCGTAGTGCTGGCCAATCTATTCATCGGATAATACCCATAGCACCGTTAACCAGCCCATGGTTAGCATTGATGTTCCGTCTTAGCATGGCTCGAGAGCTTATACCTAATTTGAGTTGGTTTGATTGATTGGGATCTTCAGGTATGTATTCCTGTCGTGGATTTTGACCATATGTTTTAGGATCAAATGAGATGTCTACAGTACTAACATTGTATACTTTTGTGAGCTTTTCTAACTTTTCTGTCATGGTCGCGTTACATACATATTAATGTAGCAGATTTTTTTTTTCCATTTATAATTTATACTGCACGTTATAATAGTTCTTTACTTATGAAATTGCCATTCTGCAGTACTGGCCATTTCAAATAAAAAAAAACCTGTTTGGCTAAAAATTCTAATTTCAAATTCATTTTATCTTGCTTTTTGTGTGTTTCAACATGGAGCTCTTTTTTTCCAAAAGTATTCGTTTGTTTATTGAATAGTGGTACATTTCTATCACATTTCAATCTTTTTCGTCATTATGGATACGTTAAAAATTAGAGTAATTATGGAATATAAGTACCGTTATGCTAACAACGCGGCACAAGCGGCACGCAACATCTACGACGTTTACGGAGCTAACACTACAAACCAACGCAGCACTTGTTATTGGTTTGCTCACTGCCGTTCTGGGAATTTCGACTTTAAAAATGAACCCCACGGTCGTCTGAAGACTTTTGTTCGACAGTGACGAATTGAAGACGATTGTGGAAACTGATGATACACAATCTACGGCTCATATAGCAACAGCTTTCGACAAAACAAACCAAAAATACAAACTATATTGGACCATATGTGTTGAATTGGCAAGGTATAATATCTTGCCAAATGGGTGCCCCACGCGAGACGTGCCTGGCAGTGCTCAACAGACAAACAAATGAAGGACCTTTGAAAAACATTGTTACCTGCTATGAAAAATGGTTTCTGTTTGCTAACCGCAAGCGCTTAGCAAGTTGATTAGATCCTGGTTCAGCACCTAAACAATGCCCCAAACGAAATCTTACCCCTAGAAAAGCGATGGTCCCTGTTTGGTGGTCTAACCGGTGTGATTCATCACATCTTCTTACCAAACGGGATTAGCATTACTGCAAATGTGTACTGTGAAGAACTGAACACAATGATGGAGAAACTGGCACATCTCCAACCAGCATTGGTCAATCACTCCTCTCCGCTGCTCCTGCACGACAACACGCGACCTCATACCGCACAACAGACAGTCTTCAAGTTGCAATAAAAGGTTGATGGGGTTGGAGGCTCTTCATCATCCGCCCTACTCACCAGACCTTTCGCCTACAGACTACTACTTTTTCCAGAATTTGAATAGATTTTTTTTTTAATTAATTTATAAACTAGCGCTTGACCGCCATCCCGCCTGATGGTAAGCAATGACGCAGTCGTTGATGGTAAAGTGCACTATTAGTTTATTAAGAGCCTATTCACTCGAGCCTTGAAGACACTCAAATTGTAGTCCGACGGAAACACCGCCGCTGGCAAACTGATGCAGTCCTTCGATGTACGCGGTATAAAAGAGGAGGCGAAACGCTTCGTCCGGATCGTAGTGGTGTTAACAACGTAAGGGTGGAAACTTGCCGTACGACGGGTCATCCGATGGTGGAACAGAGATGGGGGAATTAAATCATGCAATTCCCTCACACACTCCCCAAAATGCATCCTATAGAAGACCGAAAGGCTGGCTACTCTACGCCTGTGCTCTAGGCTTTGGAGACCGTCTCGAGTTAAGTCAGGGTTACCAATCAGCCTCTTCGCCCGCCTCTCCACTGAATCCAAAGTGGCCAGGTGACACTTAGCAGCACTAGCCCAAATGTGGCTGCAGTACTCCACACGAACCGACCTGTACTTTGTACAACATTAAAAGCTGCCCTGGTGTGAGGTACCGCCGGATCCTTGCGATAACGCCAAGTTCCTTGGCAGCCACCTTGGCTTTGGACTCAATGAACCGCCCAAAGTTTAGGGTGGAGGAAATCTCAATTCCCAAAAGCTGAAGGCGGTCGGTACAGTCCAAGGATACATTTTGAAAAGTAGGAGCCAAGGTGAATGGGCTCCTTTTGGGGGTGAAAAGACACGCCTGTGTTTTGGCGGTATTGAATGCTACAAGTTTGGCTTTCCCCCATTCGGAGACTGCCACTTGCCTCTCGTCCAGCTGGTTTCTTTGAGAATCAATAAACTGCCACTGTGTTGGCAAAAATACATTGATTGCATGGGTAATTACTTCAATTAATACAAAAGATTTTTTTCCTATTAAACGGCAATTTTATATTTAAAGACTTTTTTATATAAAATATATTTAGAATCAATATATTTATTATAATCAGTGATTAAAATCCTTAATTTTGATACCCAACTCGATATGCTTGGCAGAAAAAAACATGTAATTCTTTTTTTTTGTTCCATTTAATACTAAGTTATATACATATTTAGAATCAGTGTTTAAAATCCTTCATTTTGATATCCCACTCGATATGCTTGGTAGAAATTTATTTCTTTATATCTCACAATATGGCGTCATACATCCGCCATTTTGGATTTTTTAAAATGTCACCTATCTAGTAGCAGTTGGGCAATTAAGTCAAATCTAACGATACCTCAAATGTGAAAATCCGTTCAGCGGTTCTGGAGATACTAGGTAATAAAGAATAATACATACAAGATAGGAGCTAAAAACATAACCCTCCTGGCAGTCGGGTTTTTTGTTCCATTTAATACTAAGTTATATACATATTTAGAATCAGTGTTTAAAATCCTTCATTTTGATATCCCACTCGAAATGCTTGGTAGAAATTTATTTCTTTATATCTCACAATATGGCGTCATACATCCGCCATTTTGGATTTTTTAAAATGTCACCTATCTAGTAGCAGTTGGGCAATTAAGTCAAATCTAACGATACCTCAAATGTGAAAATCCGTTCAGCGGTTCTGGAGATACTAGGTAATAAAGAATAATACATACAAGATAGGAGCTAAAAACATAAAAACATAACCCTCCTGGCAGTCGGGTAAAAAGGAGGCACTGAACTTAAATTTAATTTAGTTCTTGTTCACAACAAGAGAATCGGGGCCAATATCAGCAAAAAGTTGGCTAACCAGCCAGTGTTTTATGTGATCTTTTGCACAATTGTTTGAATTGAAAGTTTCATTCTAGTAGATTATATCAGCGGACTTTACAGGGGCTGTAGTCTGCTATTTTTTATAAATTTGTCATTGCAACACGATTCCATTGTCACTGTGCTAAAAAGTTGGTAATCTGCTAAATTCATAATAATCGATCAATTCGGTCAGTCGCCTCGTATTGGAGTGGTAATAGAATGATAATGCCGTAATGCCAATATTATAAAACCCTACTAGAAATGATTTTCTAAAAACTGCTACTCAATTTGAAGAGTATAGAGTGGAGTATCAGTGATTGACAGTGGTCAATCACGTCAATATGTCGTTCCAGTGGGAACGACATATTGACGCCATTTCATTTGTACATTACGAAACTTGTAAAATCTATCATTATGGAATCACTGATCGACCATTTTGATACTATTGGAATAGCAGAATAGGGTCCCAGTATCATAGTCATAATCATCATTCTCCTGTTCTTATTTTCATTTATTTGGAGTTGGCAAAGTGTCGCTAGTACCACAGTGTCAAATAAACAAAGCAAACAATAAAGTGTTTGGAATACAGGAACTCGTGTAACTCGAGAAAGGATCTTAAACTGTGAACACGAAGCATTGAGTGGGGTACAAAGGTACTTGGACAGTTGCTAAGTGCCCTAAGCCAGGACTTACCGAGGAAAATGTACGTTTAATATAATTTTGAAGGCACAATTATAATTTCGCACAAAAATTTCGGTATTCCTTCGACAAGGATAGATATTTTAATTTACCGGAGTACCTATTGGATTTCGTCCGGCTACGACCACTAATTGTGTGGTACTAGAATTGTAGAGGTATATTATTAATGTTAAAGGAAAATTTAAATTATTATTCCGTGAAAATGGCTCAGAGTACTACAACATTGGTATTCTCTATTACAATAATACCCTGGGGTTAAAATGTTAAAAAAAACAACTACCCACGCCACCCGAACGAATAACAACACAACTTGAAGTAGGTTACGTTCGCGTTTCGATTTAAAAATAGTATCCAACACGAGAAAACAAACAATGCAAACACACCCAAACTAGAGTGCGTACTTCCCACCCAATTATGCCTTTTCACAGCACTACAAATGTTTGTCCGCGAGCCTTTATTGGAAAAGGGCGCTTTCGTGAATGAATTTCCACGCGAACGTTGAGTCGCTACCCTCCGTCCAATAGATTCAAAATTCGAACACCCTCAGTATTTTAGTCTAACAAGATTGAAAGAACTTACCGTTATGCATACAAAAAGGTTCCCTCATCAAGCAATTATGTAGCTGTTCGTTCATTTCACTACTTTGTTAAACTAATTGAATTGTTTGATTAACGATGCTTGAAAATTTGAAAAATATGAGTACGCACTTTGCATTTCATAAAGCGCTTTTTTATATATTCATAGCATTGTTTAAACCCCAGTTCAATTTTTAAATTAGTTTCAAATGATAATCATGGTACATAAAAAAACTTATTATCAAGTACAAGCTATACGTCTCATTTTACATTTTACAATAAAATATTCAAACGGCAACTTATACCCGGTTGTTGTGACTTGGAAAAGTGCCTCTGGTGGTTTTCCGGGTCAGGGCCGTGGGGAATCGCCATGGCAAGAAGATTACCCTGGACTCTGCGTCAATGTTTAGCAATTTACATACAAACGAATTTCCCATATAGCATGGAATCCCACCTTTTAAAACTTTAATTTCATTTAAAATTGGTAGTTTGAAAATTAATAAATTCCAAGGATTTAAAAACTTTGGCCACTCCACAATAGCGGCGGTAAGTCCCCTCTTTGAGGGGTGGCTAGAGAGGCGCCACGGCGCCCTCACCTTCCGCCTGACGCAGGTCCTAACCGGACACGGCTGTTTAGGGAGGTTCCTGTTCTATATAAGGCGGAATGAAACGCCAAGGCGTCACCATTGTATGGATCGCCCTGAGGACATGGTGGAGAATACGGTAGAAGTCTGTCCGGTTTGTCAGTCTGTTCGGGAGACAACATCGAACTCCCGGCCACCTATGGCGCAGGCCTGCGGGCGGTGAGCAGTGGGCAAAACGCCCCCCGGTAAGGACCAGGCCCGAGCCGACAACGCGTCGTGATTCACGCGCGCCTCAAAGAAATGTCAGCACATCGTGGGTCAGGGGTGCAGGCTGGTTAAAAAAGGAACCGCTGCCCTGGCGCATGCCCAAGTGCAATTTAAAAACTTAACCCTGCCCATGACTCACATCAATGATTCGATGAATCGTTTAATTATTGTGTCTACTTTGTGGACAGTAAAAGTGTTGAGGTTTTTAGCAATATGAGTATACACTAAGACTGTTACTACAAAAAATGCGAAATATATAGTCAAGCAAACGGTTGCTTGACTTTTTTCTACATCATAAACTAATGTTTGATCGCGATCCCGCGTGATGGTAAGCAGTGATGCAATCGTTGATGGTAAAGCACACTAGTTTATAAAAAGCCAATTCACTCTAGTCTTGAAGACACTTAAATTTTCAGTCAAACGGAAAGACCATCGCAGGAAAATTTTTCCAGTCCCTCGATGTTTATATAAAAGACTAGATGAAACGCTTCGTCCGGATCGGTCTACAAATTAAGCATGTTTTCAAAAAGTAAACAGGTACACATTTTATTCACGACGTATCTGACATCCATAAGTGTAAATTCCGACATTATTTAATAACAAAGTAATAAGCAGTAGAATGTAGCACCTATCTAGTAAAGCCGGAACAGGTGCTCACCTCTAACTCCCAACTACGCTAAGCTCTTAAAGCAAATTCAAAGCTACCCATATTTTTCAGTAAATGGCGTCTTAACGACCTTAAATCTAGGAAGTAGAGTGCAAGCTAGCGGAGAACGAGCATTGATCACATAATACTGGCACACTTCCAAAGATCTGCTGGAACAGCGAGCATCAGACTTGCGTATCCATAATTATCAGAATTTATTTTTAAAAGACATTGTTAAACTACTTGAGCATAATTACAAGTATCTTGTTATGCAATGAAAATAATAATTAAGAAACAAAATGAACAACTATATCTATTTCTAAGTTTATCTTGGACATTATTGACATCGGTATATAAAAACACCGTGAGAAAATCTGAAAAAATTGCCATCTCGTCTTGAGAAAGCGTGGTGATCAAGACTTGTGCCTTCTTTGTATGGAAAGAGACTTTTTGATCATAATATTTATCTAATGACTAAGCATTTCAAGAAGGAAAACATTGTCTAGACCATTTATTCTCTTGTCCAATAATGAAGAGAATGAAGTCTATTAAGTAATGCTGCTGATCTAATTAATGCCAATTGAAGATTGTTTCAATCCCTAATAAATTATAAAATAGTGCTTGACTACAATCCTGCCCGATGGTAAGCAGTGACGCAATCATTGATGGTTAAGCGCGCTAGTTTATTAAAAGCCCACTGATAAAATATTAAACAGATACGATATATTCTAACAAACTGACCAAAAAAAAAATGTGCCGAACACAGCAGCAGCACACATGCATATTTTTATTCGGCATACATTGGTACAGTGTGAGTGAGATGGGGCGCAATCTAAAGCATAGAGAAGAAAAAGATGGCTAGTGTTTGTCGTTTGCGCTGTTAGTGTTTGTCGTTTGTTTTTACGAGTGTATCGAGAGTGACTAAAGCGAGATACAGGACTTACCTCATTTTGTACGCTTCATTTTTAGTGCGCTAGTGACATATCTACCTTAGTTTAATATTTTATCAATGTAAAAGCCTATTCACTCTAGCCTTGAAGACTCTTAAATTGTAGTCCGATAAAAACACCGCCACTGACAATTTTTTCCAGTCCCTTGATGTACGAGTTATAAAAGATGAGGCGAAACGCTTCGTTCGGATCATTATGGTATCAACAACGAAAGGGTGGAAACTCGTCGCACGGCGGGTCGTCCGATGATGGAACGGAGATGAGGGAATTAATTCATGCAATTCTCTCGCACACTCTCCAAAATGCATCCTATAGAACACCGACAAGCTGGCTGCTCTTCGCCTGTGCTCCAGGCTTTTGTTTTATGGCATGCAACATTATTGATCCACCATTCAGATGCAAACGAAAGAAAAAGCTGCCAGTCAATATTACAAACAGAGTTTAAGAAGATGTAAAAAGAAAAATGGCGGGACAAACTTGACGCCATTGTTCTGAAACAGGCAGGATTTGTACCTACAAATCCTGCCTGTTTAAAATTATATATATATGGTGTATTAAAATTATATTTTTATTATTAGGTAACCTTACCTAATAATAAAAATATAATTTTAATATAGAAAAGCAGCACATTTTGCAACAAAAACCTTGTCAAAATATGGATGGAAGATTTATTTTGATGTAAAAGTAATTAAGATTCAAGTGCTATGCTCAAAAATTGGATTTATGATTTATACCTTTATTCCTGTTCTGTTTGTGTTTTCCTTTTGTTGTATTATTTTCCGTGTCAGTTTTATTCATTTAATAAAAATTAACGGGCACGGCTATGAAATCTTTGTAAAATATCCTAGCAACGCAAAATTAAAACAAATTAGTGAAACCCGACCGACGCGACGCCGTGATCGATATTCAAATATAATAAAACAAAAAATATTTGATTTAGGCTCATATTCCAACCACGACGTCAAGGGTGTCGATATCCAAACATGAAAGCAGAAAAAAGTGGTTCGATATTTTTCATCGTGTTTTTTCATGTTTTCGTGTTTACCCATTAAGTTTGTGGAGTTTTGGTTAATCTAATTTAAACTTTTATTTATACAAATGCTTTGAATAAATTAGAATTTATTTTTTAAAATCAAACAATCAATTTCCGCTTCTAGTGATGGAGCCTTTTGGACCTTCACAGTAAAACTACTAAGTAACATAGTGCTCTTTGGTAAGACTAGTAGACTTTCGGGCTTCTGGCGACAAGAATGGCAGCTGGGACCAAATGCGTGCTTTCTGAGTCACGAAATTTTGGTATATAAAAATGGTCTCCCAAACATTTTTTTTTTTCGGGTGGAAAGTCGTCATGAATGTCCGTCGCCCTGAGGCGGGCGACGGGGTCTGTCAGACTCTTACTGACTAAAGACCACCCGGCTGTTCCGTCTCACACCTACACCGGGGGCTGCGAGAACTAATACTACTTCCGCAACCCCCGATGGGTGCTAGCCCGCCGCATGGTCTCCCAACCATAGATCAACCACAGCAAGAGTAACTTAATAACTTAACTAACTGCTTACTGATTCACAATATTAAAACTTAGCTACTAGAAAAATAGCCTTGAAAATCGAATATGTACCTACAGTTTCCTCCGAATATGGCAGCGTGCCAAAATGTACCGAATCTCTTTCAAGCCTATAGGTATAATGAGTCTATTTTAAGTTGGAGCTTTTTGGTATAGAGAGATAGTTTACCCCGAAGTACCATACATTTGCTACCTGCAAAATGTATTATGGATTAACTCAATTAAAGGAAGATTTTTCATACGAGGTTCAATTATTATATGCACGTGTATCTACAAACACAATAGATTTTTTTTTAATAATTATAAACTAGTGCTTGACTGCAATCCCGGCTGATGGTAAGCAGTGATGCAATCGTTGATGGTAAAGCGTGGTGATTTATTAAGCCTGTTCACTTAAAAAAACTAAGGAATAGGAAGGATGACGGCAGTTGAGCGAGGTGATGCAATGTTAAACCCAAGACCAACACGACCAAACGAAGCTGCGCTAGAGGGAGATTGATCTGGAAACTCTCCACGACCAAACTCCCGACACAACAACATTTGGCGCATCGTACCCGCCACACATCGCAACACGCACGCCTTCACCAGACATCATGCCGGAACACGACGAATCGCTTGGCGGCAAGACTGTCTGGTGGGTGGTAACTTCTACCGGCAGCCGATGTTATGGCCTACAACCCAACCCACAACCCAATATATTTCTGTACGATTAAATACCTAAAGGTCGCCGAACCACCCCACGATGATTCGCCATAGCATTTTCTAAGCGAATAGCAGCCGGTATAAACAGTAAAGTTTTAAATTAATATCCTAAACAAACAATGAAAATATTCAAAGTTCAGTCAAACTAACAAACAACAATCGTAGAAAATGGAATAATATACTTCTACTAAACCGTTAGCCGAGTTATTGGAAAATGTATCTGTATTATGCCAACGGGGGCGTAGAACAATGTTTACCCTAGTGATTGGTTTTCGAGATAAATCCACAACGAAGCAACTTGTTCACTCCGAACGATCAAGTTGGCTCTTGTTTGTAGGCGAGATAAAACACTGAGGTGGACAAACAATACTGTTGCGTATCTCTAACCACACTCTTGGCCTATTTGACTGATGGGTATAGCTTATTATTCTTAGAGACAGAATTAGGTTGGAACACTTGGAACTGAGAAAACGCGTCTTTTGCTTGAATAATTTAATGTAGAATGTCCTTTGTAAGTATAAATATTTCTAGGGTTTACACATGCAAGATTCGCATGTGATATCTTAATAAAGTTAAGATATACATACATATGTTTCAATTACGAAGACTGTGTGTACTTCACACACACACACACAAGCACTGTGTTACAGAAGCACTTGTACATATAATTATGTCTTGTTCTTATAAGAAACAGAGAAATAACTTTTATCAGTTGTACACTTGTTCCAACTGATAGCGATAACCGATAGCCGGGCCACGGAGGCCGGGGTCCCAGGAGTGGGCAAATTATAGGCTGATTATGTATATTTAATAAGAAACAGCGCTGTGATATATTCACCAATAAAGAGACAGCGGAGCCTTAGTCCTTACAGCACCGCTTTTTAGCCAAAAGGGCAGGAAAAGTTCTGTCTTTTTTATTACGGAACCCTAAAAACAGACGCTCAAATGTATAAACAAGATACTTTATAAGGGACCATATTCCTTACACATTTTTATTTACGTAAATGGGCGGATGCACAAGAACACAGAAAAAGCAATTTTCAAGCTTTGATCTTCAATAAAGAAATTGCTAAATGCTAGTTAACCTTTTACCTACGTCCTAAAAGCAAAATTAATTTCATTACAATATTCGAATAAAAACTCGAAACGAGAGTATTAAATTGGATTGTAGGAAAATATTTTGTCAGCGGCATGACTAACATTTCCGCGTTCCCTTTAATATTTTGACAGCAGACATACTCGATCGTTATAACCTTCACCGTCGAACACAAATAAAATATTCATATTCGAGTTGAAACTGAAGCATCAACGTCCCGATTACAGAATTGGGTAGTGAGAAAATGTATGGGCATTTATAAATGCTATAAAATAATCAGAACTGCGTCTTTTTCGGTTGCCGTTAATCTACCTATTAACTAGTATTTACAATATTGATTCGCACATGTTTAATCTCGGAAAAAGTAATTCATAATTCAGTCATCCAAGTGTTCACATCCTAACCTATATTAGTTTTTTTTTTTTTTTTTTTTAATTATAAATTAGCGCTTGACCGAAATCCCGCCTGATGGTAAACAGTGATGCGATCGTTTATTAAAAGCCTATTCACTCTAGCCTTGAAGACACTCAAATTGTAGTGTGACGAAAACAGCTCCGCTGGAATGTTGTTCCAGTCCCTCGATGTAAGCGATATAAAAGAGGAAGCGAAATGCTTCGTCCGGATCGTGGTGGTGTTAACAACGTAAGGGTGAAAAGTCGCCGTACGACGGGTCGTCCGATAGGGGAATTAAATCATGAAATTCCCTTGCACACTCACCAGAATGCATCCTATAGAAGACCGAAAGGCTGGCTACTCTACGCCTGTGCTCCAGGCTTTGGAGACCGTTTCGAGTTAAATCTGGGTCGCCAATCAGCCTATACACGCGCCTCTCCACTGAATCCAAAGTAGCACCAGCCCAAATGTGGCTGCAGACCGAGACTACATTTTGAACGTTTTTATTTATAGAATTGGCCAACTGAAGTGCCATTATCTACACTAATATATAAAGCTGAAGAGTTTGTTTGTTTGTTTGTTCGCGCTAATCTCGGGAACTACTGGTCCGATTTGAAAAATTCTTTTTGCGTTGGATAGCCCATTAATCCAGGAAGGCTTTAGGCTATATAACATTACGCTGCGACCAATAGGAGCCGAGCATAACTAACTCCACGCGAACGAAGTCGCTGGCGGCCGCTAGTATTAAATAAAAATACGAAATCTTGTATAGTCACGTAATAGCGGGTTTTCCATGAGCACTTTCCATAGTTTTCCGACGGAAACACTTAGCCGGCCGTTTTAAGGCTCGCGACACCTGTACCCGGGTATTTACACCCGTATCCCTCCTCTAGCGTGTTTTTCTAGAGTTTACGTAATCTTTTCGACAGGTACCCACATGCCAACTCCACGAGGCAATTTTGAGGCAATCGATAATCCATATCACGGTTTAAATCGACACATATAGTTTGCTGAGGCGGTTAGGATAGAGTGGGATACGATTTATTATTTGATAAAACTAACGTTCATTTTACCGATTATTTCCAAAAAAATACTTAAATTAAGTACGTGGTAAGTCCTATAAGGTTATCCCAAAAACGT
Organism: Sesamia nonagrioides; assembly: GCA_017933935.1. Classification (NCBI taxonomy): domain Eukaryota; kingdom Metazoa; phylum Arthropoda; class Insecta; order Lepidoptera; family Noctuidae; genus Sesamia; species Sesamia nonagrioides. Next base: position 187,918 of record JADWQK010001120.1, on the reverse strand, counting down.
TTATAAATGATATAAGAAACAAAAAAGGAGAAATAAAATACACCGTCGATGTTTTGTTCCTACACTAAATAAGTAGATTTATTGTTACTAAAAACAACATAGAAAAACTGAAACAGTGATTTACATAAAATGATAAAACGCGAGGAGTCCGAGGCTTTTATTTTACTGTTCTAACGAGAAGTTGCCTTTTTACGTTCAATTTATGAACTTTTTTTATTTCAAGAGATAAAAAGCGCCATTGTATCGCTGAATTTTTGAAGTCAGCTTTACAATTTGAAGCGTATCCCGACTTTATTATTACTGACGGTGACCTTTTTAATCTTGTAATTTATTGCAAATTATTTTTACCTATAAAGCGGCGTCAGAGAGACCTATTTATTTTTTGGTATCACTTGTCATTAGTCATTGATATGCGTCTTTTTATTAAACGAATTGTGATACGTGTTATACCGACACGTAAAAATATCGTTAGCTCAACGGAAATAATATTGTTTTTTTTTTTATATAAATTATAAACTAGCCCTTGACCGCAATCCTGTTACTAAGCAGTGATGCGATCGTTGATGGTAAAGCGCGCTAGTTTATTAAGAGCCATTGAGTAATTAGCCTATTCACTCTAGCCTGAAGAAACTCAAATTCTAGTGTGACGGAAACATCGCCGCTGGCAAATTGTTCCAATCCCTCGATGAACGCGATATAAAAGAGGAAGCGAAACGCTTCGTCCAGATCGTAGTGGTGTTAACAACGTAAGGGTGAAAAGTCGCCGTTCGACGTGGTGGAACAGAGATGGGGGAATTAAATGATGCAATTTCCTTGCACACTGACCAGAATGCATCTTAAAGAGGACCGAAAGCCTGGCTACTGTACGCCTATACTCCAGACTGGTGCTTTGTTAGCTTAACATTTAGGTAACTTTATATTGATGTTGGTTATGTTATGATTTTAATGGTTCTTTATTGAATTTATGATTTGGTAAAATTTTTTAACTTACAAACACTATTTAAAATCAAAAACTGTATTCAAAACTACATTATACAGTCTCCCATGGCAACTTTTAAGTGAATGGATCTATGTTTGCATAAATTAAAGGACGCTGGCACCTCAATTACCCTACCTTGTAACCCACTTCCACGCAATGGGTAGAGGCTGCTCATTACTGCCTGTGTCGTGAGTCTTCTTTTAAAAACGAAAACAAAACTTTTTACTCTTTTACGGTGAAACAAACGTCTAAAGTCGTACTATAAATATGTAGCTAACTATTCCAACATTTACTGAAAGCGAGTAGATAATAATGAATTACTACAGTAAGGTACATTTTTTTTCTTTTTCCCACATAAAACCAAGTAATGCTCAAATGGTTGCAAAGTCTACGAGAATGAGAAAATACCTTATTCTCTAGGGTCATCCAATTATGCAAAGAGCTATGCTGTAAGAAAAGATGTTCTGCGATTTAATGAATTACTTCTTAATAATATTTGTTTTTGAACAGTTGAAAGGACGGTCAGATTAACTATAAAGAAAGTATTTTAGTTCTTGTGCAAGAATGTGCTACCTGATAATGTTCAATTCAAATGAAATACTTATCTATACTAATATATAAAGCTGAAGAGTTTGTTTGTTTGTTTGTGCGCGCTAATCTCGGGAACTACTGGTCCGATTTGAAAAATTATTTTTGCGTTGGATAGCCCATTAATCCAGAAAGGCTTTAGGCTATATAACATCACGCTGCGACCAATAGGAGTAGAGCATAACTAAACCACGCGAACGAAGTCGCTGGCGGCCGCTAGTATTTGATAAACAGGTATTACAACATAGGTTTTACAATATACATACAATGTTGTTTTGCGAGAGAGTAACTTTACCAGACCTTTGCGACTTCCGATAACTAGTGCATTTTATGCAAAAAGCCACCCAAACCGTGGGCTGAAGTTGTAGCGGGCACTCTATTATCTACAGGGAAGTGACATCAACGCTCCAATCATGAATTCCACCATCTGTTACAAATTTAGCACATAAATGTAGATCCTCAAAATCTCAATATAGAAATAGAATCTCGGTATAGAATGCTCAAAATTTATGTTAACAGCAGATGTTTTTTTAAACCCGATTTAAATAATGAATAATGCTAGAATAATGCTGATATTGAATTCTTGGTTACAATTCACGGGAAGATAGAAGTAGGTAACTAAGTACAACTAATATTTTCTTGATTAATTTGGAAAATTCCTGAAGTTCATACATTTTAAACAAAGCTCACCGTTCTAAATCTTCATATCAATCATACGGCTACAATTAACGTTACAATGTTGACTGACCAAAATTGCAAACAAAACTCATTTTAACTTCCCCATAGGACTGTGGCCGCTAGATAACTTCTCTGAATATGACACACACCGCAAGCTCAGCGAACTCGTCTGGTACATCAAACTGGGACCGCAGTTTGAAAGATTAAACTTGCAAGCCAAGATGAAATATATCCCCGACGGATAACGAACAGAGAGTAATAAACAAACCGTATTTTACTTTTGAAGCGGAGACGTGACGAGGAAACTTGAAGCGAAATTAAAATCGTGTCTTTAAAATTAAACCTTAATAGTGTTTCTACACACCGGGGCGCGTCCGCTCGAAGCGAAGATTGAAGCTCGACTGAGCCCAACTGGTGTTACTACGGGTGAATCTCCAACTACCCTCAATTGACGCTTGCAGCAATATTTTCAGTGAATACCGTCACGGAACGGAATGTTCGTATGAGCATGTGAAAGCCTTTTAGAGGCGCTCGGAACCACTTTATTAGCAGCCAATAAGCCGTAACGTGCCTCGGCTACTTACACCTATATATTTACCCTTGATGGAAATTGGCTCCTTACCCAGAAAATGTCTTTCTAGTTCGGTAACCATTATAGGGATATTTTTCATAGTGATATTATTTCGTCTAGGACAAATTTGCGATCAAATAACGAAAGAAGTACGATTTGCAAGATCTAAATGATGTTCTGTTTCAGTTTAAATATGGATCTTCAAAGTCAGAATAGTCAGAAAATAAAACCTTTTATAATATTTATTGTCAAGCTAATAGGAAAGTGCATGTTGTATTCGTCATCTTAGTGGGTCGCTGTAACTGAAGGGCAGTTTAATCTTCTGAACATCACCTGATCTCCCCTGAGAGGGTCATGATGGATGGTTAACAGCTGTCACGGGATTTAACTTTGTTATTCCCTTTCACGTGACATTACTGGATGATAACACTGGTGAAATTAAAGAAGGTTTTCGATTAATATTGTAGTAGATTTTGTTTCATTTAAATTTTGCTTTAAAATGTGTAATTTCATAGATATATCAACCTTCATACTTACAAATAATTTGGTTTGTATTTGATGCTATCTGATGTATTGTGTATCTTTTAGTTTGTACGAAATAAATGTATTTTCTTTCTTCTTTTCTCTCGGTGGGATCGCAATGAAGCACTAGTTTATAGTATTAAAAATAAAAAAGACAATTGCGATTCGGAATTGCGTACCGAGAGTTCCGTACAGTAGAGAGAGAGCAGAGAGAGGGTTAGTATGTTTAAAATTATTAAAAATATTTTTAATATATGATGTAACTAAAAAATTACGGTTTTCGCATTTTTTCTTTATTTGTGGACGACATATGACGTTGCTTCGAATAAAATTTCAAGATTGTGATATCACGGCAAATACCCGGTATGTTTTGACTTTTTATTTTTATAAATAAAAACTACTGCTTGACTGCATTCCCGCCTGATAGTAAGCAGTTTATTAAGAGCCTATTCACTCAAAAAAACTGAGTGAATAGAAAGGAAGACGCCAGTTGAGCGAGGTGATGTAATGTTAAACCCAACAACACGACCAACGATGCTGTGCCAGAGGGAGATTGATCTGGAGAAACTCCATGACCAAACTTCCGACACAACAACATTTTGGCGCATCGTACCCGGCAGACATCGCAACACAACTGCTCAGGCCTGACCTCCGTACGGCTTCACCAGACATCATGCCGGAGCACGACGATTCGCTTGGCGGCAAGACTTTGTCTGGTGGGTGGTAACCTCTGCCAGCAGCCGATGTTATGACTTACCGCCGTCTGAGAATAACAAATATACATATATCTAAACATCCATCCATACATAAGTACATCCTCACAAACTTTTGCAATTATAATAGGAATAAATTGCCGTTATTTCTTTTTTGTGATTTGTTTCTCTGTAGGAGAACAATCCAGCAAATCAAAGATCATTAAAAATTATCCAACCATTGAGTTACAAAATAATGTATTTTTGGTCTGACTGGACATAATAAAAAGCAGTCAAGTACTAGTGGACCTCCCAGACCTCCGTACCACTGCATAATATTTAACACTTCATAATAAACATAAAAAACACGTTTCTTTAGTGTCCCCGTTAGCCTTATTTTATGTCCAATATTTGTTGTCTTATAGTAGGTAAAATAGGTACCAAATCTGTGTTATTATTTTTTTTTTTTTCATTAATACATTAAATTAAGTATCTATTCTGATTCAGAAGATACAGCCCTGTGGCAGGAGGACGGGCACATCAGGCATGACAGACGGATATTTTATAAATTGTAAATGTCAATGGTTAAAATAATAATGCTCAATGTGTGTTGTCAATTGACGTATAAAATGGTGTTGTCTTTAACCCTGGCTATGACATCAGGAAAATATAGTTTATTATTTTATCGTGCTGTAGTACGAGGCTTTTGAGTATGTCGTATTTTATTTATTTTTAGGGTTATTATTTACTTGTAATGTTAAACAATTTTTCTTTCTTTCTTACAGACGGGCGGACAGAGAGACAGACAGCATAACCATAGCAATAGTGTCCTATTTGCACCTTTTAGATACACAACCCAAAACACAGTAGGCAAACAGCCTTCGTGACGTAGCGGTAGCGGACGCGGCCGCTGCTGAAGAAGTTGCGGGTTCGATCCCCGCGCAGTGCAAATATTTCTATGCATAAATATGAATATTTGCACTGGTCCGGCCGTGCCTCGGAAAGCACGTTAAGCCGTTGGTCCCGGTTGCTATAGGATCATCTAGTGGCAGTCGTTACGAGTTGTTGGAGCCCTCAAAAGCCCAACAATATTGGTCTAACTGCAACGCTTCGATATAGCCTTCGGGTTGTGGAGGTCAGACGGTAGTCACTTCACGGAAAATCCCAGACTCCAAAGCTAAAAAAGCTTCGGATGCAATTGGCATTAACGCTTAGATGATGATGAGATATGCAACCCAAAAAATCAGACGTAATGATAACTTAAAACACGTTATATGTTTCGTAGATAGTGTTAAATAAGATGACAATTTTTTTTTCGTGGTCTTTTCAGATCTAAAATACCCCTATGGAATACGTCACACATGATTAAATTAATTTGATCAATGAGTGATCAAATATCGATACTCTCATGCGCCATGTCATCTCAGTTAATCCAATTCTGATGCCTCCCAAAAGTTTATTAATATGTAAAAATCCACATGTTAGCCCCTCATCCTGGTATTAATTTAATAGGCGTTGAATATACCTATGGATATAATTTGTGAATCCGATATAAATATATTTTATTTGATTTTATTTTTTACTAGATTTCCGCCCGCGGCTTCGCCCGTGTGGAGTTCGATTAGGTATATCGCGCTTTTTAGATTTCCCTCGGGAATATCATTTTTTTCGGCATAATAAGTACTCTATTATTTAATCCGGACTTCTAACTTAACGTCTGCAAAATTTTAAAGCAATCGATTCAGTAGTTACAACGTGAAAGCGGAACAAACTCACTTTCCCGTTTATGGGTAATATTGGTAAGGATTAGTTCTTATTAAAACGTGACACTGCGTTTTAATATATAAGTATGTAATGTGATATTTTAGTACGGACACCGATTATTTATTTATTTATATTTTTTTAAATAGCTACTTGGGGTATCCTTTACTTAAAGAACTTCAGTACAAGGGTCATTTTCCGAGGTAAATAAAATTCAAAATCAAGAAAATTAAATGAATAACGTGGGAAAAACAAGAACTGAAGAAAGAGAGAGCCCTATGTCGGCGAGCAGCACAGACGGTAGATTTCAAATTAAGAATTATTTTACTTTTTTTTATTATTCCTGCCTGCCAGTGCGTTAAGTTAATGTCTCTATTGTAGCACCACCTTTTAGAAAGCCGTTTTACTTGAATGCAGAGGATTTCCAACAGGTTTAATCATGAGTCTAATTAGAAAATCCTGTTCATCTAAATCAAAAGCTTCAGGAAATAAAAAGAAAGTCTTTAATTTATAGGAAGCCGTCGCAGCCGGAACGATTCGTAAAGATTACCTGTTCGTTAGCCGAGGCAAGCTGCCGTAGGTCGTGACTCACTGTCCAGATTATTGTACAGCAGAATTGACCTACCTACTTCGTGGCTACCTCGTTGCTACCATCGATCTTTGCTGATTCTATTTTTAAATTTTTACGAACCAGCTATTTCCTCTGATTTTATAGAGAGGATTTCCTCGGTGGTAGGCCATAATACCGGCTGCTGGCAGAAATTACCACCCACCAGACAAAGTCTTGCCGCGTGATGTGATTCGTTGTGTTCCAGCATGATGTCTGGTGAAGCCGTACGGAGGTCGGGTCTGAGTGTTGCGATGTGTGCCGCGTACGATGCGGCAAATGTCATTGTGTCGAGAGTTTGATTGTGGAGGGTCTCCAGATCAATCTTCCTCTGGCGCAGCATCGTTGATCGTGTTGTTGGGTTTAACATTGCATCACCTCGCTCAACTGAAGTCTTCCTTCCTACTAACTAAGATTAATTGGTAAGATTAGGCTTAATAAACTTGTGCGCTTTACCATCAACGATTGCATCACTGCTTACCATCAGGCGGGATTGCAGTCAAGCACTAGTTTATAATTATTAAAAAAAACTGATGTAATTATTATTGCACTGCAGAGTAAAAGTCTCATTTCCCTTAAGGCCGCTATCTCACTGATATTTTACGAGCGTTGACACTTTTCTAACGTCTGGCAACGTCTCTAACTACGTTGCATACACGCGACGTTAACCTCGCGATTTTCTAATGACTTAAGCGTTACATCTTCTTCCTTCCTTCCACTGCTGGACAAAGGCCTCCCCCAAGGCTTTCCACGATGACCAGTCTTGTGCTGCCCGCATCCATCACCTTGTTGGGGGCCTCCCTACGCTGCGTCTTCCAGTAACGTAGCTGCCACTCCAGAACCTTACTGCCCCACTTAGTGTTACATCAATTGAACGCAATATTAACATCGTACTCATACTGCGATTTGAGGCATAATCAGATACAAATTAATTTCGACGAAGACAGACTATTATTGGTTTTACTACTTCGAAATTACATAACTGTAATTCTAAATTACGTAACAGGAAAGGGAAATAGCATCGTCAATTTTAGTAAAATCCCTCTTGGTTCAATAGATTTCAAGAAACTAAATCAGCGTGGTTGTACATTTTGCAGAAACCTTGGAACGTTGGCGCTGCATAGACATTGTAGAAGCGCCAGCGCACGCAACACGCCAGTGGGATAACTACCTAAAAGAGGATTATAGGGTTTGATATTAATATAGCCGTCTTTAGCATCCTTTTATTACAAAGATCCAGATAAAGGTTTTAAGAACAAGTATTATTTATGTTAAGATAACATTTCAAAAACCGGTTCTAGTTAATTAGTAGCAGTATTTATTTATTTTTTATTTAAGTAAGGACATGGTAAACTTAATTAATTATTAGTGCTCGTTACGTCGACAAAAGCACTGTCTTACCATGGCGCCTCCGCCGGGTCGGAACAAGCGGGGTAGATCAAAGAAGTGCTGGCTTGATGTTATAAGAGACGAAATGCGTGCCAACAATCTCTTACCACAGGATGCTACAGATTGCGCGAAATGGAGGAGAATGTGCAAGAAAGCGGACCCCGGGCTCCAACGCGAAAGCCGCGATGGCAACCGGGATAAACGCTGAGATGATGATGATGATGACGTAGACAAAAGCACAACATCCAATGTATTTATTTATTCTTTCGCACACATGACATGTACAGAGGCGGACTTAATGCCTTAGGCATTCTCTACCAGTCAAAAGTAAAGTGATACACATAAAGAAACGGATTTAAGTGTTCTACCAGTGGTGGAACCACCGCCGTGTCCTCATAGCGGCGATCGGCGGCGATCTCCCGCGTCCGACCCTGGTCCAGGCCATGGTCCGGAGCGAGAGTGCATGGTAGGCCGTCACCTCCTTCTGCGAAGCAGTAACGCTAGCAAAGGAGGAGGCGGAATGCTTGAGGCAGCGGGAATTCCAGCGCCTCACGCCACTAGCTGCCGCAGGAGACGCCCTGGTCGGGAGACAACACCAAACTCCCGGCCACCGTAGGCGCGAACCTGCAGGTTTTGAGCAATAGGCAGCTCACCGCCCGGTAAGGACCAGGCCCGAGTCGACAGGGTATTGTGTTTCACGCGCGCCTCAAAGAGATGTCAGCACATCGTGAAGGGGTCTACGAAGACCGATGCCTCCTGGGTCAGGGCTGCGGGTTGGTTAAACAAGAAACCGTGGCCCTGGCCGTCGCGCAGGCAAGTGAAGAAACACTGGTGGGTTTTAGTCAGTAAAAGTCTGACACGCCCTTCCGCTCCGCCCAGAGCGGGAGAAGTCATTTGATGATTTCCAATCCCAACAAAAAAAGTAAAAGGGGTTCTACCAGTCCGGTAAAACACCAAATTTAATTTACCTTCCAAAAACCAATCTAACCAAGCCATTCAATCGGGTCTAAAAATGGAACAAGAATGGCATCAACGCCATAAAAATTCACGACGTAACGAACGAAAACAATTCAGTCCCACAATAAATATAAAATGAAACAAATATTCTCTCTCATTTCTTCCTGAACTTTGTAATAAGCCATTAGTTGTGCGAGAAGAGACGTGTTCAGCATTAAAAAGCATTCCTCAAACGAACTGACACTTGAGAACTCCAAGTTTGCATCCATCTAAAAATTCTCGGCCATGAATATGAGAAAGTCACGTAAGTACTTGGCGAAGAAGATTTTTCTTTTAAAACTCAATTTGTTTTTACAGTTATTTGAGATAAAACAAGGAATTACATGAGTTTTTGGCGATGTTCATTAGTCTATATCCTGTGTATTTGTGATACGTCGGTTGTCGTTACGGAAGCTTTCAATTTGCTCATAAAACAACGTCTTTCCTTGATCCCTTCCGCGTATAGGCAGACGAGCCGAATGATAAAATGGTTCGTTATTTCTTACAAGGTTTTATCTAGATTGGACCGAGACATTGTTCTCACATGGACAGTAACATTACATTCACTTTTCGTCTAAATACATTGGGGCCAATTTCGTCTAATTTTCATCATTGGATATTTCAATCTACAATATGGAACTGTATTTTACGGATTCGATCCCCGCGCAGTGCAAATATTTGTATACATGAATATGAATATTTGCACTGGTCTGGTCGTGCCTCGGAAAGCATGTTAAGCCGTTGGTCCCGGTTGCCATACGAACATCTAATTGCAGTCGTTACAGGTTGTTGGAGCCCTCAAAAGTCCAACAACTGGTTTAGCTGCAATACTTCGATATCGCCTTCGGGCTGTGGAGGTCAGATGGCAGTCGCTTCACGGAAAATATTGAAGTCGTCCTCCGTGGCGCAGCGGTCAACACGCCTGCCTGCGGTGTGGAGGCCCCGGGTTCGATCCCCGGCCAGGTCATGATGGAAAACGATCTCTTCCTGATTGGTCTGGGTCTTGGATGTTTATCTACATATGTATGTATTTATTATAAATATAGCATAGTTGAGTTAGTATCCCATAACACAAGTCTGGAACTTACTTTGGGGCTAGCTCAATCTGTGTGATTTGTCCGTATATATTTATATATATATATATATATATATAAGTTATATAAGTATATATAAGTTTAGCCAAAATCAGCAGTTAGACCGCTAAAGCGGAACCCGCAAGCTTTTTGAAGTTGTAGCCAAAATCTAAGCACTGTTGGTGTGATTTTTTCTTAGCCACGATTTCGGCAGTTGAAGACCTTATTTGCAAGGGCGAGAAGAGCACATCAATCAGTGTAGTGGCGGAGGTTACAGGCGGTAGGCATACTGCCAGGATTCGGGTGATCAATCACTCTTTGCTCTGCCTACTCTATAACAATCTGGCTAACAGAACACGTGTTGCGTGGGTGAAAATAACAAATTTATTTATCGAAGTTGATGAAGATATTAGAGTTCGGTGAGAGTATGTCAATGCCTATCACCCAAAAATATGTCCTAAGAAATGTAATACCGTCGGAAGACCCGATCACTTTGACCGACTCTTATTAGGCTGTGAAAGCTTTTATATTAATTTGTGATTTGTGTTTTTTGTATGTGCATATACACATGTCTGTAGATAAAAAAAAAATACCAAGAAACCTTTCAAAAGTAGCTCGAACAGTTTCATATACTCGTATATACACATATATACCTTATTAACCTACAAGGGATAGCCAAGATATTTGCAACCTTACTCAACATAAAACAGTAAGTGGATCTCTCAGCGCTTATAAAGATCGGTAGTAACGAAACCTTAAAATGCAAACCTGCTGAGGCGGTGCCTTGCAAAAATGATGGGCGATAGCTTTCAACCCTCGCGTGGCGCCCTGATCCTAATCACCTTTCAAGGGTACTGGACCCATTATTACTTAATCTTCTGATTACATAAGCTGATTGTGATGTTGTCGGACCGTCTGACCTTGATTATGATAACACTGAAGGCATGTGCAATATCGATATTCATGTTAATACTGTTTTAACTAGAATCTTCTGATTCATTTATTAGCGAGATTCTGCATACGGAATATATGAATTTCATTGTCAGTAATAAGTAATCAAAGTGAAATGCGAGCTAATATAAGCAAACTAAATAAAAAGTGTTAGGTTAGAACGGAATGTAACGGGGTAGACCAAAGAAATGCTGGCTTGACGTTGTAAGAGATGACATGCGTGCCGACAAGCTCTTACCAAAGGATGCTAAAGATCGTGCGAAATGGAGGGGAATGTGCAAGAAAGCGGTCCCCGGGCTCCAACGCGAAAGCCGCGGATGCAACTAGGATAAATGCTGAGATGATGATGATGACGATGAAATTAGAACGGAATGTGAAAACTGTACCCTAATCACGTAACACACTATTAATATCAATTAGAATAATTTTGAATCATGTTGCTTATCCGTTGCTCTATATTTTCGAAAAATATGTCTGCTCAATGCGGTATATCATGAACGCTGTAGAACTGTCAAAATTAAACCCTTTGCTTCTCATATTGTGTTACGCAATTACCCTGCTGAGCAATTCGAATTCCTTTTTTTTTTATGAAGAATGTGTTTATTATTTACAGTTTGTCATCCTTCATTAACAGCTAATCATTCCACCTAACATTGTAGCTTTCTAAAATTGTCTTTTATAAAAGCTACCGAGTGCCTGCCAAATGGCCTGAAAACTGGAAAGCTTTTTGGGTACGAAACCCTAAAAATGCGGAGCATCTCGTAATTTTTCCTTATGGGGTGACCCATTTATTTAGGCAAGAGTTAAATAAATGGAACACAATTTAAATAAATGGGTTACGATTTATTTAATTGTTCCCTTCGGCGTCCAAAATGTGGGGCTCTTCGACGAGTCCAGTCCAAATAACCCTTGGACTTTAAATTGATGTTGTAAAAGTGGATACATATGTTATTCCAGATAGATAAACTTTGTATATATTTGGAATTTAGTTGTCACCTCAGGCAAAACATATTGATATCCGAATATTTTCACAAATTTGTGACGATATATTTACTAGTGACCTAGAAATGGAAGCGTGTGTAAATATTTTCATTTTTCGTTCAGAATTTATCCCTCGTAGTGCTATCCATCACTATTACTGGCCACATTTAGTACATCACTTAAATTGTGGTCCTAATTTCTATTCATCATCATCATCATCATCAACCATTTTGTCGTCCCATTGCTGGGCACAGGTCTCCTATCATACAAGAAGAAGACATACACACACAGACAGACAAGGAAAACACACACAGAGAAGACACACACACACAGAGAAGGATTAAGCGTGATCACCGCGATTGCTCAATGCGGGTTTGCAATTTCAGACTTAAATTCCAGGTTTCCTCAAGATGTTTTCCTTCGCCTTATAATCAGTCATTGGTACCCAAAACATACTTAGAAAGTACATATAACTTAGAAAAGACAGCCTCCGTGGCGTAGCGGTAGCGGACGCGGCCGCTGCGCAAGGTGGCGCGGGTTCGATCCCCGCACAGTGCAAGTATTTGTATGCATGAATATGAATATTTGTACTGGTCTGGTCGTGCCTCGGAAAGCACGTTAAGCCGTTGGTCCCGGTTGCCCTACGAACATCTAGTGGCAGTCGTTACGGGTTGTTGGAGCCCTCAAAATTCCTACAGTTGGTCTAACTGCAATGCTTCGATGTCGCCTTCGGGTTGTGGAGGTCAGACGGCAGTCGCTTCATGGAAAATGTCGAAGTTTAGCCATATCAGCAGTTGGACTGGTAAAGCGAACCCCAAACTCCAAAGCTGTAAAGGCTTCGGATGCGACTGGGATTAACGCTGGGATGATGATGATATAACTTAGAAAAGTTACATTGGTACTTGCCTGACCTACAATTACTAGTTCTATTAATACAAGTTAATGTCAATACTACCTCCAAAATTTAATAATTATGTTGATTAAATGAATACGAGAACGCCTGCTTTAGATGTGAACTTCAAAGAATTATTTGCGGAGTTCGTAACTCTTTCCCCGTTAGCTAAACAAATGTTGAGCTGAGCTCATCAAACTACTAGTTTATTGAACTCCGCAAAAGGTTGTTGCAGAAACGAAGTCTTGCCACCTAGATCCTGAAGTTTTTCCTCTTAAAAAGAATTCGCTTCCAACTTGGAATTTCCTGAAAATTCCCACTCGTAGAAGAAACAAATTTTATGTGAACTTCACGACTGGACCGTGGAATGGAAGTCGTGCTGCTTGCGATTCATTCAGTTTATGCTTATAACTTGTCTTAGTTTACAGGAAGCAAGGAAATTGTGAGGTGAGAAACGAATAAAAAGTTATAAGATTTTATATACTTACTTTTACCATTTCTATACCAAGAAATATGCAAAATTTAACAACCTCATCGGAAATTATATTTTTGAGCCGTTTGGGGTTGAAACACTCGGGCCGTGGGGTCTGAGTGCTCATTGTCTGTTTAATGAACTATCTAAGCGGCTTGTTCACACTTCCCGTGACCCAGGGGCTGGCTTACCTTGGCCAGAGGCTAAGCATTGCCATTCAACGCGGCAATAGCGCCAGTCTCTTGGGTACATTACCAGTCGACAACGATGCCGAAGAATTTTTTGATGCTGTATTCTAATCTAGTAATAGTTTAAATTTGGATAATAGTTTTATTTACTAATGTTTATTTCATAAATTGTAGTTTAGTTAGTTTTATAAATGTGCCAGGTACGATGCGCCAAATGTTGTTGTGTCAGGAGTTTGGTTGTGGAGGGTCTCCAGATCAATTTCCCTCTGGGTTAAACATTGCATCACCTTTTTTTTTGTGGTTGAAATCCTCATAGGATGTCCGCCGCCCTAGGGTGGGCGACGGGGTCTGTCAGACTTTAACTGACTAAAACCACCCCGTTGTCCCTTCTATCACGAGCGCGCGTAGGGCCGCGGGAGTCTAAATTCTTCCGCAGCCCCACACTCTCGTGCTGGCCCGGTCTGTCCGGGCCCCGTCTCCTGCACGGTGTAGTGGGGTGTTAAACTACCCCGTGCATCGCCTCAGGGGCGTGCGTCGACACTCGCGCGCCTCCGCCTCGGGGTCTATCGAATAGGGGGCGGGGACTTCCCCATGTCCCTCGCCCCTGGACCCATTCATTGGGGGCGGAAGAGTCCTAATAAAAATTCCAATAATAGAAATGTGCTTTGGGCTTTTAAATATACGACCTAAAAATTCAATGCTCATTCGAAGTTTTAACTATATACATTAAAATTAATCGTCCATTTAGATCGCCAATCTGGTAATGAAAGTTATTTGCTAAATGAAGTAGTTATTCAATTAATTATATCGTTGAGCGTGTTTGTTTTACTCTAATTTTGTTAATAAGTTTTAATTTAACTTGCTTTATTATTTAAAATGAGCAATCATTTCATACATTCAATTGCAGAATTTTCCCACATGTTTAAAACCACTTACTATCTACAAAGACTAAATGGATGTGAAGCTAAACTTAGTGTTGGAAGTCGTAATAGATCCGGCATGAGGTGGGTAGTAAATCTAAACTCAGATAAGGTTAGAGCTATATACGAAACAGTGGCAGACTCAGTTTGAAGAAGAAGGCTAGCTACTAGAATATCAAAATATGTTAAAAATATACGCCCGGTAAAACTAGGCCTAGTTTTTAAAACAAACGTAAATAAAAGTATTACTTTAGAAAAGTTACATTGGTACTTGCCTGACCTGGAATCGAACCCGCGCACTCATACTTGAGAGGCCGGTGTTTTAACCACTAGGCCACCACGACATGTACTTTCTAAGTATATCTTGGACATCAATGACTGAAGGTGAAGGAAAACATCTTGAGGAAACCTGGACTTTAAGTCTGAAATCGCCAATCCGCATTGAGCAAGCGTGGTGATTACGCTCAATCCTTCTCTGTATGAGAGGAGACCTGTGCCCAGCAGTGGGACGATAAAAAGGTCGATGATGATAAAATAAAAGTATTTATTTTGACTAACACAGGAAGATGAGACAGTAAACGGAAAACAATCCATCATAGTTTTGACTTAAATTAGGAAACAAAGTAGCATGATGGAATAATACAAATTAAACATTACAAAATATTCATTTAAAAAAATGCTTAACATAATTGCGTTTGTTTGTGACAAATTAACATTATTTCAACGCTTTAACAGTATATTTAACCAAAATATTATTTGCTTGCCATCCTAGCGTAAAAACACGGACATAAGGTTGATTAATTGAGTACGCGCAAGATAAGTCCACGAGCAATATTTAACTTCAAGATTATATACCTGACAGCACTTTTAATCACTTCGGGCATAATGATCGCTATTATTTACTTTGGATAACACAGCACACTCTCTTGACAACTGAAATAATCGTCCAGATAGTGGCAAACGATTATTTTAGATTTCGGTCGCGCAGAATTATTTTCACTGAATTTAGTTCAAATTTGGAAGACCAGCGTATTAAAATCAACATAGTTCCACAGTAAGAAAGAGATGGAGCTATATACAACATTATTATTATTATTTTCCTTTATTTCATTTATTATTATTATTTCCTATATTTTCCTTTTTTCTCATTTGGTTACATTTTTAAATATACTGATTTAAAAAATACATTTAAAAAATATAAAAAAATTGTGTTCCACTGATGACGGGAGCAGGGTCCAAGCTACCGGTGGTTAGGGCTCCAGAGACAGGAACCTCCTCACGATGCGGGCCGTATCGAGGAGTACTGCCTTTTGAATCAGGCCTTTGATCCAACTGCCTAACGAGAGCCTCAATAGATGTTGGTCGAGGCTCTTGGCTATCAAACCATTGGCCGATACGACAATTGGTACAATGACAGCCGAGTTCACATTCCACATGTCAGCAACCTCGTGCGCCAAGTAGAGATATTTAATTTGTTTCTCTTTCTCAGCTTTCACGAGATTCCCGTCATGTGGAATGGTAACATCGACAATCATTGCGAGGCGCGCTAATTGATCTATCACTACTATATCAGGCTTATTTGCAACAATAGTCCTGTGAGTAATGATAGACCGATCCCAGTATAACGTAGCATGGTCATTTTCAAGAACTGGGTCGGGCACATAAGTACTTATAATATGGTACCTCAGAATCCACAAGTTTATATTTCAAAGCAAGTTGCTGATGGATAATCCTAGCTACTTGGTTATGCCTGTGAAAATACTCGCCGTTAGCTAAACGCTTTTTATTATTATTATAATTATTTTTTGTTTATGCGAAATCCGAAACACGTGTCTAGTATGTTTAAGTTATGAGCTTGTTATCCTACTTGGTTGTCCCAACAAAAATATGGTCAACGCTCCGCTCGGACGGGTATCGGTGCGTTGACTTGTAGCGCCAGCTGTTGCGCGTACTATGGTCTACCATAAGCTACGTGGCGCGCTCGGTAACCACACTGCAACAATTTCTAAATGTATTTGGGAAAAAATATAACATGGTGTAAAAATTATTGGAATCGATTCATTTGCTTATTCTGATCAAACTTTATTCAGGTTTCGTATGAAGAAAAAAATAATGTTGTAGAATGAACAGAATCAAAAAGGAATACTTTTCACAACGATTTAATGATGGTATTAACACGACATAGTAGGGATGAATACAAAAATTACATGATGAACTAGTTAAAATTGAGAAGGACTTGATAGACAGGATTGCGGTCAAGCGCTAGTTTTTTTTTTTTTTTTTTTCTCTGTAGTGTGGCACTAGTTATTACTTTGTGCCAATTTCAAGTAAAATAAAAATCTTCAAAAGTTCTTCTTTCTTTTTCTTCTGACTTTGCACGGTTTGTGCATGTAGCCAATGTCACGTAATGAATTATTGATGTCGAAAACGACGGCCGCGCGAACCGAACACGGAGGAAGTTTTGGTACAAAGCCATGATGTGGCCACTATGCTACAATATTTCACTGTTCTTTATGAATTATTCACTTAATGCACTTTTTACTATATAAATCATGCGTTTTTATTTAGTAAACGACACTACAAATAATTTAAAAGTCCAATGAAAAATGAGCGTGGCACTCATCTTAGCTTCCCGCCAAAACCTCCAATTCGCTTCTGAAGCGCTAGTTTATAATATATATATATAAAAAAAAATAACAGTTTCAATTTTTTATTGAAATTAAGTTTTTTTTATCTAAAGTTTTATTTTTAATTGCCAGTGCCATTAAAACTTTATTTAGAATCTCATTTGTCATTAATTATTAATCGTACTTTTGCTTATCAAGCTGGGTTTTTTATTGGAGTGTATTTAGTACGGATTCCATTATCAATCATAGAAGAATATTTTGTTATGATTCCTGTAAGTTTGTGAATAGCGTACAAATCTCTTTTCCTTATTGATTTAAGTATGATAAAACGAGATTACGGAATCTTTTCGTCTGTTGGAAGAAATACGATTTTACTGATAAAGTTATCTGTATTTATATTGCTTTTTTATCATAGAAAACCTGATATACGTTTGTTTATTATGTATAGTTTTGTAAATAAACATGTCTGATGTTTTGATTGTCAAGGAAAAAACATTATTAACGAATATTATTATCGAGTGACTGGAACAATTTGCCAGCGGTGGTGTTTCCGTCCGACTACAATTTGAGTGTCTTCAAGGCTAGAGTGAATAGGCTCTTAATAAACTAGTGCGCTTTACCATCAACGATTGCGTCACTGCTTACCATCAGGCAGGATTGCGGTCAAGCGCTAGTTTATAATATATATAAACATTATATAATAAAAGTTATTTATATTTTCTTACGTAGATCCTTAAAGGTTTGGCTATCTTGCGTAACGAACATTGATCATCAAGTTTGCTCATCAAGCGCTGGAAAGTACATAATAGTTTTTTAATGTCATATTTTTGTTTTGTTGTGTTTCTTGTTTGTGCGAATAAACCATTTTCATTCTTAGTCGAGATTTCTTTGTAATGTTTTTTTTTTTACGTAGAATTGCACATGTCAATTTATCTGAATGTCTATCCATCATCATCATCAACCTTTTATCGTCCCTCTGCTGGGCACAGGCTCCTCTTATACAGAGAAGGATGTATGTCCAAAATCATCCTAAATATAATACTTACCACAATATTTTGAAGTAAAAACTCCTTTTGCGACGTTGAGCACCTTTTGTAGGATGAGGGAAAAGAATTGAATTCGTGTGATCGTGACCGACCCGACATTGTGACAGCTTTTTTCGTTTTTCATTTTTTATGGATTCTGTGTTTTTTATGATTTCAGTTTTCAACCGGTCAGTCTCACTACTGCCAAGTTTTTAAGGTAAAAAAAATACACCTAATACCTACAATACCTTACAAAACTTTTCATACATGTAACTTAAGTTGCTCATGACCCCAATCCAAGTTATATTAAGTGTAGGCGTTATCTAATCTAACTTTTTGTACTTTACCACTAAAATCTTGTTACAATATATCTGAAAAATTTAGACATCAATTTCGTAAGTTTGAATATTTTTGGAATAAAAAAGTGTCAACCTTTTTATCGTCCCACTGCTGGGCACAGGTCTCCTCTCATACAGAGAAGGATTGAACGTAATCACCATGCTTGCTTAATGGGGTTGGTGGTAATCTCTTGTATGTGTTATGTTTTGTATTGTTTAATATGTGTAATGTTTTGCATTTGTATTGTTTTGTTTGTGCTATGTTTTTGTATTTATATTGTTTTAAGTACCTATCTATATGTTGTAGAATTTAGTAAGTTAACATAGAAGTAAGTTTAAAATTGTAACTAACAAAATGAGTCACTGATACTCGAATAAATAAAAATTTGATATTATTATTATTTAAAAGGTTGATAAAAAAAGAGTGTTGCCAAATACTGTTCTATTTTTACTCTTATAAAAGACAAAGACGGAATTTTCCCTACTATAGTACTTTACATAAACCGGCTGCCTATTATGACCTCTCCACAACTCGGTTATTGGGTATTACAGTACTCCTTGGTAAAAAATGGCAGCCAGGACCAACGGATACCTAACGTGCTTTCCGCACCCTACCACGAAACCACGGGGCACTGCTTGTAGTTTCATCATCATCATCATCATCCTATTAAAGTCCCACTGTTGGGCACAGGTCTCCTCTCATACAAAGAAGGACTGAGCGTAATCACCACGCTTGCTCTAAGCGAATTGGCGATTTCAGACTTATAAAGTCCAGGTTTTCTCAAGATGTTTTCCTTCACCTTCAGTCATTGGTGTCCAAGATATACTTAGAAAGTACATATGACTTTAGAAAAAATACATTGGTACTTGCCCGACCTGGAATCGAACCCGCACACTCATACTTGAGAGTCTAGTGTTTTAACCACTAGGCCACCACGACCGCAAGTAGTTTATACAACCTTATTTTTTCTTTATACGAACCCTGCATATAGTTTGTTCAGAATAAGCCACTGAATCGATTCCAATCATTGTTACACCGTGTCTATTTATTCCCAAATACATTTAAAAATTGTTACCGAGCGGACGACAAAGCTGGCGGTAGAGCGTAGTACAAACTCTCGGTGGTAGGCCATAACATCGGCTGCCGGCAGAAGTTACCACCCACCAGACAAAGTCTTGCCGCCAAGCGATTCGTCGTGTTCCGGCATGACGTCTGGTGAAGCCGTACGGAGGACGGGTCTGAGCAGTTGTGTTGCGATGTGTGGCGGGTACGATGCGTCAAATGTTGTTGTGCCGGGAGTTTGGTCGTGGAGGGTCTCCACATCAATCTCCCTCTGGCGCAGCATCGTTGGTCGTATTATTGGGTCTAACATTGCACCACCTCGCTCAACTACCATCTTCCTTCCTATTCACTAAGTTTTTTTAAGTGAATGGGCCTAATAAACTAGCGTGCTTTACCATCAACGATTGCATCACTGCTTACCATCAGGCGGGATTGCAGTCAAGCGCTAGTTTATAATTGTTAAAAAAAAACAAGCACAATGAGACAGGTCCCCCGCACTGCACGGCTACAGGAGCGGGCGGGCGAGTTGTGCGTTAACCATATTTTTGTTGGGACAACCAAGTAAGATAACAAGCTCATAACTTTGTGGTTTTTCATCACAACTTTTTGAAACTTTGTACATAAATTCTTTACTTAAAAATACTGGACACGTGTTTCGAGTTTCGCATAACATAAAATAACGTTGTGGTTGTAAAAATTACCTGATCTGCTGAATGATCTTCAAAAACTAATCATCCCAGCGTTAATACCAGTCGCATCCGAAATCTTTTCAGCTTTGGAGTCTGGGGTCCGCTTTACCAGTCCAACTGCCGATATGGCTAAACTTCGACATTTTCCGTGAAGCGACTGCCGTCTGACCTCCACAACCCGAAGGCGACATCGAAGCATTGCAGTTAGACCAATTGTTGGACTTTTGAGGGCTCCAACAACCCGTAACGACTGCCACCAGATGTTCGTATGGCAACCGGGACCAACGGCTTAACGTGCTTTCCGAGGCACGACCAGACCAGTGCAAATATTCATATTCATGCATACAAATACTTGCATTGTGCGGGGATCGAACCCGCGCCACCTTGCGCAGCGGCCGCGTCCGCTACCGCTACGCCACGGAGGCTGTCGCTTCAAAAACTAATCATCTAATCAAAATGTAGGTAATTCTTTTGCACTGTAACATACCTAGGTACATATTGGTTTTACTGTTCATTAGGTACCCTCCCTTCCTAAACCATCAAAGAATACACGCGCTATGTAATATCAATGAACGGCTGTTCTTTTTATTCGCTTCGTGTTATTACATGGGCATATAAAAACAGTGCGTAGACGTCATTACCTCCTACGCACCATAAAAACGTTATAACCTTCTTAGCTACTTATGCCTCAGCTTCAGCAAACTCTTATTTAGTTAACGACATGGTACAAAGACATAATCCAGGCCGGGCGCGTCAAGAAAGTAATATTGTGAGAGAGCTAATACATTAGTGGACGAAATGTTGGGCGACGTATATACGTACTATACCGCACCGGGTCTGATCAAGGGGAATAAGAAATACACGTTTTTAAGTTGTGTTAGGAGGTAGAGATGTCAAAATGTGTGTACAGTGTAAACTTTTAGGACACAGATGTACAAAAGGAATCGGAGATAGCTACAAAAGTTAAGACTGTCTCGCAGCTATCAACGCCCATCTTAACAATATGTAACCTTTGTTCACAGCCTAGTAATAAAATAATAAGAATAAAAAAAGAAAAAATATTAACGCAGAAGGTATTAATTGTGTGCTTGTGTGTGTGTGTGTGTTGATTGAGTGTGCGTGCATGTGCATATGTATGGACGTGTGTGTGAACGCGCGCGCGTGCGTGTGGGTGTGGGTCTTTGTTGAGTACACACTCACACACAACTACTATTGAACTTGCATCAATAATAACACTTTGTTAAACATACAATGATTCTTTGATTGATTGACTTAAGAATACTAATAATCCTAAACTAGGAATTACTTGTGATTAAGGAATTAGTGTTCTACTGGCGATTGGAATTAAAAACTACTAAGCTGATACAAGAAAACATATGTATTAATATGATGCATTTGAAAACCAAAATAAAAGTAAAAAAGAATAGAATAATAATAATATCGAACTCAATCGATCTCAAAAACGGTAGGTAAATAGATTTTGATGAAATTTGGCACACAGAAATGCCACGACCCATGACCTGGCTTAGGTTATTTTTGGCGATCCGGCCAGTACTCGACGACTGGCTCGGGAGAAGGCGCGGCTCCCTGTCGTTCAGGGTGACTCAGGTGCTGTCGGGGCACGGCTGCTTCGGCAAGTACCTGTGTCGCCTAGGCAGGGAACCGGACGCTCGGTGCCACCACTGCGTCCAATGCGGGGAGGACACGGCGCAGCACACGCTCTCCGAGTGTGTAGCTTGGGAGGAGCAGCGCCGTGTCCTCACAAATGAAGTAGGAGGCGACCTGACGCTGCCGGCAGTAGTGCGGAGGATGGCCGGCAGCGCAGAGTCGTGGGACGCGGTGGTGTCCTTCTGCGAGGACGTGATGTCGCAGAAGGAAGCTGCGGAACGGGAGAGGGAGACCTCAACTCCCTTCCCGGGCCGCAGAAGACGCACCGGGCGCCGAAGAAGGGCGGATAACGCCCTCTTCCGCCCCCCATGAATGGGTCCAGGGGCGAGGGACATGGGGAAGTCCCGCCCCCTATTCGATGGACCCCGAGGCGGAGGCGCGCGCGAGTGTCAGCGCGCGCCTCTGAGGCGATGCACGGGGTAGCTTAACACCCCACTACACCGTGCAGGAGACGAGGCCCGGACAGACCGGACCAGCACGAGAGTGTGGGGCTGCGGAAGAATTTAGACTCCCGCGGTCCCACGCGCGCTTGTGATAGAAGAGACACCGGGGTGGTTTTAGTCAGTAAAAGTCTGACAGACCCCGTCGCCCACCCTAGGGCGGCGGACATCCTATGAGGATTTCCACCCCGAAAAAAAAAAAAGGTTATTTTTATCAAGGTAGTAAGTACTTCCCCTTTGGATAATTTACGACATAACCGATTTAGTCCGCCGTTTCTCCAGACGGAGAAACTGCGGACTAAATCGGTTATACTTTGCATAGGAAAAGAGTATTTTTCGTGTTAGTTTAATGAATGTTGGTAAAAGTAAACCTCATGAAACACTGTTCGTTCTTCAAAAATTGTATGCTTTTGTCGGTGAGGATTTTTTAGTTCCTACACATTAACGTATACCTACTTTGTTTGCTATTTTTTTTTTAAATTGTTCAATAAAGCTTGACCGCAATCCTGCCTGATGGAAAGCAGTAATCCAATCGTTGATGTTAAAGCGCGCCAGTTTACTGAGAGCCTATTCACTCAAAAAAATTTGGGTGAATAGGAAGGAAGACGTCAGTTGAGCTAGGTGATACAATGTTCCGTGTACAGTTTCTGGCCAGCCATCGAACGCGTCCCCGGGAGTTACCGGTTTACCGGCGCGGACCAAAACCAGGTCGGCCACCACTCCAGGTGGCTGACGTGACCCGAACCCCGGGTCACCGTCGAGCAACCCGGTCTACTCACTAAGAGGAGCTGGGGGCCCCGTTTGCCTTCGTGCAAACGAATGGGGCTAAGAGGAAGGACACCTCGCTAAAAAACCCTTGGCTGCTTGCGTCTTCTCGCACTAGAAGACGTACCCAGTCCGGCCCCTCCTTATGGGGGGACCATTGTGGGCCCGCCTTTTGGCGGGAATCGCCGGCGGGGGATTGGTAGACAGGCTCTGCCATTTCCCATGACCCCGCCACTCAGGCGATGTGGTTGCGCCGCTGTGGGTTTAGTGGGTATTCCCGGCTTCGGCTGGGCGAGTCCCACATACGCCCTTCGGGGTACGGTGCGTAAACGCATTACAAGCGCCAAAAAAAAAAAAACAAAAAAAGGTGATGCAATTTTAAACCAAACAACACGACCAACGATGCTGTACTAGAGGGAGATTGATCCGTAGACCCTCCACGACTATACGCCAACAGACATCATGCCGGAACACGACGAATCGCTTGGCGGCAAGACTTTGTCTGTTGGGTAACTTCTGCCGGCAGCCGCTGTTATGGCCTACCACCAAGAAATTTATTGTTCTGTCTACAATTGTTATAGTATAACTTAAGAATAATACAAGCCCTGCCAGTATAAGTTCACAATATGATGCGATAGAAACAGCATTTAGCAACAGCAGCGAGTGTCCGAATCATCATCATCATCATCATCAGCCTTTACTCGTCCACTGCTGGACATAGGCCTCTTTCATGGCACGCCAACAAGCTCGATCCTGAGCAGTTCTCCGCCAGCCACTACCAGCCACCTTTTTGATGTCGTCGCTCCATCTCGCCCAAGGGCGTCCCACGCTACGTTTGTCGAGACGCGGTCTCCACTCAAGGACTCGTTTACCCCAACGGTTGTCGGTCCTGCGGCATATGTGACCAGCCCATTGCCACTTCAGCTTACTAATCCTCTCAGCTATGTCGGTAAATCCGAATCATAAATAAAAAATAATAAGAAAAATGCCTCTACGTTTCGTAAAGCATTATGAAATACCACGTTTGTTGCTAACATTCAGTGAATAATAATAATCATGAATAAAAAAGTCGTGGTGGCCTAGTGGTTAAAGCACCAGCCTCTCAAGTATGAGTGCGCGGGTTCGATTCCAGGTCAGGCAAGTACCAATGCAACTTTTCTAAAGTTATATGTACTTTCTAACATCTTAGATACCAATGACTGAAGGTGAAGGAAAACATCTTGAGGAAACCTGGACTTTAAGTCCGAAATCGCCAACCCGCATTGAGCAAGCGTGGTGATTACGCTCAATCCTTCTCTGTATGAGAGGAGACCTGTGCCCAACAGTGGGCCGATAAAAAGGTTGATGATGATGAATAAAAATAAAACTTCGTCTAAATAAAAGCCTTTCACAAAGTTAAAACCTCAATTGATTCCAACGTTTTACCAAATATCATAGATTAACTTGCAGTCTAACTACATAGATGTTATATTTGTCGGAAATAGTCGGTATAATTTATTTTAATAGAGGTTGCTGATTTGATTTACCTAGTAGAGGGGCAAACGCTTGTGACGTTATTTTGTGATGGCGGCACATGGATAGAGTCGCTTTGGAAAGTGGGGTTTGTCGAACGGTCACTTCGGATTGAGACGCGGTTCAGGGCACTTCTCCGGCGCGAAACAGTCCGTTTGCCTATTTTACACGTCGTGCTTTAATTCAAAACTTCGCCTAAGAAACTGAGCCTATACGACTACACCATGATGCTGACAACCCTACCATTCCGCAGTCGCTGACTGCAACATATTGATATGTTACATCTATACTAATTTATAAAGCTGAAGAGTTTGTTTGTTTGTGCGCGCTAATCTCAGGAACTACTAGTCCGATTTAGAAAATTCTTTTTTCGTTGGATAGCCTATTAATCCAGGAAGGCTTTAGGCTATATAACATCCCGCTATGACCAATAGGAGCGGAGCAGTAACAAAAAATGTTGCGAAAACGGGAGCTAACGCAGCCGTACATATTGCCAATAGGAGCTGAGCATGACTAATTCCACGCGAACGAAGTCGCTGGCGGCCGCTAGTTAAGTTATATTTACGAGTCACAACCTATCCCGCAAAAACAATCTAAACAAAAAAAATATCTGAAGCTGTAAGCAAAACAACACCTGCTATATGATACCGAATGTTGAAGCACTTCAATTATGTTGATTTAATAAAGAAAAGTTGCTTTCCTCCGTGTTGTAGATGTTCGAGATGTTAAGAGTCACGTATACACATCTTCGCGACGTTACGAGCGCCTCATAAACTTGTGGCAATCGTTACTGGGGAGATAAGGTTACAGACAGATGTCAGGCCTTAAGAAAATTCAGTTTCACACTCCCGAGTGCTTGACGGGCCTACTAATAACATGTAATTTTAAATTCACTCTCCAAATGGTAGAGAAACGACCATTTATTTGAGATTGATTTTCATAAAAAGAGAAAAAATTGGATTGTGTGGTTAAAAAGAGAAAAAATTGGATTGTGTGGTTTTATGAAACCACGGTAAAAGTGAAACTTTCATACTACTGTCAGCTGCTGCGAACTATAGGCTCCGCTATATTGGCCTTGGCTGCTCTGTCGAGCACCTTTCACTTTATCCCTACTCCGCGGCCAACCATCACGCGACATGCAACACACAGACGAAAAAGTTTGAGACGATGTAATAAAAGTTTCACTTTAAAATTGATTAACCTTTGTTATAAAAAGTCATCTATTTATGTCGAATTTTGGAATTAATTCAATGCTATTTTTCACCAATTACCACCAGAAGATACAGAATCTGGAAGTAGAAAAAGGAACCCACTCAGGATACCTACAGGTGCGCAATCTTGTCAAGTGACATACGTGGATTTTGCCTAAGTGTAGCCAAAGCTTTAAAACCACAATCGCTTCGTTAGTTCGACTATACCACATCATTGAGTACAATCCGTCAGCCACAAACTCCCAGCCAGACCAGAACTCGGCCTACCTGACTCGAAATCGTGATACGACAAACACTATAAGTAGCGTCCTGTCGACAGTCTACATTCACGCTTACCTCTTTGCCACAAACAACACGCTCAAAGGCCACGAGCGCCCCTTGACCACAACCAACACCCACAAAGGACACGACCATTGCAACTACAACTGTTGAGAAAACAAACGAAAGAAGTTGTTTAGAGTATGCCTCGAGTCATCTCGAGCCACCGAGGCGGAAGCATGACGCTAATTAAAGACGTTCAGAAACTCGTAATCTAATCTTAGCGACGTCAAAAACATGTCAAAAATTTAAGATATTTTATTCAAATTTTGACTGAGTTCAGACTATGACCGTTCTTAAATTTACGAGCATTGCCCTTGAGTTGATGCGATCGCGTGTCGTTGACGCGAGTCGCGGCGCAAGTCGCATCGCTTGAGGCCGTCAACGGAGCCTTAATCATGTAATCAACGTAAGCAGACTGAAGCCGTTCCCCACGACTCATTAGACGGCGAAGTGCGCGAATCACCTATTACCTTTAACATGCGAGGAAATGCGCTCTCTTCAGGAAGAGTTGAAACGAGGGCGTAAAAGTCTGGAGAGTGTGAGTTGATCCAGCTGTTTTATTTTACTATTACTGCATAAGTTTTTATGAAAATCTCGGCGGAAATAGTTGGAAAATACGTGTTTTTTACACAAGCAAGCTAACAGCAACCGGGGACTATACTTTAGTGTTATATTGTTAGTTTACCTATACCTGTACCTTTTGACGGTAGTTTTGAAAAAGGGATACATTTTTATCTATTCAAATTTACGAAGAATATTTTTCTTTACATTTAACATCTGTTTTTGCCTTTTTTAGTAATAGGAACGCCTCCTATTATATAGATTTTAACATGACTGGCGAAAGTGTCACTATATTTGAATTACACTTCGACTTCTTCTTCCCAGCGAAAGCACTAGGAAGTGTCGATGGGTGGACGTTTTGGGGGACTGTCTTATGTAATATTGACGTTGAAAAAATGCTGATTCTCAACCTAATTTGAATAAATGGCTTTTGATTTTGTACATCAGCACGACCCTATATAACACAGGCGTAATGTTATAGACAGAATTTAACTATTTATATTAACTAGATATTTACTGATTGTGAAAAATGATCGGCATATTTTAAAAATCTGCATGATTATGACGTACCTAAATTCAATGCTAACAAGTAATCATGTCTTAATTATGCAAAGATTGCATACCTAACATACCTATAAAATATCCTCTTCACAGCCACATGTCGATAGTCAAAGGGTTAAACGGCTCTTCAAAGTCTACCTTTTCTAGTGCCAATTAACCTTTGAATGCCACGGTTAAATAGAACAAAAATGGTGTTCGTTTCGACCTTTAGACTCGACGGTAAATAGATAAGTTCAAAAGATCGTAGTAAATCGATTTATAATATCTTTAATGAAAAAGTGAATTATAGTAATAACAATGTCTTTGTTAAAGTAACAAGAACTCGTAGTGCTAGTATACTTAATAAATACGTTAGTTTATTATACCTACTATATTTATTTCATCATATGACAGGTGATACTGCAGTGATGGATGTATGTACATACAAATTAAGCCAGCTAACGATTATTTTCAGGACTGGTTGGAGCTGGCCTGTATAAATATATTTTATTTAATGTTAGGTTATTACATAAAAATGTATATACAACTTGTAACAAAAAGGGTATTTACATACCAAGGGCATGGCATCTTTAGATGATATCAAACGATATCGGAAGGGTTTCAACTCAAAATAAAATACTCAAAAAATTGGTACCAATTTATCGGTTTCGTGTTTCTTAAAATCAAATCATAACAAACGTGGCAGTACACTACATACGTTAATAACTACTCGTTACCCATCACGTTACTTGCCAAAATCCGATAAATGTCTTCAATATCTCTGTGCGACTAGTATGATAGTAGCCTATCACAGGCGGTGTTTTTCCTCATAACTTCCTAACATAAAGAGATAGGATTAAAAAACCCTTCCAATATCGTTTGATATCATGTAAAGATGCCATGCCCTTGTTGTGTATATACCCTTTATGTTACACGTTGTATATATACCACAATCCCGCCTAATTGTAAGCAGTGATGCAATCATTGATGGTAAAACGCACTAGTTTACTATGAGCCTGTTCACTCTAGCCTTGAAGAAACTTAAGTTGTAATCTGAGATGGGAAAACCGCTAAAGTGCATCTTATAGAACTCCGAAAGGCTGGCTACCCCGCCTGTGCTCCAGGCTCGTATACAAAGTACACCCACAAAAAAATTAATTACTTATATTTAATTTGTGAAATCCTAGCTGTGGCCAATATTGGACCTACCTCCGAAACATTCTGTCGTGTTTCCGTCAAATAAAAACAAAGAATAATACTGTCTTGTAATTTTCATTTTCTGGGAATAATATATTATCGAGGTGCTCGAGTTCGGCAGCAAAGTTTGCGTCGGATTACGAAACATTTGTATTATAATAAACCAAGTAATACAAACATAATCAAACAACATTTTGATTAAACTGTCTTTGTTTCTCATCCATACTAATATTATAAATGCGAAAGTAACTCTGTCTGTCTGTTATGCTTTCCCGCTTAAGCCTCTCAACCGATTTTGATGAAATTTGGCAGAGATAATTTTTAGACCCTGAGAAAGGACATGGGCTAACTTTTATCCCGAAAAAAAATGATGTTCCCGAAAGAAATCTAAAAAGCACGATATAACCGAACTCCACGCGGGCGGAAAGCTAGTTTCCTATAAAAACACTTTTGTTTCAAACTACAAAGTACATAGAAGAGTTGAAAGAAAAATTATACTCAAAGCCAGTAAAATGTGTCCAACACTATAATATTTATTTAGCACAAAATTCGAAATAACAAAGACAAAGTTGGCGCCCGGCTGGGCATTCATCGAAGCCGAAGGAGAAAAATTGTCAAGCACATGCGATTCGACGGGTGTGTGGCAACGACTAAATTGAACGTCGACGGATGTGGGAGCAGCCCTATACGCCTGGCTGCCTTCAGCTCGCACCCGCCGCTAACAGGGTTGGCGAGTTGCCACATAAACATTTTTTTCGTATTTTAAGCAACAGTCAAATTGATTTTTTGTTCGTGCGTTATTAATGGAGTGTGTGTATATTGAAGAAAATCTCATTTTGACGGACAATTGGGTGGAGGAAAAGCTGTGTTCTGACATCCCTAGTTGTACCAGGTTCTACGACGACACTAACTACAATCTACATCCACTCACAAGCACTTTTAACAACCTGCTGCAAAATTCACACAGCAACCATTCCCAACAAGTTTCGTTGAACGCCTTCCTCTAGAATGAATTTCATCGTTAATACAAATAGCCGTGGATTTTATAAAGCGCTTTGTGAAAACAACCATTAGAGCATTTTGCAAAGGTGAAGTCGGAACTGGAAGTTTTAGAATACAAGTCAATTGCTTGGATTTATCTTTTATGGCGGTATGTAAATATTTAAAATTAATCTTCAAAAGTCAATCAAGGTTAATTTGAAATGTCTACATGATTTTCCAGAGCCTTGTCTATCTCGCTTAACATACTGTACTAGTAACGAGATTAAGTCTGTTTGGAAGTTGCCTGACTTGATTCCTCTATCTTATTCTCATAAATTATGAACAAATTTTCTATTTTATTCTCGCCGCAAAAGCAAAAATATTTCACAAAACAAAGGACGCGATGAAAGATTGTTATCAGTTCCGTACCCGTCGTTTGTTGCACGGGGGAATAAAATAATGAGGTCATTTCCCGGTGCCTTTTGATGCGCCCTGCAAAACGTTTTAAATTGAGCCTCAATTAGGATTCCGCCATCCCGGTTGTTTGGTGCTCCTCGTTTTGCCAACGTGAAGTTGTCCGGATGGATTTAAAGGCATCTGTATTCTGTAAGTTTGGGGCTGTTAGCAAACTTTTTAAAGGCTTCGGTGTATAAGTTCTACTGTTGTCTCTTTTGGCTGGGGACTTTAAGACTAACTTAATGACAGGACAGGTCGACAAAGGGAGAAAAGCGTTTTTGTTGAGTTTAATTTTGTTATAGATCTAAATAAGCCCGTATAATAAAAATAATTTATTTATTCAATCTTTGAATACAACACAAAATAATCAGTCGATAAACAAGTATTACTAATTGAAGTACCCGTGGAAGTATCGATCGAGGAATCTAATACATTAAATTTCATTTCATAATTTTTTTTTTATCCTTTTTCACACTAGATGGACAAAACGACCAGTAAAAAATAAAAACCTGGTCACACGTTTAGCATTTCAGTGTAGCAGAAATTCAAATCACTACAGCATGCAGAACCCAGAAATAAACACACCTGTACTCAAAGAGACGTGGGGGCACCGAAGGAAGCGGAAGGTAACCGTTCCGATGGCGCGTCCGCCCGCCGGGGAAACTTATTAGCATCGACCCTAGCAATTAACTCTATACCATTTCCATGGGGTCCCGCAGTCCCCCAGTCTCGATCGGGGTGGAATGGCAATAGAAACACGATCCCAGTCGCCTTTAGCGACACTATTCGTCGAGTAATTGAAATGTAAATTTGAAGTATACGTCTGAATGGGCTTCATTATCGTTAGAAGGACCGTTAAGTTGTATCGTTAGTATAGCAACTAAAATTAGTACTAAGATTTCTCTTCATAGATTTCGGTTATATGGGAAAGGCCAAAGTGGGTCAGTAATGGCAAAGTTTCGCTATAAAGCTTGTAAATCTAACCTTCAATGCAAACAAAAAAGCTTGGGACTGAGCTGCTCGCTCTGTTAAGCATTGTTATTAAGCGATATGCGTAATTATAACGTAAATTATTGTAAACATTTTCATTTTTTAATGTTTGGACTTGAAAAAAGACGATGATCCCTGAGTTTGTTTTGGCTATTTCTTCTCAGAGGTAGTCCGTTAGGAAATGCCGGCTTCATCTAGTTAAAACAAAAAAAAAAAAACATGACGTGTAAAAGTCTGTATGTGTGTGCCCTTAATCAGTGATCCTACTTGCTTAATAAACGATATCAATGATGGTTTGATTAAGAAGTATCGTGTCAAACCTCGCCTTACCTACATAAGTCTGAGAAGTAAGGGAGAAATCAATACAATTAACTGTTCTCGCATCCTGTACGTACCTCTCTAGCTTTTGTGTGACGTGCACTTTAGCAGCTCACCTCTCCAACATTTACAAGGCTCCAGAAACCACTAATGGGTTTCTGTACTGAGAAATTATATTACGAAGTAAAAAGGCTTTTATAAAATTAATTATTCTACCATAAATATTTATTAAAATTTCCTACGTTTTAAGTCACAATAATCTTGTTTTTCTCAATGATAAGTTTGTTAAATAACATCGGGTTTTTCCATTCAATTAGACTGAAACGATGAAAAGATAACAGTCGTTAAATATAGATAAACTAATGCTTGATCGCAATCCCGCCTGATGGTAAGCAGTGATGCAATCATTGATGGTAAAGCGCGCTAGTTTATTAAGAGTCATTTCACTCTACCCTTAAAGACACTTAAATTATAGTCAGACGCTAAAAACACCGCCGCTGGCAAAGTGTTCCAATCCCTCCATGTACGCGAAACGCTTCGTAAGGATCGTAGCGGTGTCGTAAGGGTGGATACTAGCCATTCGACGGGTCGTCCGATGATGGACCGGAGATGGGGTAATTAAGTCATGCAATTCCCGCACATACTCTCTAAAATGCATCCTATAGAACACTGACTATGCTCCAGGCTTTGGAGACCCTTTAGAACAAAATTTGGGTCGACAATTAGCCTCTTCACACGCCTCTCCACCAAACCCAGAAATCGCAGGTGCCATGTTGCAGCACTAGCCCAAATGTGGCTGCAGTACTCCACACACGAACGGACCTGTACTTTGTACAACGTTGTCGTGTGTGCGTTGTGTCCTGTAGGCCTAGTATGAGTTTTCATTACGAGACTCGTCGATATCGAGCGCGTTTGGCGCTCTCATTGGTTGAGAGTTCTTACAACCTTGAAGCGGGCCAATCGATGAGTCAAACGCGCTCGATATCGACGATCGAGTCTCGTAATAAAAACTCATACTAGGCCTACTGGTGTGAAGTACCGCCGGACCTATGCAATAACGCCAAGTTTCCTGGCAGCCACCTAGGCTTTAGATTCAATGGACCGCCCAAGTGTCTATTTTAAGGTCGATAGATTAAATAAGACTTAATCATTTCAAAAATTACAACAACATAAGTGGAAAAAGCCGGCAGTGGCTTAACAAAAAACTTTGAGTTTAGAAGTAAATCCTCGCGTCGAACGACTTTCTCGATTGTTAATTATCATCAAGACTCTTACGTTGATAATTATGACAAATGTAGAATCTGTACCTGCGTACAAACTTTTATCATAAATTGTTACTTTAGCCGTTTTCCCTTTGCGTCTGAGGCCCACATTTTATGTTAAAACTTTTGCGAAAATTATACAACAATTTAAACTTTAAAACTCTGCATACTGCGAGCCTATTTCGCTACACCTACGTCTGATGGCTCATTCTCCTTTATGATGAGGTGACCCTTAACTCATACTACTTGATAAATTATTCAGGAAGCTATGTACTATATACACAGCAGCAGAGAAATCCTATTCAATACAGTATTTTTAGCTTTTGAATGACCTCATTTAATTCTGTAACCTGACCATGCTATGACGAAGTTGCCTGTTCAATCAATACAAAGTCTTAAAGTTCAACATTCTTGAACAGTGCCACGGTAGCTTATTATGAGCATTTCTTTTGAAAAGAAGTTGTATGCAGAAACCCTACAAAATATATAAAAAATATTTTCAACCCTTCTACGAACTGTGTCATTGGGTCCGATAACACTTTTACGGTATAAAGGTAACCCTTTCGACCTAATTTCTTGATCACTTAGCGATCCGCGCCCCCGATGGGGGCCAATAAAACCAACCCACAATTAACCTCCCTTAAGTGTGCCCCGATTAAAGGTTGCTTTATCAATTGACACCCTTTTTTGTTGGAATCACGAAGATTTCTTTCAACTGTGTTTCTAAACCTAGCATTAAGCACCCATTTTGGGGGCTGGTTGTGGGGGAATAAACTGGTACTTTTATCTGATCATGGCGGTTTTGTGTTTCCGTCAATTATTCTCTATAATGTCAAACTCACATCGGCAGGCAAGAACAGGGCGCAGGGTTCAACACAATTAGGAGCAAAATGTTACATATATTTCCGCCATTTCCAAGGGATGTCTTTTATTGGTTTCTCGGGATGAAATTGATATTTTGATTCCATTCCATTCAGCCAATAGACCTTAGATATTAACAATAGGTGGTACATACTTTATCATATTATAGATGGGTAGGTAGATAATATTATCAATGTTATTATAGTTTTTATAATTTTGATTCACGACTACTACAATTTACTACCTTAGTTTACAATTTGCCAGCGGTGGTGTTTCCGTCAGACTATAATTTAAGTGTCTTCAAGGCTAGAGTGAAGGGGCTCTTAATAAACTAGTGTGCTTTACCATCAACGATTTCATTACTGCTTACCATCAGGCGGGATTAGGGTTAAGCACTACTTTATAATTTTTATGTAAAAAATTTTAGTTACAATATTTAATATATTAGATTGCTTTTGTCACTTCCTGCGTGCCAGTTGTTTTAGAACCCAGTAGCTTGACACGCGACTATGGGAAGAGATCTGACAAAATTACCATAATACATTGTAAAGCAAATAGGCCTATTTTTGGGTGGGAAATGATCACATGACCCCTGGGAGGAGCAGAAGGTCGTGTCAGACTTTTGCTGAAAAAAGCCTAACCGTGTTCCTTCGCTTGTCTGTGCGCCAGAGGCCACGATATCTCTTTCGTACAACCCGCGGCCCAAGGAAGTCGGTCTTTGGTGTGGAATGCAACGTGTGCCGACCGAAATAAAGGGTTATTTTGTTTACGGGGTAGAAAATCCTCATGGATGTCCGCCGGGCGACGGGGTCTCTCAGACAATACAGGAGTAATTTGTAGTATGAGGCAACATTACTTAAAAAAAAAAAAAAAAACAAGAAATACGCGGTTCAGAACTACGCATTCACCCTTTGATGATGTGAAGACATTATAGTTACATAATAATATAGTATATATATATATATATTGTTATCTACAGTACCAATTAAGTTACTCGATTCATTCGACAATTCAAAGGCCTTCGTTCATTTACTTACTTACCCAAAAGTTAACCTATATCACAGGGTCGACGTATTTACGTTGACGCTACTACGTAGGATATCATGGTTAACATTGGCTAAAAAGAAGTATATTTTTATTTTTAGTCTATGTTACTCCACTGCAGGTCAAAGGCCTCTCTTTCTCTTTTCCACTCCATTCTGTCCTCAGTGTGAAGCAATCCTGTCTGTAGACGTCAAACTCTTCCTACCATCGACCGGATCAGCCTCAAAGTCGCTGACTGTGTTCCTTGACCCACATGAGGGTAGATTTGACCCGTGACTCATTCGACATACGGAAAACGTGTCCGGCAGCTGGGTGTCGTCGATAATCTGTGTTATGGTGCGAAGCACTAGGTATGTTCCTAATGCAATCAAGAATACGTCAACATGGAACATAATTTTATAAGTAAATTAGAAAATTATCGCAATTTTTCATTGTCCGCCATGACAAATTGGTCGCAAACGATAAGCACTGCGTGATATGCGTGCGTCACACCATAATTTTAATATAATTACTTCTTGTCGGCTAACGTAACCAACTTATTTATAACCATTAAATATATTACACGAACTGCGGAATAATTTTCAACGTGGTTTTAATAAGGAGTTTATTTAATAATAAAACTTTTTGTGTTTACCGGAAAATTACACTATGATCATCATTATCATACTAATAATAATATTTTATTTTATAAATTATAAACTGGTGCTCGACCGTAATCCCGCCAGATGGTAAGCAGTGATGCAATCGTTGATGGTAAAGCGCGCTAGTTGGTTAAGAGCCTATTCACTCTAGCCTTGAAGACACTTAAATTGTAGTCTGAAGGAAACACCGCCGCTGGCAAATTGCTCCAGTCCGATGTACGCGGTATAAAAGAAGAGGCGAAACGCTTCGCTCGGATCGTTGTGGTGGCAACAACATAAGGGTGGAAACTCGCCGTACGATGGCTCGTCCGATAATAGAACGGAGATGGGGGAATCAAATCATGCAATTCGTTCGCACACTCTCCAAAATGCATCCTATATGTTGAGGTTGAATTTCATTATTGTCTCTGGCAGCTAACATTTATAAAGAAATTAAATATATTTAAGTTTGGAAGACAGATTCGGGAGACAAGTGAAAAAATATGTTGTTGTTTTAGTAGTAGTAAAAATGTTGTGATAAAAGAATGGTTCGTCTAAATAAAGGAATTTATAAGATATGTTTTATATATGTAACTGTTTATTTATAGAGTCTTGTTTTAAAATGGAAAAATATAACGGGGGAATGAATTATATGTGATTTAATTTCGAAGCTTTTACAAAAGGATCCCAAGAGGTACTGCATCCCATTTATTTTATAACTACAACACTATAGAACACCGACATGCTGGCTACTCTACGGGGTTCCAGTCTAATCGAATGCAAATGAATTCCAGTATTTTACATGGAGTGACTGCCTCTTTGAGCTCCACAACAATACTAATAACCAGTCTTACCAAGGTTTTGTTAATTAGCTTCAAATGGTTATTAATTTCAGGTTTCTGACCACCCGTAAAGACTGTCAAAAATCTACGAATGACAGCCGAGCGTGTCAGATTTTTACTGAATAAAACCCATCCGTGTTTCTTCACTTGCCTGCTCCTTTGCCAGTATTCCTGCTTTGCAGAAGGAGATGACGGGCTGCCATTTACTCTCTCTCGGGACCATAGCCTGGACCAGGGCCGGACGCGAGATATTGCCGTCGATCGCCGCCACGAGGACACGGCGGTGCTCTACCCAAGCTCGGTAGACCTCCACCGTATACTTACTCTACTCCCACCGTGTCTTCAGGGCGATCCTCACAGTGGTGACACCCTGGCGTTTCCTCCCGCCTTATACGGCACAGGAACCTCCCGAAACAGCCGTGTCCGGTGAGGATCTGCATCAGGTAGAAGGTAAGGGCGCCATGCCACCTCTCTAGCCACTCCTCAAAGAGGGGACTTACCGCCGATATTGTGGCATGCCCATAACGTGCTTTCTGAGACCCCCAGGGGTCTGAGTTTGCAAAGAAGCAATTGAATCGTCTGGCACTAAAATTACACTATGCCATTATACAGTTCAATAGATAAGTCTTAAACTATCGGCTACGTCTTTTATCTGTATCTTATTTAATATCATTTTAATATGGTTGGCAACAATTTTTGGTACTTTAAAACTCAAATAACAACCGGGGGGTTAATTGTAGACTTCTTCTTCTTCCTCAACCTATAGATGTCCACTGCTGGACAAAGGGCTCCCCCAAGGTTTTCCACGATGACCGGTCTTGTGCTGCCTGCATCCATCGGCTTCCCGCGACCTTCACCAGGTCATCGGTCCACCTTGTTGGGGGCCTCCCTACGCTGCGTCTTCCAGTACATGGCCGCCACTCCAGAACCTTACTGCCCCATCGGCCATCGGTTCTACGAGCAATGTGCCCTGCCCACTGCCACTTAAGTTTAGCGACTCGCAGAGCTATGTCGGTGACTTTGGTTCTCCTGCGGATCTCCTCATTTCTGATTAGATCACGCAGAGAAACTCCTAGCATAGCAGCATAGCATAGCATAGCAGCATATTGTAGACTGATGTTGTTATATTAAACAAAGTTCAAGATGTTATTTCCCATGAGAAAATGTCCCAATTTCGGGTACATAATGAATGACGTCCTTTAAATTGTTTTACGATGACGAGACGAAACTATACAATGGATGCGTTACCATTGTGTAATTTAATTTTACCAGCAAAACAACGCGCAAAACCTTTTTTTTTAAACGTTTTAAACTAGTGCTTGATCGCGATTCCGCCTGATGGTAAGTAGTGATGCAATCGTTGATGGTAAAGCGCACGGATTTATTAAGAGCCTATTTGTATAACCCGCCAATATTGGACATAATATACAAAATAGAAAAATCTGGTTAGTTTTATTTTAATTTGTAGTCCTACCTAAATATTTTTTTATTCTCGGTAGTAGGCCATATAACATCGGCTGCCGGCAGAAGTTACCACCCACCAGACAAAGTCTTGCCGCCAAGCGATTCGTCGTGTTTCGCCATGATATCTACTAAAGCCGTACGGACGACGGGTTTGAGCAGTTATATTACGATATTTACCGGGTACGATATGCAAATGTTATTGTATCGGGAGGTTAGTCGTAGATGGTCTCCAGATCAATCTCCCTCTGGCGCAGCATCGTCGTGTTGTTGGGTTTAACATTGCATCGCCTGGCTTAACTGCCGTCTTCATTCCAATTCACTCTTTTGTTTTAGTGTGAATAGGCTCTTAGTAAACTAGCGCGCTTTACCATCAACGTTTGCATCACTGCTTATCATCAGCGGGATTACGGTCAAGCACAAGTTCATAATTACAAAAAAAAAAAATAGATATACCTTTTACACTTTCGTATGCATTGTTATGCAACAAAGAGTTTACTTTTATTTATTTTGTACTAGCTTTCCGCCCGCGGCTTCGCCCGCGTGGAGCTCGGTTATATCGCGCTTTTTAGATTTTCCTCGGGAACATCAAAATTTTCCGGGATAAAAGGTAGCCTATGTTCTTTCTCAGGGTCTAAAAATTGTCTGTGCCAAATTTCATCAAAATCGGTTGACAGGTTTAAGCGGGAAAGCGTAACAGACAGACAGACAGACAGAGTTACTTTCGCATTTATAATATTAGTATGGATAGGCAATTTCACTATATATCATTTATAAAAAGCAAGTACCTTCGTTTGCAGAAACATATTGTATCATTTTTGCTCTACACGTTCATCCACTAACTCAAGTACAAAGCACTTACAGTATTCACCAGTTCAAACTACAATACAATATTTCCAGTCTATTCGAAATCCGCACACACACAAAAGGCCGCTTGTCAGAACACAGGACACGCCGAAATCCGGCCATCCATTTTTAAAGTTTACATATTTCAGATGACATTTGTCGGTCCTCCGAAAATATTCAGAAAAAAATGCAAACGAAACATTCATATTTACGTTTCACTTTTGTTGTTTTATTTTTGTGCACATTTATGTCCCTGCTGTTTTATTTTTATTTAAGTTTATTTTTTTAACGTTTGCGTTCGTTACGTTCGTGAAATGAAAAGCTTACGGTACCCAATCACTAACTTTGACTTTTTCATTGATGAAAATATTATAAAGAGCTTGCTTAAGCGTAAAGCTTGTAAGTTTGGATATAAGAAGTAATGTCTAAACTACTGAAGTACTTACCACATTACAAAAAAAAATAGAATAAATAATAAAATAATAATAATTACTCTATTGAAAAATTATGAACGCGATTATATTGCCAAAGGATCACGTGGACGTAAATCATCAGTTGTCTTTGAAAACCAGCGCTGGGATAATTGATGTGCAGGTTTTTTTGCATATAAATGGCTGGGGCTTTGTCTCCCTCACATTAGGTAGCATTATGCTCAGCGGTAGCTGTTTCGCCTGAATGTGACGTAAATTTTCCCTCACTTGTGTGTTCTTTCTCTGCGTCATGCCGCAAGAAAAGTTTTTTTTTCAATATTATTTTCATGCAAACATTTTCTATCATTATTTATTCATAGATGATTAATTAATATTTATCCACATAATTCACAAGTCACTTCTAAAGCAAAACTTCACTGAACCCGTTTTGACGAAATTTTACAAGTAACATCAATCAATTTACATTACAATATCTCAATCACTGATTTGTTCAATTAATTGATTCCGAGTGACAATCGCTCCCCATTTCAATAGACACGATTGTTTTGAATGACGGCGACTGTAGGCGTGTAAACCTACGGGGGGTATGAAACGACTATTGGATCCTTTGCAAATTATATTGTTAGAACACTTTAACCTATTTCTGACTCAAGTAACACTGACACATGAAAAGAAAAGTCATAATCAAACTACACTACCGTATTCTAAATACAAATTGATGTCCGAATGTACCCCGCGCTAGACTTCGTAGCTGGCCTAGACTACGTAGCCGGTCTAGACTACTTAGCCGGCCTAGACTACGTAACCGCCCTAGACTACTTAGCCGGCCTAGACTACGTAGCCGGCCTAGACTACGTAGCCGGCCTAGACTACCTAGCCGGCCTAGACTACGTAGCCGGCCTAGGTTACATAGGGTACCCTTCTGCGGACAACCTCTACAAAGTTCACGAATGCAGAGTAGCTACAGTCAACAAGCATGAATTACTTAAAGTTACGCAAAATTAAAAGGGAATTTGTCCTAAAGTATTACTAGATTTTTATGGTGTTACGAACAAGGTATTCATAAATAGTGAATAAAACCATCCGGTGCGCCCCGACCTGTTAGAAATTTGGAAAAGCTTGCATATTTAATATATCAGAAAGATTGAGCAAAAAGAAGAAAAAGTTTCTTCCATCCCTAAATCCCATGTGGGTCGGGTCGGATTTTCTGTACATCGGTGGCACGACGGTCTGTCCTGAAACGTCATAGAAGTTCAAAAGAATATACATTATAAATATATTTGATCTGAATAACATTTTGTTTCGCTAATTCAATTTTAGTTTCAAATTCCCCCAATATATAGACTCTAAAATAGGCGCACGTTAGCCCTCATATTGAAACATCACACACAACAGCTTCATATTGAAATTCAAATACGATATGGAGAGAAACCTCGAGCAAGCACTGCCAAATAATGAAAAGGTTACACTTACAGAGGGGCTTCAACCGATGTACTCCTGGTGTGCTGGAGTGGATGGAGGCGTCCACCAGATATTCACTTAGCGCTATAGATTTGGCGATAAGCTCACCGGCCGGTGGCGTTTGGATTTCGGTTACTTAACGTCGTTCACACACCAGCCCCTGTAGCCAATGTAACATCGCTTCATAGCGAAGCGAAATCGAATATCAAACCAGCTAATGGCGGGAACGATTGACCAAGTGATTTATTGCGTCGCGTGCTCTATCGTTCCCGCCATTGGTTGGTTTGGTATTCGATTTCGCTTCGCTACGAAGCGATGTTACATTGGCTACAGGCAGGGGCGTGCACAGACATTTCGAGTGGGGTATGCATGCTACTAGCGAATCATTTTTACACTATGTAGGTATGATATATTTTTTCCCAAACACATTTAGCCATTATTCCATCGTGGCAACAGCTGACGGAGGTCAACGCCCCACGTTCCCGCGCGATCGGCTCATCGGAGTGTGGACCATATTAATTTTCCTTTATTATGCGAATCGTCGTGACCACGGAACGCAAAATTTTGTTTACCTATAAAGCAGACGATATCGATTAACCTTTTGAATTTTTTTTGTGTTTGAAAATGTTTAATTTTAAATGTCTATTCAAACTAGACTCTATTTTACCTACCTTTTCCAAAAATTTGGTACTTTAAACAAGAATCTAAATGTTTTTCCGACGAATCGTATTTAGAGGGGGCTTTGTGAAAATATTTAAATCTGAATATCCATAACCTCAAAAATTTTTATTAAAATGTTTTGAAAATAATATACACGGGAAACAAAATGATTTGTGTGTACCTACACCGCCTGCTACCTAACCAGTTATACCTAATTATCAAAATACTTTTTATTAAAACAACGTGTGATATTACCTTTTTTGAGTTACATCCAAATTGCGAACACAATGCCCTATACTTTATATTTTTGCTCATAACTTTAGTTTGAAAAAGGGGCCGTTTTAAATTTATCTAAAAACAAATCTCATAGGTATAATTTTGCATATTTTAGAAAGAAATACGTCTTAAAGTAAAGTAAACTAATTCAATTCCTTTGCAATTAAAGCGTAAACAAACGTCACAATTCACAACAACAAAAAATGGAGTAATTTATCATTGCAAAGCTGGTAAAATAAAAACGTATCTTATCGAAAAACAATTACGCTATTTGTCAGCTTTTTAAATTGTCCGGCTTATAATATAAGCACTGCTTCAATCGGTATAAAAACCGAATGAAATTGCACAGTCGCACACTTGTCCGATGTAGGCCAGCCCGCGCCGCAGCTGAGCCAGTAAATATAAATTCCCAACTATGACCTCTGAGTTTGTTTCGGACGTTTCTTCTCAGAGCTAGTACTAGGAAACGCCGCGGTCATCAAACCGAAATAAAAATAAAAATTCGATCCAGCCGTCCCTTGCTGTTCTTCTAGCGACACCTAAGCCGAGGTTCGTACCCCACAGGGGGTGCCCTTAGCGTGTAGTCGCTTAGCTTTTAGTAGCCCTGGCTGGAGGCTTTAAATTCACTTAAGGCAGCCACAGGATAGTCCGGTTAACTAGTACAGGCCTCTCAAGGTCAACTAGGAGATGCCATAAAAAAAAAAAAAACAGTCGCACACGAGAAGCTTACGCACACAATCAAACAATTTCATTCAAAATACGACCACACACGCTAAAGCCAGAGACATTTTTAGGGCGGGTTGTTTCACGTTCACTTAACGCATGCGTAAAAGTTAAAAATGGTGCTAACCATCGTCAAGTCAAAAAATGAGTTGTTTCACAAGACGTAAACGTTAACGCACGCAAAAAAAGATACGATTACGATAACTGACGGGTTGTTTCACGTTCACGTAACGCATGCGTAAAAGTTAAAAATGGTGCTAACCATCGTCAAGTCAAAAAATGAGTTGTTTCACAATACGTAAACGTCAACGCACGCAAAAAAATACGATTACTTTAACCGATGCTCTGAGCACTGGTTAACGTAACTTATGTTGTGTTTAGTCCGCCGTGGTGTCAATTAGTGAAAACAACATAAACTCCCTTTTGTATTCGCGAGTTTGGTCTCTAATTGACGATAGTAGGTAGTTCATCTGATGATGATACAAGTAACGTAAAAAGAAAAAGAAAGGTGTTTAGCAGCCCAAGTTGTTTGTTTTTTTTTTATATTACTGTTGTTGTCTGTTTCTTTACAGAACAACACATCTTTATATTTTTCAAGCGAAGATTGAAAGCGATCTTTCTCATTTTTTGTCAAGTTAGTGAAATGAAATCGTTTATTAAGCAAGTAGGATCACTGATCACTTTTACACGTCATGTTTTATTTTTTTTCCGTTCTCTAAAAAAAATATGTTTACATTATAGAATATACGTGTTTTGTTAGATTGCAATGTTTAACATATACCTACTTATTAAGGCCTTAAACATAGTAACTATGTTTAAGTGTATGTAGTAGTACAAGTGAGTGTAGTAATTTACTTACTTTGGTGTGTATGGTGGGGTTATATAAATAATAAATAAATATATACGGACAAATCACACAGATTGAGCTAGTCCCAAAGTAAGATTGAGACTTGTGTTATGGGATACTAACTCAACGATACTATATTTATAATAGATAAACATCCAAGGCCCAGGCCAATCAGGAAATGATCGTTTTCCATCATGACCTGGCCGGGGTTCGAACCCGGGGCCTCCACGTCGCAAGCAGGCGTGTTGACCGCTGCGCCACGGAGGACGACAATGTTTATGTTTGGTTACTATGTATTATACCTTAGCCGGCTATTAATATTGTAACATAATTGTTTTTTGTCCCAAATATATAAAATAAAAATAAAATGTATCCATTTTTCGTCAAAGTATAGCTTTTCTATGGGTACACAGTTTTCTAGTATAAACGGACTTAATTTATAAAATGGCACGAAGTTATTTCCCACAACAATAAACAATAATACCAAGAAAGTTAGATAAACTACAGCACATGACAGTCGCCTAGATAAAATTTGCTGGGGCGATGTATGTGGCCGGGTACATCGTTGCAACGCAATGTATTCGTGCGCAGACGATGTAGTATCGGGGCGCTGTCGGTAAAGTGGCGCGCTTCAAAGGACTTGTCGCGACAATATTCGCTGGAGTACCTACATCACTTCAGTGTCGTTCAGACTTTGAAGTAGGACTGACGTTCTTTTTGCATTTTTTTTACATTGTTTTTGTTTTATTTGTTGTGTAAACATGTAATAAATAATAATTTATTGACATATAATGCAAAGCCACTGCTTCCTCCATCGTCTCGGCCGCACAACTAAACAACGAATATTCGCCGTAGGCCGATTTCTGAATCTTCGCCCGCCAATGAGACGAACATCGTGTATGTCTGACAAGGACAACAGATATTTTGCGCGCCAACGCGACACGAATCTTCGCCTGCTAATGTAGCCCCGGCATTTAACGAACGTTAAACATCATCAAAGTTGCGTTAACGGACGTAACTTTTTGACGTACGTATGTTACGATAACCAACCGTTTGAAACAACCCGCCCTATTAGTCCGTGCTTACGTCGTTAGTGGCGCTAGAGCGCGTACATTCTAATTTGTAATGGGTGTTAGCTAGTTCGCGCTAGCCCCAAAAGATGGCAGTGTTACTGTTTTAGTGTATTGATTTTTATATAAAATTTTACTGTAGTAGAAAAATTATATTTTAATACGATTCAGGTGTTCCGAATTAGAAAATTATAAGGGTATGCAGTGCTTATATGCCTCTATGGAGCGCACGCGCCTGGCTACAGGCCCAGGGTTACGCAGAGAAAAAAAGTATACTAATGGGTGAATGGAAAAACTTCTTAAATTTTGTTGGTTTTCCATTCCTTAATGCTGATTGGATTCTTCTCGTGGCAATGAGGTTGAAGGGAAAAAATGCGGGAATATTTGAATATGCTTGCTTATTGATGTATTTTATTGTCATGTGCATTAACAAATTCAATTATTTTAAAACTGATACATTGACCTAGTTCACTAATAACATTTTGGGTATGCTGGCTTCTTGATGATCCGCTTTGTGGACAGTAATTTTAATAAGCTACACGACCCCACGTCACGCTTCCATAGCCCTCCCTTTAGTATTACTTGATTATATCACAATAGGAAAGAGCTTTCAATTATTTTCTGTCCTAAAGAAATATAAATTTGATTAAATTGCTAACAATGGCGTCCGAATCTGTGACGAAATTTAATTAATATTCAAGTTATTTTGATGTCAGACTCCTTCCAATGGGTCAACAAACATGGCATACAGAACAGTTTAAATATTCTACAAACTTGTTAACAGTAAACCTTTATCAATCATATCATGAAGTTCTCTATCAAGGTTTCCATTGGAATGCAGGGTTAAGGCGCTGCCATGCTCTAGGACAACGTGAAACGCTTCGTTTTCTATCACGAAGTTTTGCGAACTGATACACATCAAGCTATACATAACTAGTAATTTTTATATATAAATGTTTCATCATCCCACGTTAGGTACGTTTACCGATTAGCTGTCTCCACTCAAGAACTCGTCTACTGCAACGGTCATAGGTTCTAGGGCTAATATGGCTGGTCCATTGCCACTTCAGTTTGATTCTGTTATTCTTATTCATAAATGTAAGCTGA
The DNA here is from genome assembly GCA_017933935.1 of Sesamia nonagrioides. NCBI lineage: Eukaryota > Metazoa > Arthropoda > Insecta > Lepidoptera > Noctuidae > Sesamia > Sesamia nonagrioides. The sequence goes on along the minus strand of JADWQK010001120.1, from coordinate 143,445 downwards.
ATTCGAACTGTACGAAAAACTTGTATAATGAGAGATCTGATAGAACTGGAAATATTTAGCTTGATGATACCTATGTAGATTTAAAAAAAGACTGACGATTGTTTTATAATTTTTATGAAATATAGACGAGTATATTTCATAAAAAATATAAAACAATCGTCAAAGACGGAACTGAAAAAAAATTTCGTTTTCCTCCGTCGGTTTTTGACGTAAACTCTCATATTTTTTTTTTATGTATATTATAAACCAGCGCTTGACCGCAATCCTGCCTGATGGTAAGCAGTGACGCAATCGTTGATAGTAAAGCGCACTAGTTTATTAAGAGCCTATTCACTGTAGCCTTGAAGACACTCAAATTGTAGTCCGACGGAAACACCGCCGCTGGCAAATTGTTCCAGTCCCTCGATGTACGCGGTATAAAGGAGGAGGCGAAACGCTTCGTCCGGATCGTAGTGGTGTTAACAACGTAAGGGTGGAAACCAGTCGTACGACGGGTCGTTCGCTGGTTGAACGGAGATGGGGGAATTAAATCATGCAATTCCCTCGCACACTCCCCGAAATGCATCCTATAGAACACCGAAAGGCTGGCTACTCTACGCCTGTGCTCTAGGCTTTGGAGACCAACTCGAGTTAGATCAGGGTCACCAATCAGCCTTATTTCATGTAATCTATACAACCTAATAAAAATAAATTACGATAATCACAAATTATTATTATTACTAGAAGCTACGTATTCCAACAAACAGCTTTGCAGTTTCGCAAAGGTACCTAATATTATGAGTTGTAAAAAAGAGTAAACATATTTTTTTATACTGTCGAATTACTAAAGAACTGCTTCTTACAGCACTTTAATAATAACTCCATTTACTAAATCCTTCCTCGTTTTGATTGTTCGCCGAAATGTTTTAACATCGCCAATAACGGTAATGCCTCATAAACATCAATGGTGTTCGATCTATTAATAATTTCTCTCGTGCATAACATCACTAACCGAAAATGGCTTACCATTTAATGTTTTATCAAGATCGATAACTAGCTTTGCAAATTGAGATTGGCCCGTATTAATTTGATCAGCATGCAGCGGGCAGCACTAAATGAATAGCTGCATCGTTAAATTGTTTAAATTTCCGCTTCCACACTCTCAACTATAGCGTTTAATTGTCAACTGTATGTGGACGAAGTTTGTTCTGTAGTTATAACTTGTTGGTTTTAACAAAACACTCGCCCTGATAACAGTGAGTTAACCACTTGGACTTGCATGTTATGTCCAGAGAACTAGATATCAGTCAATTTGCCAATAAAACGTCGTACAACCAAAGTGTGTGTCAATAATTTCCTATTTTATTGATCTTTTTGACGATAAAAAGAGCTATTTATGGCCAATAAAAAAAGCTACAACTCGGCTTAGAAATATGTACACGAGGTTTTTGACGCAGTTATGAGGCATACTTTGCCGCAAATTTCTTACAGTCAGTCATCATCATCTCAGCGTTAATCCCAATCGCATCCAAAGCTTTTTCAGCTTTGGAGTCTGGGGTCCGCTTTACCAGGCTACCTGCTGATAAATATCGATATTTTCCGTGAAGCGACTGCTGTTTGACCTCCACAAACCGAAGGCGATATCGGAGCATTGCAGTTAGACCAATTGCTGGACTTTTGAGGGCTCCAACAACCTGTAAAGACTGCCATAAGAAGTTCGTATGGCAACCGCGACCAACGGCTTAACGTGATTTCTAAGGCACGACCAGACCAGTGCAAATACTCATATTCATGCATACAAATATTTACAATGCGCGGGGATCGCACCGCGCCTCCTTGAGCACCAGCCGCGTCCGCTACCGCTACGCCCGCCATGGAGGCTTTTATTACACAATTTCTTACATTCAGTATTTGCATTTTAATGTTTGAATTTTTTTCTTTTATCTGGTGTACTGTGTCTTCTTCAAAAAGCTCTATCTTCGTAAAAACATAAAAATTTCATTCATAAATAAAATTATAAATAGCTCTTGAATAAAGCCGTGTGTAAATATGCTGGTGACTGTAATCTTACTAGAACATCCAGAGTCACCGTTATCGAGTTATCTCGTGATAAATTTTGAGAAGGTTGTTTTAGCCCCCAAGAGATCCAACCTACATATTTGGAACTTAACATACATCGACATCACCGCAATTAATAGCCTTTACCGTTTCTGGCACAAACAATGAAGATTTACGAAGATTGATTTTCGGTAAACAAGTTGGGTACTTATAACCTAGATGCAGTGTACTAATTAACTTGATTACAGAACTTTGTTTAGAATGTCGAAATATGCGAATATTTTTTTAAACGTTATAAACTAGTGCTTGCCCGTGATCCCGCTTGATAAGCAACGATGCAATCGTTAATGCAAAGCGCACTAATTTATTAAGAGCCTAGAAGACACTTAAATTCCCTCCCGTCCCTCAAATTCTTCTTCGTGAATAATTCACAATATTACAAGTTGTCAGACAGTTAACAGGCGTCAAACGATTCTTGTCAAAAAGAGCGCGCCGTATGTTTTATTATATTTTATTATATTAGGCGGTAACGAGAAGCATTTTCGCCAGAAGCGCATAGATTGTGACGGTAGCGATCTAAAAATAGGTTCGCGTCATTTCTTATTAGCAGACGAACATAAAAATATTCATTACTAGCTGTTGCCCGGAACTCCGTCCGCGTTTTGATATAAAATAAGCGCCTGTTAAAATAATGAGAGCAATATGTACGTCCGCGTTTGCCCCCGTTATTGCAACATTTTTTGTTACTGCTCTGCTCCTATTGGTCATAGCGGGATGGTATATAGCCTATGTTCTTTCTCAGGCTCTAGACTATCTGTTTACCAAATTTCATTACATTCGATTCAGTAGTTTTGGTGTGTAAGCCGGACAGACAGACAGAGATACTTTCACATTTATAATATTAGTATGGGTTTTATTTGATAACTACTTCCATATGGAATGTTCTACTATGCAAAGTTATGAGGTTTTTGGTTTATTGTTGGTAAAGATAAGTAGTACCAATAAAGACCCGTAAATCATAGTAAGCCATTAAAAACGTCCATTCCGTTCAATGTTCCTCTGTAACGCCGACACAAAATTGGCACTACCGCCCGGTGCATTTGCACGGGAGGTGAATTCATTTGCCCAAAACAAAAAAGTTAGAATACAATTCGTAAATTTTAAATGAACTCGTTAACTTCACACGAACTTTACGAGCTTCGCCACGTGCTCTAGGACAAAAGAATGAAAAATTTATCCACTTAAAATGTTATAAAAGTTTAGTATTTTTGTTAATCAAATTGTGACAACATTCCTATGCGCGGAGTGTTGTGCAAAATTATAAATGTACCTACACATGCAGGCAACAGTAAGTGAATTCGTGTCAATAGAGGGCAGAATAATGAAATCTTGATTAATTGCACAGTCGCAAAAAGAATTAATTAATTGTTTTGAATTCTTAATACAAAATTAAAATTTTAATATATGTATTGTTATATACGTATTTAATTGAATTTGCCTTTGAATATTCTTTTGTTTTTCGCTTTAAGCTTGTTAATACCTGCCGAAATGAGTACGAACTATATTTTGCCTTAGTGATTACAGGTTTTACGTCGTGTCAGACACTTCCCTGTGAGAGAGAATAAGCCGCAATCTACCACTCGGGTGAAGTGCAGGTTGGTAGTTCACAAGTCCTAAGACATGCCGGTTTTGAGGCGATGTTTTCCTTCACCGTTTTTGGAAGCAATGGTGATGAATTGAATTGGAAAAAGTGAACCCTCTGTTTGTGATTAAAGCCATGACTTACAACTCATAAGTTAGGATCGCTACCACTGAACTATCGCTGCTCTCTCTAATGTTATGTATTTGTAGATTAAAAAAACATAAATTAAAATATGTTATAGATACATTTGCACTACTCTGTAGCAAAATATAACACAAAATGAGTCTCGTTCGCAGTACATGGACAAAGTAATCTTTGGTCTGCTACATACAATCTTTAAAACTTCTGCTAGTTTTAAATTCTGCTCTGTCTCATCCCCTCGCGTAGGAAATAAAACTGCGGACTTAGTATAATGTTCCAAGTCACTGAGATAAAGTTCAATCTGCTATCATTAAAGAACTAAAGGTTACAATAAGAAGTGTAGGTGGAAGTACAAATTATTTGATATTGACCTTTAACTTACAAAATCCTTTTTTGGTCGTATTTTTTACTTGAAATTTCCAGAAAATGGAGACTGAATAAATGGTTATTATTATTCAGATCTTGAGTGATATGGTTTAGGGTTTTCTACTTATTCCTAGGCAAAGGAGGGTAATGTGTTCATCAGTCTATACCTATGTCTGTGTATGTTCCTTTAAATCACTATACAGACTAAACGCCTGTTCTGATTTTTATGATTCATACCTCAATCAATTTCCCTTAGTCCTGCGATTCATTTCACTTCATGTCTTTAGTGATACACTAAAGACATGAAGTTAATACAAATCAAAATGGCCTCCATGAGACGCCATATTGTGAAAATGAAAATCAACAAAATATGATAAGGGGTTATCGTCGAATAGGTATTTAAATATCATTAATAGTTTTCATTCATCACTTTTCGATTTGAGTTAATATTCAACTATTTATAAAACAACTTTGAGTTGAGCCGTTGCCGATATCATACCCGATATCATTTCGCGTATTGTTGACCAGCAAGCCTGCGTAGCCTTGAGTAGCTTTAGATTTTGACCACCGCAAGCTAATACATAATCCACATGATTCCAACTCTCTCAATGAAATCACGAGATTGCGAAATTTACCGATTCCAACTCTCTCAGTTATATGACGAGATGGCGTTTACCGCCATAGAGAGGTTTTTTTTTTACAATCAGAGAAAATAAGAATAACTAAGACAACAAAACAACTTATAAAAGGTTAAAAAATAGGTAGTTCTGAAAAAAAAATTAGTAAATACTTACCTACCATAATAAAGTGTGAGAACGCTATCAAAATTAAACAGCAATAGTTAAAGGTTCAATAAAATAGTAATAGTTGAAAATAACTTTCAAACTGGAACACAAAAATGTGCTACGAATAAAATCAAAATATCCAATGTCACTTGCGTGCACTGTGTAGGGATTTTATAGATGCACCTCACATTTCTCGCTGAACTGTGTGGAGCCACCCCGGGCGGCGCGCGGCGTTAATTTTTTGTTTATATTGACATTTTATATTTCGTAATAATTTTTGAATGCAATGCCGGATTTGAATAATTTAAAAAGTTATCAACAGATAATGAAAGAGTCCTGAAAGTGAATTAATATTTTGACAAGAATCCATACTAATATTATAAATGCGAAAGTAACTCTGTCTGTCTGTCTGTCTGTCTGTCTGTCTGTCTGTCTGTCTGTTACGCTTTCCCGCTTAAACCTCTCAACCGATTTTGATGAAATTTGGCACAGACAATCTTTAGACCCCGAGAAAGAACATAGGCTACTTTTTATCCCGGAAAAATTTCATGTTCCCGAGGGAAACCTAAAAAGCGCGAAATAACCGAACTCCACGCGGGCGAAGCCGCGGGCGGAAAGCTAGTTGTTGATAAAAATACTTCTATATTCCAGACTATCCTATAACTTGCTACTAAGCAGGTTCCTGTAAGCAGGTAACATTCATCTGAAATATATTCTTTTTTTTTATAAATTACTAGCTTTCCGCCCGCGGCTTCGCCCGCGTAGAGTTCGGTTATATCGCGCTTTTTGGATTTCCCTCGGGAATATCAATTTTTTCCGGGATAAAAGGTAGTCTAAACCTTCCTTAAGAATCACTCTATCTATTAAAAAAACCGCGTCAAAATCCGTTGCGTAGTTTTAAAGATCTAAGCATACATACGGACATACAGCGAAAGCGACTTTGTTTTATACTATGTATTGATAAACTGGTGCTTGATTGCAATCTGGCCTGATGGTAAGCAGTGATGCAATCTTTGATGGTAAAGCGCGCTAGTTTATTAAGGTCCTATTCACTCTAGCCTTGAAGACACTTAAATTATAGTCCGACAGACACACGGCCGCTGGCAAATTATTCCACTCCCTCGATGTACGCGGTACAAAAGAAGAGGCGAAATGCTTCGTTCGGATCATTGTGGTGACATCAACGTAAGGGTGGAAACTCACCGTACAACGGGTCGTCCGATTATGGATCGGAGATGGGGGAATTAAGTCATGCACTTTCCACATTATATTGATTCTACAAAGTTAGACAGCCCTCACTTCCTACCCTATACATCACTATCTGTAGCATAACCAGTTAATTATTGATCACACCTCATCTCGATGACTAAAGCCGCATAGATCTCCGACAATACCACACACTCAACGTGAGGGTGATAATTGAGAACGTTGCCTGATATACTTGCGTCGTTAGCAGCGGCTTGTAAGGTAAACGGCCCAGTAACCGTTAAGTTATGAACTTCGCCGAATTTGCATGAGCACTAGGCTAAAACTAGAAGACTTACAAAAATAATTTTTACTTGACTGTTTAGATAATTTAATATACTTTTAGTATATTATGATTCTATTAAACTAGTGTAAAATTTAATTAATTATAAAACAATAAAACTACAAAAAGGGCCAATTGTACCAGTACCCGGTAGAGTTGTACTAGTTAATGTTAAATTGTCCCGGTAACCGGTAATTTTTGCCGCGAAATTGTACTCTATTGCTTTACGTTAAAGTTCCTAAATACAATATATTCAAATAAAATATTACTGAAAAACATTAGGGTCCGTATTTAACCAACAAATAAACACGAATTGTTTTAACTTTTTATAATGTTTGTTTTATAAAGTAACTATACCTATATAAAAAGAAACAAAGAAACTCTATCCGTCGTGGATTGTCATTCCTTCTTCGAGATGTGCCAATAGTCCATCACTTCTTTAAACTACGCCCTTAAACTGCTTTCCTGAACTATAAAGCACGGGTGTCATCAGATTTTGAGACACTTGCTGGCCTACTACAGGCGGCAGCTTCAACCAAACGACCGAGTCTGCCATTATTAAAAGCATTTTCTCGCTTAATTTTTTTAATAAATAAACTAACAGTATCCAATAACTGCTCCTTAGTGACATCTGAAATTATTTATTTTACCATTTAATATATTAACAAAAAGTAAAAACAGAGCAGATAAAAGGTACAAAGATGATTATATCATAAAAAATCTCTTTCGGCATACCTGCAATAAGAAAGCGTGTAAAAAGTAAAGGACAGAAGACGTGCACTCTGAAGGAGTAGGAGTAGAAATCGGTAGAGTGGGGAGGCGACTTGAGAAGGTTTTTCAGATGCGACCTTTTGCTTTTTTATCGTGGATAAATCCGATAAAAAAAGTTTCCCCCCTAATTTCGTCTGGGAATAAGGGAGGGTTATGTCGGCCTCCTACCATCTAAACGTCCACTATTCCTTCCAGTACCATGAGTCGAGAACCCGGCAGATACTTGTACATTCGCCCTACACACGTGGGGACCAAGTGCGGCCGATCCCTCGACCACACATCCTTCCACTAAGCTGCGCATACTGCATGTCACGCTCGAGCGACGATACGGCCCCAATTTCGTCGCCCGCATGGTCCTTCTTATGGTGGCCAAAGATCGTGAAGCGCCCTTCGACGCCTGGCTACCCTTCTCATGGGAGTCGAGTGAGAGTCATGCTCTTTTTCCCTTTCTGCAGCCTCCATTGCATGCACTACCTTCTCGCAAAAAGAGGCCATAGCATCCCCCACGCTCCTTCCTTCTTCGCTTTCGACCATGAACTGTACTACGGCCGGGAGTGAGATATCACCGGCACCAAGTGTCGCGACTATGGTACAGCGCTATTGGGTCCAAACTGAGCTTTCCTCCAGCCTAGGTGGCGCTTTGTGCTCGATTATTTAAAAAAAAAAGTCATATGGTGTATTCTCATCCAAAAAAAGTCCACATTGAGCGGAGCGGAAGGGTGAGGGTCTGTTTTAACCCACCCGTGTCCCTTCATTTGCCTGTGCTCCAGGGTATCTCTTATTATGGCGGCACACTCAAGCAAGCAAGTCAGCTCGAAGGTTTTTACGGCACCAGAAGTTTGAAAACATGGAATGAGTTAGATCTTTCGAAAAATAATTGAAGGTAGATAAATATGCAAAATAATTACCTTTAAATAATAATAATCTCTAGAAAGATTCAATTATGGCAAATCAATCTTTAGTACTTATTAATGATTTTTTAACACCTGTTCTGACTGATACTTGCTCCCAAATCAGAACTCACGTGAGTGACTTAATGAGTACAAATGAAAGCCGAGCTGGAAATATGGGAAAGTGCGGGCGTAAGAATATGTAGACGAGAGTTCCAACTAATGAGGCATAGTCATCAAAAAATAAATAAAAGAAAGACATATGTTAGGACTCGAACTGTATTATGTAAATGAAATAGCCAAGAGCTTTTCGCCCTTGCTTCAGTTTCAGCTAGGAACTACCATTTTCTCCATGGTACTCCAAACAGTACGGTATACTACCATATATCGTACTGTTTGGAGTACCGTACGGTATATCGTACCAATACTACCATATACCGTACTGTTTGGAGTACCATGGAGCAAATGGTAGTACATGGTAGGTATACCACGGTGTACGTTGCATTACAAAATACTTGGCCACTATGCTGTTAAATCCCAAAACCATGTTTAAATAATTAAATTAACTAAGAAATAAACGTGTTTAATTTTTTTAATTTTCCAAAACATATTATTCACTGTAGTCGCAGTAGGCTTTTTTATATACTTACTTCATAGCTGATTCAAGAAAAGCTTGTAACGCAACCAGTACAAAAAGTGGTAAACCATACAAAAAAAAACGCAACCAAATTCACGTGGTACCAAAACAAACTAAATGTCTAGTAACTACATCCTTTTGATTCAAAGGAAAATAATGCTTAATTCAAGACAATAAGGACTATAAACGGATTTAAATGCAGCTGTTAAGGCATGCCCCAGTATCCGGCAGAAAATATTTAATATAATCTACAGTTTCAAATGAAAATGAGATCTATTCCAAAGCAATAAGAATAGAATAACGAGTTTTGGTGCAACGTATGTAACTGGTTTGATAGTGTACCAATATCCGGTAAAAATCGCACATTTTTACCGGGTACTAGGTCAAGTAGGGGTTTGAGTGTACCAATAGATGTAACGTGTAAAATTATTTACTTTTCGATGAGATTTATCTCAATTTATAGATTAAATTGTTAAATAATATACACAATTTATTAAAAAAAATAACACTTTTACCTTAATTTTATCCGTCGAAGTATGGCTAGATAATTTCTGCGACCGGGTGGGTTCGTACGTTGTGCCGGGTCGTTCGTGGGTTGGACGTTGTACTTATAGATAATTTTACTATTCCATACTTTTATTTTCTCACAGTAATTACATTATTAAACTTTTTGGTGAGTGACGCCATCAGAATTGTATAAAATAGTACCAAGAATAAATTGGTATTTGCAAATTTTAATTTAGTTTTGCTAGAAAGACGCTAATATTAAAAAACTGACTAGTTAACGGCTACCGGGACATTAACGGAAATAGGTACTCTATACCATTAATACTAAAACACTAAAAAGGGATAAAATTCAACCTTTGTGTAGAAAGCTCGTCTTTAAATACTATTGGTTTGGTTCACCATCTCACTGATATAACTATAGTATCTTAGTAAATAAGGAGAGAATTAAGGCTGACACCAACTTTGTCGAGTCCTGAGTCGCGTCGAAAAACAAAGAATAATTTTCCAAATAAATAAAAATGGACGAAAACACTTATAATGTCATAAGGGTTCGGTTTCCTCACCCTTAAGTTATACCAAAAGAGTATTGTGACATAATCTTAGGCGAGTTATTTCGCATATCCTTATGAATACATAAGTGGGATAATCATCTAGCTAATCACTCATGAAACACAAGAAAATTCTTACATCTAATAAAAAGTCCTTTTTTTAAGTGAGTCTCTACATACGAGCTCAATTAATTACTTACATTAATTATTAAGCCAACATGCAACAGGAGTGCAGGATTGGATCTCACTATTACAATTCAATTAGCATGCGGTGATTCGAGCTTACGGGATTTCATAGTTGGTTAGTTGTCTATGCCGATCGAACACTAGAACAGCCCTGCCAATCAATCTCTGATTCACGTCACCTTTAGGGTTGGGTTTCACGTGTCTGAGTGCTCCCCGAAGTAAGTCAGCCCGGAGGACATAATTTTGGACTGACTTTAGTATGTCATGATCATAAATCTAGGTACTACAAGGCTAACGTTTTTAGGCTTTTTCGTAATAAACATAATTGGCATTTAGGCCTAGTAAGTAGGGAGGTTTTCATGTTGTGCGAATTGGTAATCTTGCACGAAATTGAACACATATTATGTTTTGTTGTAAGAGCTGCTGAAACAGCAATGCAGTTATTGCTGTAAAAATCATATTACAGTGATAACATAAATCGTGTGATAGCTAAAATGAGGTGCCAATTCACACGATGCTAGGGATTGACATTAATAGCAGCTTACTTTAAAATATCACTTCAACAATGTAGATATTCACGATCAGATTTTTACAAAATACTAAGACAAAAATGTCAAACGGCGAACAATGAAACACAATACAGTTTCATGCAACGATCATCTATTGCGAATTCTATTTTACGAGTATTTCTTTCGCAATAAATCCAAGAAATAAAAGCTTAAGAAATAAATTCACCAACAATGAAAACGAATGTATATTCCATCAGTCTTTTATGTGCCGGATGCTATGCATAATATCTACCTACTGTGAGATACAGTGGTCGGCCGTATTGCGGTCCAATCTCTTAGTCAGAACAACTTCGTTTAAAATTTCAGACCACATAACCAAGCCTCAGTTTTAAGCCAAATCAGACCGTTCGCGTTAGTGTGTAGGTAGAAGTTACAAGTAGAAACTTTACTATATATTATGGAACTGTAATTAATTGGAACAAGAGATGGACTGTCTTAAAATCTTTCTAGCCATATTACTTTTCACACAGTTTATAAAAAAAAGAACAATGTTTATTGTGATTCGAACAGAAACATAATAAAATTTAACACAAACATATAAAGTAAAAAAAAATACAATTAACAAATAAAAAATATGTTTCAGAAAATCCTACACGAGGCCAAAAGGATTCTATCTTAGCATAAGTCATCGACAATAAAAAAATAAATGTCGCAGCGCTGGTATTCCCCTATTATATTATTATAGTCTTTGATTGTTACTCTTTGGCCTGCAGTAATGATTCAAGCACTTTGTAATTTATGTAAAATATCATCAAATAAAATAAATAATTCATTTTTAATCCGCGTGAGACGCACCAGTATTACTTATCAGAGTTTCAGTTCTAAGATGTAACCGAAATGACGACTAATAGCGAATTAAGGAAGAAAAGGTTGCTCCGACTCCAAATAAATTAGGATAAGAGGATCAGATGAGGACCAGTGGTAACGACCGAGTCTTACGAGTAGGAGTAGAAAGCGCTTTACTTTGTCTAAATTACTCATCATTCACTACTCTCAAAAAGGTAAAAAAATACATCGTAAGGAGACTGGAATGTTCTAAAAGCATAAATTTGAAGACTTTTGACATCTACCAACGTAGAATACGGCCCAATACCTGTCACAGAAAAGAGCTGTTGATAGTAAGGGCAGGGGAATGTTACAGACAGAGTTACTTTCGCATTTATAATATTAGTATGGATTTAAAACGAACAAAGTAAAAAAAAATACAATTAACAAATAAGAAATATGTTTCAGAAAATCCTACACGAGGCCAAAAGGCTTCTATCTTAGCATGAGTCATCGACAATAAAAAAATAAATGTCGCAGCGCTGGTATTTCCCTATTATCCATACTAATATTATAAATGCGAAAGTAACTCTGTCTGTCTGTCTGTCTGTCTCTCTGTCTGTCTGTCTGTTACGCTTTCTCGCTTAAAGCTCTCAACCGATTTTGATGAAATTTGGCATAGATAATCATTAGACCCTGAGAAAGAACATAGGCTACCTTTTATCCCGGAAAATTTTGATGTTCCCGAGGGAAATCTAAAAAGCGCGATATAACCGAACTCCACGCGGGCGAAGCCGCGGGCGGAAAGCTAGTAATGTTATAAATTATAAAATTAAATTAATGTCTGAGCAATTGAGTTGCTATGTGTGCCGGGTATGATCCACTAAACGTTGTTGTGTCGGGAGTTTGGTCGTGGAGGGTCATTAGATCAATCTACCTCTGGCGCACCCAATTGGCCGTGTTGTGTTTAAAATTGCGTCACCTCGCTCAACTGCCGTCTTCCTTCCTATTCAATAAGTTTTTTGAGAGAAACGTTCCTAATAAACTAACGCGCTTTACCATCAACGATTGCATCACTGCTTACCATCACGGTCAAGCACTAAATATTGTAATTAATACCTTAAAAACCTTCTTAATAAATGATTTTTATTAAATTACCTAATTGTATATAATATAATATACAATTTGGTACAGAACTGATTGAACTAACGATACTTGAGGGAAACATTTTCAGCAGAGGATGACTTTCGGCTGAAACGATGATGAGATGAAAGTAAATTAAAAAATATAGTTTAAATAACTAAAAAACCATGCTTTTAAAAAATATCAAACTAAACAGTTAAAAATATTTTTTAAAAAAGCGTGAGGCGTTTAATATACAAAAATTATGGTACAAAGCGCCTCACGCTTTTTATTAAATTATTTTTAACTTTTTAGTTTGATATTTTTTAAAAACATAGTGTTTTAGTTTTTTAAACTATATTTATTTTCAACTCTTTAGTTTGATATTCTTTAAAAAAAAAACGAACGAATGTTTTGAAAATGGTGGGACATTTTACAGCAATGAGCTTTTCACACGTAGTCCAAAGAGTTAGAAACGGACAAAGAAACAAGCAAGCAAGCTAGCAAACAAGCAAGCAAGCAAACATATAAGTGAAGCTAATAAAAAGCATGTAAAAAGAGAGGAGCTCATTGGGAACAAAAGGTCAATCGTACAAATGTATTGTCTATCAAAATTACTGAATATTTATCCACTTTCCAGAGGTTTAAAACCTAACAATAAAATAATATTTACGACTACATCATACCATAAGCATTTCAGTACAGTAACTTTAACAGCTCTTTTCAAATCGAATCAGTTGGCTCAGTCCGAAGTTACATCAGAGAGATTATTTTAATCTTAAGAAGTCCGTAAAAGATCCGTAAAAATAAAATGGTCTTCCTGAGATTCTATTACAGTATTGAATATAAACAAAGTTACGTACAAACGTTGAACATAATGCTGAGAGACGACCCCGTATAGGGACACAATGTTACGATTTTCCGAAGAAAGATCAGAATTTGATAGTCCGGAATGTCTCCACGGAATATAAGTTTTATCTTCACAAGACATCTTATAGTAGAACCGTCTGGCCTTGTTTTGTTACGCTTTCGATTGAATCTATATTGACTAAACTGTCTACTCTGTTTATGTTTGGATAAACAAAAGAATCGTGAGTAAGTGTTGTGGTGACCTAGTGGTTAAAACACTAGCCTCTTAAATATGAGTGTGCGGGTTCGATTCCAGGTCAGGCAAGTACCAATGTAACTTTTCAAAGTTATGTGTGCTTTCTAAGTATATCTTGGACAAAAATGACTGATTAAAAGGTGAAGAAAAACATCTTGAGGAAACCTGGATATTAAGTCAGAAACTGCCAAACTGCGTTGAGCAAGCGTGGTGATTACACTCAATCCTTCTCTGTATGAGAGGAGACCTGTGCCCAGCAGTGGGACGATAAAAAGGTTTTTTTTTTAATAATTATAAACTAGCGATTGACTGCAACCCGCCTGATGGTAAGCAGTGATGCAATCGTGGATGGTAAAGCGCGCTAGTTTATTAAGCCCATTCACTTAAAAAACCTTAGTGAATAGGAAGGAAGACGGCAGTTGAGCGAGGTGGTGCAATGTTAGACCCAGTAACACGACCAACGATGCTGCGCCAGAGGGAGATTGATGTGGAGACCCTCCACGACTAAACTTCCGGCACAATAGCATTTGACGCATCGTACTCGGCACACATCGCAACATAACTGGTCAGACCCGCCCTCCAGTACAGAATATCTCCAAATATTACTGTTTTTGAAACAACACGCTCACATTAGGTTTTCCTAAGCAAGCTCAAATTTTATTCAAAATGAAATAACCGTTCAGGAAAGTTTTAAAAGGAACAATAAAAAAATTGGTAGCGAAGCCAAACGTAACGTGTTCGAGAAAGTTTTTCCGAGGCCGACATCTCGTACGAAAATGGATATGAATAGCTGAATGCTTTCATCCAATTCAAGCCTTTAATATAAGCGAGCTTACTAGACGTACTCATACTTTTTAGAGCAGTGTTTAAAGTTCTTAAAGAGAAATTAAGCGTTTTGATACTGTTCAAAAGGAAAAGTTCTCAAAGGAAATTCTGGATCGATATAACTAGTACTTATTTGAGTTTTAGTCGAAGCTTATTTTAGTTAGTGAAATGAATATTTGAACGCGAATTATGAAGTTTCAACTAAAAAGATATTTTTTTGGATTTGGATTAAAACAAATTGAATAAAGTCAGACAACACAGTAAACTGGACGAGTAACTGGACTGGAGGACGGGTCTGAGCAAGTGTGTTACTGATGTGTGCCGGGTACGAAGCGCCAAATGTTCTTCTGTCGGGAGTTTGGTCGTGGAGGGTCTCCAGATCAATCTCCCTCTGGTGCAGCATCGTTGATCATGCTGTTTGGTTTAACACTGCATCACCTCGCTCAACTACCGTCATCCTTCGTATTCACTAAGTTTTTTTTTGAGTGAATAGGCTTAATAAACTAGCGCGCTTTACCATCAACGATTGCATCACTGCTTACCATTAGACGGGATCGCAGTCAAACACTAGTTTATATTTATTACAAAAGAAAAAAAAACTTCTATCTGCCAAAGTCCAAAACCTTTTCAAACAAAATCTCTTCCAACATCACCCATTCAATATTTGTACAACATTCCGTTATCATTTTTTTAAACCAGTAGCGGCAAACAACACTTTTCCAGCAAAAAAAATGCAATAAGCACATAGCTATTATCAAAAAATGTAGCGGTAGCGGAGTGTGAATACCGAATTTTATCGTAAATACATTGAATTGTATCGAGAATACCAGGCGGTAGGCTCCGCGGATTTAGTGCTATTTTTATGTCCGACCTTCTTCTATTTATTGCCTCCTATCAAATTGGCGTTATATCTACGAGGCGGACTAAAGAAGTTAAGATTTGATGGTATGTACATATAGTATACAGTAGAAAGAGTATACATACATACATACATAACCATTAACCAGCCTTTAATCTTTCCACTGTTGGGACACAAGGTAGGTGAGAGGGAGTGGGCCGTAATCACATGTCTTCGAAGTTTTTATCTCTAGGACATACCGGTTTCCTCATGATGGTTTCCTTCACCATTTTGAGAGCAGTGGTGAAGAAATAATTTACACAAAGTAAAGGGCCTGACGGGGTTCGAAACTACAACTGGTAAGTCGCGGATGATACCACTGGGCCGCACCCCTACTTGTAGAGAAAGTATATATACTGTATTTTTTCTTTATATGGCTGGCCATTTTTTTGTTCCAGCTCATAACCGAAACGGCTGGACCGATTATACTTAGACTTTCATGGGCATTTTTTTGCATTTGTTATAAGTAGGTATCTAGTAACATAAACTTATTGGCATATATTTATTAGCTTGACGTTGTAAGAGATGACATGCCTGCCAACAATCTCACACCACGGGATGCCAAAGATCGTGCGAAACGGAAGAGTAATTGTAGGAAGTCGGACCCTGGGTTCCAACGCAAAAGCCGCGGATGCAACCGGGATTATACGCTGAAATGATGAGTAACATAAACTTATTGCAATATAATGTTAAAACACATATGAATGTATTCTGACACCCACGCGAACGGCACCGCGGGTACAACTACAATAAAACAAACAAATACAGTATGTTAACTAACAGAGGGCGTTCCCGTTAACCCGAAATAGTATAGCATACATACATGCTAAAAGAAATATTTCCATTCGAAAACAATTTTTTTTTTTAAATTTTTCCAATAAGAAAATATTCAATAAAAATTTTAAATTGACATGTAAAAGAAACACACTGTACACGCGAACTTGAAAGATGGCAAGGTCGCAATTTGTTTATGATACTACGCTACTATTTTGATTTAAAACAGGAGGTTTCAAATTTATTTCCAATTAGATTTTTTTTTTATTCGGATTTTTTTATGTTTATTTTTCTATGCTGATATTTTTATTTTGATCTATTAATGATATAATTATATTAACGAGTTTAAGGGAACGCCCTCTGTTATTTAACATACTGTATATTCTGAGATCATAACCGTTATAATTTTACACTAACAACTCAGCGCTTCTAATTTTGAACTGAAATTGATTATTCAGGTAGAATGATCGCCTGCCTGCGACGTGGAGGCCGCGGGTTCGATCCCCGGCCAGGCCATGATGGAAAACGATCTTTTCCTGATTGGCCTGGGTCTTGGTTGTTTATTTATATATGTATCTATTATAAATATAGTATCGTTGAGCTAGTATCCCATAACACAAGTCTCGAACTTACTTTGGGGCTAGCTCAATCTGTGTGATTTGTCCGTAGATATTTATTTATAATGATTTCGCTAACTCCCTCATGGTAACTATAAATTGAAGCTACTATTTACCTTTATTTATAGCCAATACTCTTAAGTTACAGAAAACTGTTAAAACAATTTACTATAATCGAATTCACGATTCAATTACAAGGAGTACCTTGCTACTTTCTGATCACGAAAGGTCGAACGTTTGCCAAATTACCGAAGTTAATCGATCATGGAACCTTCAAAACCATCAGCTTGGGGAAAGTGAAAATTTTGACAAAAGTCATTTCCCCTAAAAGGTTGATTCCTTTAAGTACGGTTATTGTGGCACTACTAGCTATATTTCTGTCGATAACGGATCGTGTATTGGGAAGGGGGTTTTCAATGTAGTTGGATAAATGATTAAATTTCTCCAGGTAGGTTTGCATAAACTCGTTTAAAAGTTTTGTTTTTTCCTTTTTTAAACTAGATAAATTCGGTTGTTAATATCTGACTACTCTGAAAAGAAATAATCTTGGTCAGATTATGTGAAGACCATATTATAGAATGTATGTCAGAAATGGTCTTTTGAAGAAAGAATCGCTCAGGTTAAGTGGTCCGTCCAGTCAGTGCGCGCATTTGTCTAAAATCGTACAACTCAAATCAAAACTTAAGAGCTCAAGATTTGTCAAACAAAACCAAAGAAAGGACATTTGGGTAAGCCACAAATTACTTAGTTAGTTGCCAGAGCACGTTGGATTAATCAGCCGATCAAAAAAACTTAGAAGGTTTTATGAGAGACCCACAATACCGCTTGGTATTTTGGGTCCAACACGTTATTCGCTTCCGTTCCACGGGTGGCCCAAAAGGGCTTAGATTAAAACTACTTAGATTTAAAAGAAAATCTAAGCACTAGTACACAACTAAACAGATAATGAAAACCTTGTTAGTGAATTTCTCCATGGACCTAACTGCCGCTATTTTACTTTTTTTTTATAAATTATAAACTAGCGCTTGACCGCAATCCGGCCTGATGGTAAGCAGTGACGCAATCGTTGATGGTAAAGCGCACTAGTTTAATAAGAGCCTATTCACTATAGCCTCTGGCAAATTGTTCCAGTCCCGCGATGTACGCAGTATAAAGGAGAAGGCGAAACGATTCGTCCGGATCGTAGTGGTTTTAACAACGTAAGGGTGGAAACTAGCCGTACGACGGGTCGTCCGATGGTGGAACGGAGACGGGGGAATTAAATCATGCAATTCCCTCGCACACTCCCCAAAATGCATCCTATAGAACACCGAAAGGCTGGCTACTCTACGCCTATGCTCTAGGCTTTACTTTATCCTATTTTTCTACTAACGAAGCGCCTCACACTTTTACCCAAGGAAAAATATTTGGAAAATTGGATGGGATTTCTAGGAACATGTAAATACAGATGAAGTGTATTCTCACTACATGGTTCAACACTATAGGGAGTTCATCCGAATTGAGACGTAATAATGAAAATTGTTCTTCTACTTAGATTGTCTTAATGCCAAGAACATTAGGACAATTAAATTGGGTTTTTCTTTTCATTACATTTCACATAAAACGCAATTAAAAATTCAATTAAAAATGTTCAGGCTGCACGCACGTGTAAAAGGAAAAAAAAGTAATTTTTTACGTGACTTTTGCCAAGGGCAGCACTGGTAAACACCACACCAAACAACGATAAAATAATCTTCTTCAGCCTATAGATGTCCATGCTAGACAAAGGCGTCCCCCAAGGCTTTCCACGCTGACCGGTCTTGTGCTGCCCGCATCCATCGGCTACTCGCGACCTTCACCAGGTCATCGGTCCGCCTTATTGGGGGCCTCCCTATGCTGCGTCTTCCAGTACGTGACCAGAACCTTCCTGCCCCATCGGCCATAATAATAATAATCTAATCTGCTAATCTTACTATCGCACTAATCCTATTACCTGTACCCTATCCTTTCGTAATATTATATGTGAAAGTGAGTTTAACTTTAAAGAAGTTTTAAAAGAGTTTAAAGTACTGAATGGATTTGGATTAAATTTGGCTCATAAAAAATATCAAAAGTCATTTATTCAAATTAGGCAGAGAATTAATTGTTTTTGTTGTTGTTTGTTATTGAGGATTAATTAATATTAATTAACCGTCGTCCTCCGTGGCGCAGCGGTCAACACGACTGCCTGCGACGTGGAGGCCCCGGGTTCGATCCCCGGCCAGGTCCTGATGGAAAACGATCTTGTCCTAATTGGCCTGGGTCTTGGATGTTTATCTCAGTGTATCTGTTATAAATATAGTATCGTTGAGTTAGTATCCCATAACACAAGTCTCGAACTTACTTTGGGGCCAGCTCAATCTATGTGATTTGTCCGTATACATTTATTATTATTAATTAGCACTTTTTGAACGTCAATATTACTTCAGACAGTTCCCCCAAAACGCCTGCCCTTCACCCTTACTAGTGCTTTCGCTTGAAAGAAAAAGTGGCGGAACAAACTCCCCAGCAGCACAGCTATTTGTTAATTTAAAAACACATGCATTATACAATACTATGTATAGTTATTGACACAAGAACACATAGAACATTAAATGAAATCATATTAATTATTTACCATATGCCAGCTAGCTAGGTGAAGGAAAACATCTTGAGGAAACCTGGCCTTTAAGTCTGAAAGCGCCAACCCGCGTTGAGCAAGCGTGGTGATTACGCTCAATCCTTCTCTGTATGAGAGGAGACCTGTGCCCAGCAGTAGGACGATAAAAGGCTAATGATGATGATGATGCCGGCTAGCTACGCCAAAATACCATGGTCTATAACCAGAAATAAGACAAAGGATACTTTTTATCCCGATTTCCGTGGGATCGAAAGTAACGCGGGAAAAACCGCGGGGCGTAGCTAGAAATATTATAAAATGCGAAAGTTTGCGAGGATTCATATTTGAATGGACATTTGTTATTCCTTACGCAAAAATCACTGAACGGATTTTGATGAAATTTGCCACACAGATGGCTTATAATCTATACTAATATATAAAGCTGAAGAATTTGTTTGTATGTTTGTTTGTTTGTTTGTTCGCGCTAATCTCGGGAACTACTAGTCCGAATTGAAAAATTCTTTTTGCGTTGGATAGCCCATTAATCCAGGAAGGCTTTAGGCTATATAAAATCACGCTGTGATGAATACGAGCGGAGCATATCGAAACCTATGCGGGTGAAACCGCTTGGCGCAGCTAGTCATAAATAATATTAGGTGTACAAATAAGCTTCCGCCGTTTAACAAAATATGTCCTCACTCAGATGTTTCATTGAAATTGTCAGATCTAAAATGTGATATCGTACGTTCGGACATCTGTTAATAAGTAAGTTCACTTAGAGTAAGTATTAGTGACTCTGTGTGAGTATCACATATTTATTTTTGTGCAAAAATGAGTGTGTGAGCAAGTTTTGTGCTGAATAAACGTCATTTGCGAGAATTTTTGGTACTTCTTTAATTTGAAGATTAAATCTACAGCTGAGGGTCATCGATTACTTGTAGAAGCTTATGGTGAAGCTGCTTCAAGAGAGAGAAGTTGTCGTGGGTGGTTTCAAAAGTTTATAAACTGTGAAGACAAAGAACGTAGTGGAAGACCGAAATCGTACCAAGACACGGAATTGGAAGCATTATTGGAGGAAGATAGACAGCCTCCGTGGCGTAGCGGTAGCGGATGCGGCCGCTGCGCAAGGCGGCGCGGTTGCGATCCCCGCACAGTGCAAGTATTTGTATGCATGAATATAAATATTTGCACTGGTCTGGTCGTGCCTCAGAAAGCACGTTAAGCCGTTGTTCCCGGTTGCCATACGAACATCTAATGGCAGTCGTTACGGGTTGTTGGAGCCGTCAAAAGTCCAAAAATTGGTCTAACTGCAATGCTTCGATGTCGCCTTCGGGTTGTGGAGGTCAGACGGCAGTCGCTTCACGGAAAATGTCGAAGTTTAGCTATATCAGCAGTTGGACTGGTAAAGCGGACCCCAGACTCCAAAGCTGAAAAGGCTTCGGATGCTACTGGGATTAACCCTGGGATGATGATAATTGGCGGAAGATAGAAGGAAAAGGAAAATTATTTTACTACTTCAGATATGACTAAATTATTCTCCTACATCATAATGCTCATCTGCATATTCAAAAAACGGCGGAAACTTATTTGTACACCTATTACTTACGTAAGATACTTTTTTCGGGGAACGTGTAATTATTGATATATTTTTTTAAATTAATGTAAGCAAAAGTTATGATAACAATAATCTGCAGAACGTAATATTTTGTTGTAAGAAGAATCAAGAAACAAAACTCTTTTTCTTTTCGAAATAGGTCCCTGATCCCTAAACTCATCTTCAGATTAAAAGTGGTAGGTAAGTCTTCTCCACTTAAATGTTGTTTCAACTGCAGCTTTACCAGAAGTGAATGCCCGAGTTTTTTATAAGGTTCCCCCAAAGTTATGTCCCAGGCGTCTTAACTAGGAAGTTTGAACGAGAAACTTGTAATCTTAAGTCGATAACAACTGACAGTGTACGAACTTGGTGAACGCCCTGACACTCATGGAACATTGACGGGGGCATTGGGGAGTACGGAACACGGCCTGCAATCCCCCTGGTTGTAGTCCATGATTAATGAACATTCAGTACAAAACACTGTAGTAATCTAATCCTACGAATATATTATGGCTTTGTGGGCGGATGGATAGATGTTTGTACCTAACTCTTTCTACTAGATACACTTACAAGAATAGATAGTTTAAAATAAGGTTTAAAATTCGATAGCCTCCGTGGCGTAGCGGTAGCAAACGCGACCACTGTGCAAAGAGGCGCGGTTTCGATCCCCGCGTAGTGTAAATAAATATTTGTACGCATGAATACGAATATTTGCAATGGTCTGATCATGCCTCGGAAAGCACGTTAAGCCATTAGTCCCTGTTGCCATACGAACATCTAATGGCAGTCGTTACGGGTTGTTGAAGCCCTAAAAAGTCTAACTACAATGCTTCGATATCGCCTTCGGGTTGTGGAGGTCAGACAGCAGTCGCTTCACGGAAAATATCGAAGTTTAGCCATATGAGCAGTTAGACTGGTAAAGCGGACCCCACACTCCAAAGCTGAAAAAGCTTCGGATACGACTGGGATTAACGCTAAGATGATGATAATGAAGGATTAAAATATTGTATACTTTTAATCCTGAAATTCCCACGACATCGAAGCTTATACGGATGAAACCACGGGACGCTCCTACTAGGAAATATATGAAAAAAATATCGAGAATAGTATTTTTATGAAAAGAATGAGGAGCCTCAATAAAATGACCGATGGATTATAAGACAAATGGCATAGCAATACTGACAAGTATCAAACGATTTGCCACAGAAATTCATTGTATTTATTGAGCTCTATCTGTATTTCCGGTAATCCTCGACACTATATATTACAGAGGTGTTCGAGAACAATAAATATCGTAACACAAAACAAATAACAGATATAAATTACAGTAATTTGGCAAGTTGGGACAGAATAATTCATAATAACTTTAAATCAAACCCAACTATTGCTATCTTTTGTAATAAATAGGTACTTTAGCAAATTAATAATCCTGCAAAGTTCGGAAACAATGACGTTTTTGGCGCTTTTTTTTTATTTTCTCATCGATCAGAAACGGTAATCTGTCACAGCGGGATAGAAACATTACAAATTGGATATTTTGTAGGAATTGTAATTCTCCCCATACCTTTCAATCCATCATCTGTCACACCCAGATTTTGTATCCAAAACGTGGTCTAAAATATTACTTCCCTTCACTTTTTGTAACGGTCTGTAACAAGAACTAATTAAAGGATAAGATTTGTTGTTAATTAATGTGATAAAATGTATTTTTAAGGAAACTCTATTTTTCTTTGAAAGAAAACCTTTTACATTTTTCTTTATTTCTACTGAATTTCATATTATTATCTATACTACTATTATTATATATATAAAGCTGAAGAGTTTGTTTGCTTGTTTTTTTGTTTGAACGCGCTAATCTCCGGAACTACGGGTCCAATTTGGAAAATTCTTTTTGCATTGGATAGCCCATTAATCCAGAAAGGCTGTAGGCTACATGACATCACGCTGCGACCAATAGGAGCGGAGCTTATAAAAAAAAACATATCGAAACCCACGCGGCTGAAATCGCAGCTGACGCAGCTAGTATATTATATGGCGTGGATGGGTACCACCTTTACAGATCAAGACCCCTACGTGCTTGGGAAAGCATGTTAAGCCGGGTACGGTACCTACAGGTCGCCAGAAGCACAGACTAACAACCAACCTTACTAAGGGTAATCCTATTAATAACCAATAACTATGATGTGGAACAATGCAGTGGAATTCCACTGTATTCCTCCACAGAGACTTCAAAAAAAAGGAGGACGTTGAAATAATTTTAAGGCAGTTTTTTTTTTTTATATATATATATATTATAAACTAGCGCTTGACCGCAATCCTGCCTGATGGTAAGCAGTGACGCAATCGTTGATGGTAAAGCGCACTAGTTTATTAAGAGCCTATTCACTCTAGCCTTGAAGACACTCAAATTGTAGTCCGACGGAAACACCGCCGCTGGCAAATTATTCCAGTCCCTCGATGTACGCGGTATAAAGGAGGAGGCGAAACGCTTCGTCCGGATCGTAGAGGTGTTAACAACGTAAGGGTGGAAACCAGCCGTACGACGGGTCGTCCGCTGGTGGAACGGAGATGGGGGAATTAAATCATGCAATTCCATCGCACACTCCCCGAAATGCAGTTAGCTCCCTATAGTTTAGTTCTAAGTATAAGTCCGTAAAAGCTTTTTAAATTAAGTAATTTGAGTTCATGTCTGTTTTTATTAGTAACTAGCGGTCACCCGCGAGTTCGTTCACGTGAAGTCATTTGAACATTTTATTTTAACCCCAAAAGAGTCGATTTCTATAGATACCTACATTACACTTCTAGATCATAATATACAGTATACATTTTAAAAATGTTATATGCTTCGCTTCTATTGGTCGCAGCGTGATGTTATATAGCCTAATGCCTTTCTGGATTAATGGGATATCCAACGCAAAAAGAATTTTTCAAATCTGACCAGTAGTTCCTAAGATTAGCGAGGTCAAACAAACAAACAAACTCTTTAGCTTTATAAATTAGTATAGACTAGCGGCCGCCCGCGACTTCGTTTGCATGAAATTTGTTATTTGAACATTTTATTTTAACCCCAAAGGAGTCGATTTCTATAGATACCTACATTGCACTTGTATATCATAATATACAGCATACATTTTATTTTTTTATGTGCTCCGCCCCTATTGGCCGCGGCGTAATGTTATATAGCCTAAAGCCTTCCTGAATTAATGGGCTATCCAACGCAAAAATAATTTTTCAAATCGTACCTGTTGTAGTTCCTGAGATTAGCGCGATCAAACAAACAAACTCTTCAGCTTTATATGTCAATATATGCGTTTTGTTTGTCCATTAAGAAATAATATTATTTTCTTTCCAAAATATAAAACTACAGGGAAAGCATAAAAATGAATTAAAATGTCCTCCTCCAAGTTCTCACGATTAAATTTATTTCTCTGTTCCCTCCCTCGCCTGTTTAAGTTCTGGTTCACGTTGAACTCGGCGGATGTTTGCCGACTATACCGCTTTTTGCTAGCGAATGGTTCATATACACTTTGCATAAATAAATAGAGTTTCTTCTAGCAAATAAAATAATCTTCTTCCAAGTTTCGATCGCAATTTTATTACTTTAAGCGTACGATTTGTACGTGGTACTCGGTTCTACTGATTAAATATGCAAGACCTACCTTCTTATACCTATTCGTTATGTTCACACTGAGCTTTTACTACTTCTTTATAATAAAAATGTGTTTAATACTTTTTAGTATTGATTTCGAAACAAGCCACTTGCATTCACGATTTAAAAACAATTTCTCTATTTAAATATCCATTAAAAGAGCATTACCTTTCCTCGTTTATTACATAGATACATATTTATATATTTTAGTATTATGTATTTATTTAAACTATTTATTTATTTAACAATACTTATGTCATTATTTTTGGTTTATATGTGAAGGTATATTTAATATTATGACTTTTAGACCTAGCAAATTCATGTTTTTTTTTTCTCCTTGTTCTACATTACTGTTATACTTTTTCTTTCGAAGGTCTGCTGAAAGAAATTTCTTAAAAAAAAGCAGTAACTTTGTACTCAGATCTTGAATGTTGCTCATATTCTTTTGTGTTGTATTATGTGTACAAAAACAACTAAATAAATTAAGAGGGAACTCTAGTGGTGCTTTCTCTATACAAACTAATAATATAATATATATATTAATGATAATGCTTTTAGAGCAATTCATTTTTTTCTACAATTTTAAACCGTGATTATACGTACCCCTGTCGTTTGATTTTTTCTGAAACCTTATTAATAAAAGAAATACGATACTTCAAAATCACAAAAAGAAACCTTTTTTTTCCGTGATGTTCAGATGACTATTAGACGAACGTGATAAGTTTTTGACAAAAAAGAAAATAATAGAAGAATAAGTATACTTTTCCTCTAAATTTTGATCTAAAAATAGTTGCGATCTGTCCTGTTTTGATAAAGAAAACAGCGGAATACAAAACGTCTTTTGGTCAACGTTTTTCCGAATTTCTCGGCACTAGAGTCCCCTCTTAATATTTAAATTATGTAGGTACCTATTTATGGAAAATGAGTTTTGTATTAATTCATGCGATTGTGTTACCAGCGTACACTAAAACCATAACTTGTTATCCTTCTTGTTGCTCCTAAACCTTAATGCTCCTTGTTTTATTATACGGGAAAGTAGAATAAAATATTATATCTGGGACGGACACCTAATAGCCTGAAATACAGGCTTCGGTTTAGCTAAGGCATCAGTATTCCACAATATTTTCCTTTAAGCCCGTGACTGGAACACTTTGATTTTTTCGTGATAAGAGAAAATAAATAAATAATATTGTTATTCGACTTCGCGCTCAAAAGCGACGCTCTTAATGCCAAACATTTTTTAATTGATCGATATTTGTATTTTATTTCAGTGACTACAAGTTTAATAATAAAAACCCGATATACCTACATGTATAGTATACATAGGTATACTATACATGTAGGTATGTAGGTATATGGTAGCCTTCTGAGATTTCTTTGCAACCTGGAGGCTAGATTTGTGCCTGTCATCATCAACAGCAATCCACTACTGGCTGTGAGCCCCTTCTATCATCATAATCACCATATAATGTTCCCACTGGGACACAGACCTCCTCTCAGTGAGAGGGAGTGGCTAGTAATGTACCACGCTGGCCCAGTGCGGGTTGGTAGATGTCACATGTCTTAGATATAGACTCTAGGACATGCTGGTTTCCTCACGCTGCTTTCCTTCACCGTTTTGAGAACTCATCATCATCATCATCTCAGCGTTAACCCCAGTCGCATCCGCAGCTTTTTCAGCTTTGGAATCTAGGGTCCGCTTTACCAGTCTAACTGCTGTTTTTTGGCTAAACTTCGACATTTTCCGTGAAGCGACTGCCGTCTGACCTCCACAACCCAAAGGTAATATCGAACCATTGAAGTTAAACCAATTGTTGCACTTTTGAGGAATCCAACAACCCGTAGCGACTGCCACTAGATGTTCGTATGGCAACCGGGACCAACGGCTTAACGTGCTTTCCGAGGCAAGGCCAGACGATTCTAGTTACTTATCTCCTTTAGTGGTCGTACAGTAAACCTACACTAATGAAGAGGAGAACAATGGATTGAGAACTGTAGTGATGAAGTAATTTACTCAAAGTAAAGCGCCTAACGGGCTTGAACCTACAGCCTACAACTTACGTACAAAGTCGCGGCAGATACCACTAGCCCCTCCTATTACAAGCCATTAAACTCAATTTTCGGCCAATCTCATCCAGCTGCTACCAGCATTTGTATCCGGTTAATGATAATGGAAATACAATTACCATTTATCAACCGCTTTATTTATTACGTCGGACTTAAAATATATACAAAAATTAAGGCTTCACAACAAGCTGTATATTTTTTATAAGTTACTAGCTTTCCGCCCGCGGCTTCGCCCGCGTAAATTTCGGTTATATCGCGCTTTTTAGATTTCCCTCGGGAACATCAAATTTTTCCGGGATAAAAGGTAGCCTATGTCCTTCCTCGGGGTCTAAAGATTGTGTGCTTTCCGCCCGCGTCTTCGCCCGCGTGGTGTTCGGTTATATCGCGTATTTTAGATTTCCCTCGGGAACATCAAATTTTTCCGGGATAACAGGTAGCCTATGTTTTTTCTCAGGGTCCAAAGATTGTCTGTGCCAAATTTCATCAAAATCGGTTGAGAGGTTTAGGCGGGAAAGCGTAACAGACAGACAGACAGAGACAGACAGACAGAGTTACTTTCGCATTTATAATATTAGTATGGAAGTATGGATAAACTAGTGTTTGATCTAAAATGATGCCTGATGGTAAGCAGTGATGCAATCGTTGCTGGTATAACGCGCTAGTTTACTAAGAGCTTATTCATATTATCCTTGAAGACACTCAAATTGTAGTCCGACGGAAACACCGCCGCTGGCAAATTGTTGCCGTCCCTCGATGTACGCGTTATAAAGAGGACGCGGAACGCTTCGTCCCGATCGTAGTGGTGCTAACAACGTAAGGGTGCAAACTCGCCGTACGACGGGTCGTCCGATGGTAGAACGGAGGTGGGGGATTAAATCATGCAATTCTTTAAAAAAGAACATTTCCAGTTTTAGCCGACCGCAATGCATAGCTTAATCGTACAATCAAAAGTCGTTACGAACCGGGCGAAGCGCCTTGCCGCTTGTTTTATACCGTGTATACCGAAGGTCTAGAATAATAATTGTCCTAGCCCTTCGGTATTCGCCCCAGACAAATAATTTGCCAGCGGCGATCTCCCCGTTAGATTACAATTTAAGTGTCTTTAAGACAAGAGTAAATTGGGTCATAATAAACTAGTGTGCTTTAACTTTAAAGATTGCATCAGTGCGTACAATTAGGCGGGATTACGGCCAAGCACTAAGTAGTCCATCATGGTGGCCTAGTAGTTAAAACACCAGCCTCTCAAGTATGAGTGCGCGGGTTCAATTCAGGTCAGACAAGTACCAATGTAACTTTTCTAAAGTTATAGGTACTTTCTAAGTATATCTTGGACACCAATGACTGAAGGTAAAGGAAAACATCTTGAGGAAGCCTGGACTTGTAGGTAAGTCTGAAATCGCCAACCCGCATTGAGCAAGCATGGGATTACGCTCAATCCTTCTCTGAATGAGAGGATGCCTGTGCCCAGCAGTGGGAAGCTAAAAAGGTTGATAATGATGATGACTAAGTAGTCTATAACAAAACCACCCTTGACTATATCATACCTACTTATACCGATCCCTTCGCGGAAACAAGGCGTGATGTTACTATAATTTTACAACAGTAATAAAATACTATCTCATTTACTTCTTACTTAACGTAGGTTACAAACTTACTAATTCTGCTCTCCATAAATCGTGTCTGAGTCATTAAACACGCGTTTAGGCACTTCCAGCCCAAAGATACTTAGTAAAATTAGCATATTGAACCGATGACGCTCCTAATCTGTTTTATAAAGAAACTTCTAGAACCTTTTTGGTGTTATTGACTAAATAAAGAAGAAAATAATACGAAGTTTCCTTTGGGTTTGTCACACATCATTCCTGTGATAGACCTTTATTTTTATGACCTCTTTTTAGATTCCGGAGAATATGGAACTTTTAGAGACAAACTTCAAAAGTGACTCGACATTTAATACGATTTCCTATGTAAGTTTTTGTGAAGTTGATAAAGAAGATTTGTCAATATTTTTAGCTTGAATTATGTCGACCTCCGTGGCGTAGCGGTCAACACGCCTGCCTGATTGGCCTAGGTCTTGGATGTTTATCTATATAGGTATCTATTCTAAATATAGTATCGTTGAGTTAGTATCCCATTACACAAGTCTCGAACTTACTTTGGAGCTAGCTCAATCTGTGTGATTTGTCCGTATATATTTATTTATTTATATCTTGTTAAGCGGAAATGTTTAGCAGACAGCATTGCGTAACAATTTATAACGTAACAAAATAACTAATCCATTGGTTCATCTGTTGGAAAAATTATTCTGCTCAATAACGTAAATGGCATAATGAATATTGTTCAATAGGGTATTTGACTAAAAAAATTATTAGTCCGTCAGTCAGATTCCCAAAAAATACTGACCTATATAAAGACCAGACCACAAGAAGGTGCACATCGACGCAATTCACTAACTTTTACTGAGCGTAATCACCACGCTTGCTCAATGCGGGTTGGCGATTTCAAACTTACAGAATCCAGATTTCCTCAAGATGTTTCCTTCACCTTCAGTCATTGGTGTCCAAAATATACTTAGAAAGTACATATAACTTTATTAAAGATACATTGGTACTTGCTTCACCTGGAATCGAACCCTCGCACTTATACTTGAGAGGCTGGTGTTTTAACGACTAGACCACCACGACATTAAAGATATTAGGGGTTACTTTAAATACTTAAAACTAATTACATTTTTGTGACTGTTAAAAGATCGTGGGCATGACCCGCTAGCTTGCCAGTTCGAAAGGAAGTGCGTTCGTCACGCCGTTCGGTAATCGGCGGAAGATGGTCGCGTTCCGTTTATGAGTTTTCGGCTGCGTTCACCGCCAATAAACACAAAAATCAGAAGAGATACTCAAC
Organism: Sesamia nonagrioides; assembly: GCA_017933935.1. Classification (NCBI taxonomy): domain Eukaryota; kingdom Metazoa; phylum Arthropoda; class Insecta; order Lepidoptera; family Noctuidae; genus Sesamia; species Sesamia nonagrioides. The sequence goes on along the minus strand of JADWQK010001120.1, from coordinate 113,907 downwards.
ACGTTGAGTCAGATAGTATTCTACGCCACAGAAGGAAGCTGCGGAATGGGAGAGGGAGATCTCAACTCCCTTCCCAGGCCGCAGAAGATGCACCGGGCGCCGAAGAATGGCCGATAACGCCCTCTTCCGCCCCCCATGAATGGGTCCAGGGGTGAGAGACATGGGGAAGTTCCCGCCCCCTATTCGATGGACCCCGAGGCGGAGCGCCTCTGAGGCGATGCACGGGGTAGTTTGACACCCCGCTATCCCGTGCAGGAGACGAGCCCCTGACAGACCGGGCCAGCACGAGGGTGTGGGGCCGTGGAAGAATTTAGACTCCCGCGGCCCCACGCGCGCTCGTGATAGAAGAGACACCGGGGTGGTTTTAGTCAGTAAATCTGAGAGACCCCGTCGCCCACCCCAGGGCGGCCATTCATTTAGGATTTCCACCCCGCAAAAAAAAGGTAGTACTCTACGCGGTTTGACTCAATGTGAAAGTGTTACCATCGACTCCCATTTTACAGTACATTTTCATTTACTTATTTATGGAAACACAAAAGGCACTTTTGATTTACAGCCCCACTGCTTCAGAGCAGGTCCGTCCGCGGGGGCGTGAAAATAATTTATTCAATGCTTGATTAACCAGGATATCAGAATCAGAAAATAGCTAATTTACTGAAGGTAGCAGATAGAACTGACTGGAATACTTAATAGAAACAAATGTCTGTAATTTACTCAGCTTAATCCTAAACTAATTTGTAATTAGTCTTTCTTTTTCACCTAGTTTGTTGAGAATTTACTTATTTCATTGAGAATGAATCCTCACTGATTGGTAGTTTGCTTTTAGAAAGCCCGTAATTGAATTTGTTTTTGCGTAAACCTATATAAAGACAACAGTGGTAGCTACGGTGGACTTACGAGTTGTAGGCCGCGGGTTCAAACCGAGACGGAATTATTTTTTATCTATACTAATATATATAAAGCTCAAGAGTTTGTTTGTTTGTTTGAACGCGCTAATCTCAGCAATTAATGGTCCGATTTGAAAAATTCTTTTCGCGTTGGATAGCGCATTAATCCAGGAAGGCTTTAGGCTATATAAAATCACGCTGCGAAAAATAGGAGCGGAGCATAACTAAACCATGCGAACGAAGTTGCTGGCGGCCGCTAGTTATCTATACTTATAATATATAAAGCTGAAGAGTTTCTTTGTTTGTTTGAACGCGCTAATCTCTGAAACTCCTGGCCCGATTTGAAAAATTCTTTTTAGGTTGGATAGGTCGTTAATCCAGGAAGGCTTTAGGCTATTCAACATCACGCTGCGATAAACAGAAGCGGAGCATAACGAAAATTTAAAATATATGTTGTATATTTTGGGGTTAACATAAAATGTTCAAATTACTAACTCTACGCGAACGAAGTCGCGAGCGGCCGCTAGTTTAATATATACTTCATTTTTTGTTTAATTTAATCCATCATATTTTACATAAATAAAATAGTCACGCAGAACTACGAATGAGGGCCTACAAAAATTTAAATAAAACGTAATGTCTACTAACCAGCACTGGGTCTATATTGAAGACCATAGACCTACACCTCTCACAGAGAGGAGTCCTGTATCCCGGCAGTGCAAACATTATTAGCTGATTATGCAATAGCAAAGACAATTATTGTTTACTAGCGGCCGACTTCGTTCGCGTAGAGTTAGTTATGCTCCGCTTTTATTGGTCGCAGCGTGATGTTATATATCCTTCCTGGATTAATGGGCTATCCAATGCAAAAATAATTTTTCAAATCGGACCAGTAGTTCCTGAGATTAGCGCGTTCAAATAAACAAACAGACTCTTCAGCTTCATATATTAGTAGATATAGATGTATTTTTATTTACATAAGTTTACAAAAGAATCTTAACATAAAACCTATGCCCCACAAAACCCTTCGTTGATGATGCAGGCGAGAAAATTATTTATTTATTTATAGTGACTTAAAACGGTACAATACCAATTACAATAATTAACATGAGTAGAAACAAACAATTACATTAATTAATTTAAAAACTATTACTAAAACTAACATGGCACGGTGGACTCTTTCGCATACTTCCTTTCACAGAAAACCAAACATACACGCATAACTTTATTCCATTCATCCGCAAACACGTCACATTCAGGGTTGGCCGTCAGGAGGGCATTCAGCACCTTTAGAATATACTACCCACCCATTATACTGCTTGAACCAAGTTACTTCATCTTATTAACTTATGCATATTTAATATCCACACACTAAACGATAATTAACTTCCGCGGACGATAATTAATAATAATAATAAATCTTTATTGTCGCAAAGTTAACAGTTCACAGGGTGACTTATTTCTAGATACAGGTAAATGTAATGGGCTATAGGTACTGATGCTGCCACCCAAACTAAGCGAAAGCTTGTATTTTGGGTGGCAGTGTTCAGTCGTTTAATGTGGCTCGGTAATTACAATTAATATCATTAGTGCGTGCGGGTGAAAGGTGAATATAGTGTATAAAATCATGATAACGAATTTTAACCAACTGTTCTGATTTATTTATTAAAACTTTAAAACTCACTCGATGCTTCTTCTGCATCCTCATAAACTCATGCAGAATGAAATGACACACGTATTACTGCAGATGAACGTGATCCAATAAAACTTTAGAGGAGTCAAAACAAGTTTTACTGCACCGAGTGGACGCAATCGTTTTCGCTAATAAATTGACTTTTTATGCTCGAACGTGTTAGTGAAAGGTACCTTTAATGGCCAAGGAAAATTAAATATTTCACGCTTAACTGACCCGCACATTTTTCTTGTATATAATAAACACTATAAAAATAACTATCGTACATCGTCATACGGTGAGTATCGACCCTTAGTGTTGACACCTTTACACCTATACATTATTAATACACCTTTGCATTGGAGGATGTCTTCAAAGTTCTGGACTGGAAAGGACTGGGTATCAACATCAATGGCGAGTACATTACACATCTTCGGTTTGCTGATGATATCGTAGTCATGGCTGAGACCGCGGAGGACCTGAGTATAATGCTCGAAGACCTCAGTAGAACCTCGGAGGTTCTACTGAGGTCGAGGCGAGTCGGTCTTAAAATGAACATGGACAAGACGAAAGCCATGTCTAATGCCCATATTGTACAGACTCCTATAAAGATTGGAGACTGTTTTCGAAGTTGTTGACAGTTACGTGTACCTGGGACAAACTATCCAGATAGGAAGGTCCAACTTCGAGAAAGAGGTGAATCGTCGAATCCAACTCGGCTAGGCAAAATAACAATGGGCCTTATAAGAAGGCTCAAGATCACTCAAAGGGCAATGGAGAGGGCTATGCTTGGGGTTTCACTGCGCGATCGAATCAGGAATGAGGAGATCCGCAGAAGAACGAGAGTAACCGACATAGCCTGAAGAATTGCAATGGGCTGGGCACATTGTCCGTAGGACCGATGCCCGATGAGGCCGACGGGTTCTCGAGTGGCAACCACGCACCGGTAAGAATAACACTAACGATTGCATTACTGCATAGCATCAAGCGGTAGGTCTTCTCTCATACAGAGAAGGATTGAGTGTAATCACCACGCTTGCTCAATGCGGGTTGGCGATTTCAGACTTAAAGTCCAGGTTTCCTCAAGATGTTTTCCTTCACCTTCAGTACTTGAGAGGCTGGTGTTGTAACCACTAGGCCATCACGATTAAAATCGCTCAATCCGTCTCTGTACGAGAGGAGACTTGTGCCCAGCAGTGGAACGGTAAAAAAGGTTGATGACGATGATGATGATCAAGCGGGATCGTCGTCAACCACTAGTTAGTAACATTAAAAAAACAAAATGTAATCTACTACCTCCCAATTAGCTGGCCGACAGCTATTTAAGATTGGTGCTGAGTTACGGTGAAAATAGCTTGACTGTGATACCTTTTAGCAATCAATTAAGTTTCTATTCTTAGTTCACAAGCCTTTAACATTTAGAAATTAGTAATTGGGCTTGCTGTATTGAATGATTTATTTAAAAAAGGTGGTCAGCACGCCTTCCATTGTTAGCAAAGTTTTTATTTATTTATTTACACTTTTGCACAAAGAAATGTACAGAGACGGGCTGCCTTAGGCATTCTCTATCAGTCAGCCACGAGTGGATTAGACGACAGATGCTTCAGATGAAAACAATGATAAGGAAAAACAAAACTCTTAACACTATTTAAACAAATACTTATATAATACGTGTACACATAAGTTTCCGCCATTTTTTGATGCAAACGAGCATTATCACGTAGGACAATAATTTTGTCATATCTGGAATAGTAATAGGCACGTTTTTGCTCTTCCTTCTACTTTCCTCCACTACGTTCTTTGTCTTCACAGTTTCTAAACTTTTGAAACCACCCACGACAACTTCTCTCTCTTAAAGCAGCTTCACCATAAGCTTCTACAAGCAATCGATGGGCCTCAGCTGCAGATTTCTTCTACTTAAAGAAGTAACAAAAGTTCCCGCAAATGGCAATTATTCGGCACAAATCTTGACATTTTTGAATAAAAATAAATATGTGATACTGATACAGAGTCACTATTAATCTAAGTGTATCTATCATATTACCAGATGTCCAAACATACGATATCACATTTTTTACATCTGACAATTTCAACGAAACCTCTTAGTAAGGACTTCTTTTGTTAAGCGGCGGAAAGTTATTTGTGTATCTAATAAAATAATAATAAGCTATATACATGTACGTGTATATAGCACAAGCAGGCGGTGGTGAGTTACAAACTTAACACCGCCAATAACACCGGACATTAGAAAAGACGCAGCGCGCTAAGCTTTCCTGACCACTCGCAAGCAATCATAATTTAATGGTCCATTCACTTTGACAAATCTCTGTGAGTGCGGCGTTTATTGAGGTAGAGGTTTTATTCAACAGAATCATATTAAATATATGTAAGTAAAACTCTACAGACCAACATCTAAAAATGTAGAATAAAATGATAATATTGTTTTTTTGGACTGGGTGTTCGCTGGTATGTCTGGATGGCAAATCAGTTAGATAATTTAGTTTTTAACGGGTATAAGTATCTTGGGTTCTTCTCTTCTTCCTCAGCCTATAGATGTCCACTGCTGGACAAAGGCCTCCCCCAAGGCTTTCCACGATGACCGGTCTTGTGCTGCCCGCATCCATCGGCTTCCTGCGACCTTCACCAGGTCATCGGTCCACCTTGTTGAAGGCCTCCATAAGCTGCGACTTCCAGTACGCCACTTAAGTTTAGCGAGTCGCAGAGCTATGTCGGTGACTTTGGTTCTTCTGCGGATCTCCTCATTTCTGATCAAGAAGGCAAGTGTAGAGATGCCTAGAGACAGGCAAGTCATCTCTAGGGCAAGTCTCAGGCAAGTCTAGAGTATCTTGGGTTATCAGTTCTAAAAACCTTTTTTGCGTGTCTTCATATATTGAATATACATATATTTTCCTAAGATTAATTAAGTAAGTTATTAGAATAGGTACGATGGGACTGGCATACACAGTCGTGTAAGGTTCTTATAAAATAAACAGAGAGAAAAAAGGAAATACACATTAAAAAAAGATACGCCATGTTCACCACTCCGTGGGGCATGCAAATATTTTGAATAATATTTTAATCATAAATTACATCAACATTCATCTGACAAAAACACTGTAATAGAATTTGTAAACAAATAATTACACATTTCAGCACTAGAAAACACACATATTAATACAAGTAACTATGTCAAATCATTTCATTTTTTGTTTTACCATCATGTTATAAAGTTTCGCTAGATAATTTAATTTAACTTATGATAAATAGTCAACCCTTACCTCAAACTGTAAATTCAAGTCCTTCATTCATCATCATCATCAACCTATTTTATCGTCAAGCGTAATCACCACCCTTGCTCAATGCTGGTTGGCGATTTCAAACTTAAAGTCCAGGATTCATCAAGTCCTTCATTAGGAATTCCATAAGCCCTTAATCAACATTAGATTTATTAACACGTCGTGCGGAGCATTATCCTACACAGACAGACCATTTCACATATTCATGAAGATATACTAAGCTATCATTTAAAAGTGAATGGTCTTATAAGGGATCATTATGAATAATACCATACAGCCCTATGCCATTGTGTGACACGGAATTACAATAATAGTAAAATATTTTGAAGCACTAAACCTGAAATAATTGAAAAAAAGGTTAGGTAATAAGCTAAATAAGCTTCGGAGATAAGGGAAAATTTCATGCATTTTGCTGAAGTACAAAATTATTTTTAATCAAATTTAGACTTTCACAGAAAGCTGATTCGATATAAAACAAGTTTGCAAAACCTACATATGTCTCCCTATCAGTGGCGAAGAGTCCATACAAGCCGATTCCCACCGGCTTACCTTTCAAAAATCAGTTCCATATTCATACAAAAGTATTTACATTCTATTTCATTAACAAAGTATTATTAATCAAACGCCTGCGCGATTTACAATAGCAATAGTAATTCTTAGCAATACCCTAAGTATCACATTTCATTTTATAGTCGTAAATTCAAAAATCAGCGCTTCAATTTTTCGTACCTACATTACATTGAAGGCAACTCGACGAATTACAGCTTATCTCGGCTTATATCAACGTTTTACTATGAGGCGAAAAGAGACAGAGCGTGTCAGACCATCTCTTTCTAATGCTCGCTAACCGTCCGTAAAACTTAAGAAAAGATAGGCTAATGCCAACCGGCTTGAAGTTCTCTCCTCTCCTCTATTAGAAAGAGACAAAGAAACTACTCAAACCACGGCACTAGAGAAAGGAAACACGACAAAATTAAAAAGAATTAGCGTTATAATGAAATCCTTCGCAAGTCATATTCTTTTTATTTTGGCATATTTTCGTGTTCCATTTCGTTTGGTTGAAAATAAATTATTGTTAGTATGTGACATGTGTTGCTATACCACTGGTGCGTGATAATTTCGTTTGTTATATTTTAATATTTGTGTTATTTAAACTGTGACTGATTCTGTAAGGTAATTTAATCGCAGATTTGGTTAAATACTGTGGATTTTGTTTGTTATTATGGCTTATATTATTCTACCGGCAATATTATTCTTATCTGAAGACCTCCTCCAAGATATCCTGCAGTAGGTAAGTGTTTAAGTGTTTATTTTTTTGGACCGGCTTCCCTTTGTCCAAATTTCACCCTTCGCCACTGCTCCCTATGTATGCATATGTCTGTGTTTTGGTCATTTCAACTTAATTAGACAGAAGATTTAGAGCAAATTTTCCACAACCAATTGATTCATTGAGAATCACTCGTGAGAGACGAGTGGTCCTATACAAATATACTCAAAGCCAAAACTATTTAAACGTTCTGTAGGTACACTCAGGATAGGCTCTCATCATAATATCATAATAGAAATACTTACACATTACTACATGGCACAATAATCTTTACATGTTACCTCAAAAACCACATGTCAATTATTATTACGTGTTCACATAATAATTACCTACACGGAAAATTATAGCCCATTTGGAAAGGTGTCCTCTCTCCGTGTGATTACTGAATCGAAATGTTGGGGGATAATTTGTGTTACGTAGAACGTTATGTACGCCGGTTGATGTATATTTATGTATAGTAAAGAGGGGTGCGTGGCTAATTGCAATAGCTCGCAGTATGGCTAGGCTCGCAGCGGTTGGTTCGTAGGTTGGTTCATTACATATTGACCCGTCTGTGCCAAGGAAATTGTGGTCGCTCACAATGGGTCTCATACGAAGGCTCAAGGTCACAGGGCGATGGAAAGAGCTTATTCTAATTAATAATAATATAGTAGTTTATTAGTTAATTTATTGTTTATTGCATTATTAATTTATTTGACATTGAATTTAATTTTATTTGACATTTTCTACCATGGATTTATTTATTTTTATGATTTATGTATTTGATGCGATGTCGACTATAACTTATTGTGTAGAATGATTTAATGAAAGTTTTTACTGTATTCTTTTTTCTTAGTCTGTATTTGTATTATTTTGCTTGTGTAAAGTTATGGGTCTTGCCTGAAATAAATTATTATTGTTATTGTTATTATTATACATGGAGTTTCTATGCACGATCGAATCACAAATGAGGAGATCCGCAGTAGAACCAAAGTCACTGACACAGCTCTCCGAGTCGCTAAAATTAAGTGACAATGGGCGGGTTACATTACTCGTAGAACCTATGGTTGATGGGGCAGTAAGATTCTGGAGCAGCGGCCAAGTACCGGAAGACACAGCATAGGGAGGCCCCCAACATGGTGGACCGATGATCCGGTGAAGGTCGCGGGAAGCCGATGGATGCGGGCAGCACAAGACCGGTCATTGTGGAAAGCTTTGGGGGAAGCCTTTGTCCAGCAGTGGGCCTCTATAGTTTAAAGAAGAAAAAGAAGAAGCACCACAGAAAACATAAAAAGGGCGTTAGTCTCTGCTGACATTCGAAGATATTTGTCGTTCAGTCAATTTCAGGAGTTGTTATGGTGATGAGATAGGTAATCGCCTCATGTAAATGGTATTCAGCTGCATTCGATTAGACTTGAAGCCATCAAAATTGTTGAGAAACACTAAGTAGATTATTTTGTAATAATTGTATGCAAAAACATTATAGTACTAGCGTTTTGCCTCCCCGACTGACTACAATTGAAGTTTCTTCAAGGAAGTGAATAGGCTCTTAATAAAACTAGCGCGCTTTACCATCAACGATTGCGTCACTGCTCACCATTAAGCGACATTGCGGTCAAGCACTGATTTATAATTATAAAAAAAAATCATAACAGTTAGTCGCTTAGATATACTAGAAAACCATTACTTCTAAATAATTGAATTATTTGTTGATGAATTGTTTTAGTTTAAAGCCCTTTGTTAATTAAATTTCTTTCCAACCTCGTATTTTACGAATAATATACGAAACCAGTTTCAATATAATGTATACAATATCAGATAAATAAGGATAGCATCAATATATTTATTTTATATAAATGTAAGTATACACTTTATTGAAAAAAACAAAAACATACTACATTTATTAAAAGATACATTCAACATTATAAAATATACAATAAGCGGCTTTATCGTTCATTATTTCAATAATTAAATTTATTTGTTGGAATATTCTTGTTACCTACTAAATAAAATACTGAATGTGTTAAACATGATTTATATAATGTTAACATTTAAAAATAATTCTTTGAGTAGTAACACTTTTGCAATAGAAAGTTAAATTGTTTCCATTTAAATGTCACGACCATAAGACTATTAAAAATATCAGATATTTTTTTCATACAATATGTGAATTTATATATTTACTACACTATGTATTGGGCACAGGTCTCCTCTCATACAGAGAAGGATTGAGCGTAATCACCACGCTTGCTCAATGGTGGTTGGCGATTGCAGACTTAAAGTCCAGGTTTCTTCAAGATGTTTTCCTTCACCTTTCAATCAGTCATTGGTGTCCAAGATTTACTTAGAAAGTACATATAACTTGGAAAGTCGCCGTATCACGGGTCGTCCGATGGTGGAACGGAGATGGGGGAATCATCAGCAAACCTTTTTATCGTCCTACTGCTGGGTAGAGGTCTCCTCTCATACAGAGAAGGATTGGGCGTAATCACCACGCTTGCTCAATGCGGGTTGGCGATTTCAGACTTAAAGTCTAGGTTTCCTCAAGATGTTTTCCTTCACCTTCAGTCATTGCCAATGACTAAGGGTGAAGGAAAACATCACACCAATGACTCATTGGTGTCCAAGATATACTTAGAAAGTACATATAACTTTAGAAAAGTTACATTGGTACTTGCCTGACCTGGTATCAAACCCGCACACTCATACTTGAGAGGCAGGTGTATTGGCCACCACGACTTACCGCATCATTGTGTACCTACTTGAAATAGTAAAGTTTTTATCCATGAAGATACGGTTTTTGAATATCTCTGTGTATAGAAATGAATTCCTGTTTCCCTCTTTCTCCAGTTTATTTAGCTGGCTATGTGTACGGTATTATAAAGTTTTAACGAGATGGAGAAAGAGACAACGGTCATGACTGTTAAGGCCGCTGTGACGAGAATCGTAAAACGATTGCATCGCGCGTGAACGGATGGAACGATTTCGAATTTTTTAATTTTTTTTTTTCTTTGCTTGTCATTATTTCAGGATAATTTTCTTATGAAAGAAACTAAAAAGAAAATTGCGCAGAAAAAAATAATTTTAGAATCAGGCTTTTACGCTAACACGACTGAACGGTTTTGTATGGCAAATAGATAAAGCATGATCTGGGAAAGACTAATTTGTATTCTGGATCGCAGATGAAGTCACGGGCAACGGCTGGTAAATTCATATTTCCCTTGTTCTCCAGTTTATTTAGCTGGCTATGTGTACGGTATTATAAAGTTTTAACGAGATGGAGAAAGAGACAACGGTCATGACTGTTAAGGCCGCTGTGACGAGAATCGTAAAACGATTGCATCGCGCGTGAACGGATGGAACGATTTCGACATATTTAATTTTTTTTTTCTTTGCTTGTCATTATTTCAGGATAATTTTCTTATGAAAGAAACTAAAAAGAAAATTGCGCAGAAAAAAATAATTTTAGAATCAGGCTTTTACGCTAACACGACTGAACGGTTTTGTATGGCAAATAGATAAAGCATGATCTGGGAAAGACTAATTTGTATTCTGGATCGCAGATGAAGTCACGGGCAACGGCTGGTATATAAACATGAAGATTATGTATATTTTTTATTTTTTTTTAAGATTACGACAAATACTTGTAATGGTTTTGTTTTAGTAATTGATCGAAGACGTTTCTTTTAAAGTCGAAATGCTTTTACAAGTATCAACAGAAGTTCTACATACCTGTAGCGGAGAATTGATGCTACATAATTACAATAAACATAAATTGCTACATTGATGCCAGCTCCATAAATTATTAGGTTCAAAACAAATATAAATATCTGCACTAGTGCATAATTTGTCGATGTGTACCTAATTTCCAGTTGCAATATTCATCTAATTTTGTTCTCAAACAAAATTCTAACTATTTTGATGATGAACCCGTCATACAAAGTAGCCACACATTTTACTTGCATTGCATAACAAGACCCATCCTAAAAGCCAAAGATTTAAACCAATAAAAAAAACAAAAATCAATTAATTTATTCTTTACCGCTTCAAACAAAAAAAAAATTTTGTCAATCTCAACCACAGAAATTCTCAACGCGCAGTAACTTGCCAAGTTTATTCAACCGCGATAGTTCAAAGTTACTTAATAAGGCAACAGCAAAAGCTCATAATAAATTATTATCATACTATTTAACTTCATAGTACTCACATTTAGATTTCAGTTTCAGGAAACCGCAATGTTTAATATTACTCCTAACTGAATAAAAATTGTTTGCATTTATTAATCATTCAATTTATTCGGTTTTTGTAAAACAATTTGATTGTTAATATAATTAATATGAATATTCCATCCTGTTCGTTATGGTAAACCGCAGGAAGATATGTATTGAAACATGTCTTTAATCAGATTTTTAATTAAAAACAAACTAGTGACGTAATAGTGTCATTCAATTTGGAAATGAGCTTTGTTTATAAGCTTATATTTTATTTTACTTTATATGTTACTGCTATCAATTTTTATAGTAGGTTGTGAGTCTCCACATCAATGAATAGGGTATTTGACTAAAAAAAAACTAATTAGTCCGTCAGTCAGATTTCCAAAAAATACTAGACATGTATTTTTCCTTTTTCAAACAAAAAATGAAGAAGACACAGCGCGTTGAAAACTCGTGAGACGACTCGTGCACACTTTTTAGCGAACAGTGACGTCACCAGCCACTACTTCTGATTTTTGATGCCTTGTATATTTGTAATTTTTTATTGATTTGATAAAACAAAATATACGTATCAACAATTTTTTCAATAATCTGCATGACGGACTAAATAAAATCAATTTTTTTTTCACCCAGGAAACATCCCTATTGTCAAAACGCAACTAAACTGCCTATTACATAATAGGTACATAAAATATTGCTTTCAGAAAAACGAGCATAATGAAGGTACATTATCCAGAGTCCACATGTAACCTATATTATTTACTTCATACATTCATCCAGAACAGAATTGTCTGGAACATATTTTAAAAAACGTTGCTATAATTAACACCTTTTACAAACGTTTCCCTAGCAACAGTCCAATGTCGAATCGTCAATACACACGTATATCAAAGTCTAATAGAGAAAATAGACACCCAAAATACACTATCATTAGTCCGTCCGTATGTTCAATAGAACGTGAATATTTGTTCGACAAAATAGTCCGGTAGATCTGCTTTTCTCCTGCCAGATTACGACGTGACATGCCCATCGAATAAATTATCCCTTTGCAGCCGCGTTTTCTTTGTTCTCCAGTTTATTTAACTGACTATGTGTACGGCATTATAAAGTTTTAACGAGATGAAGAAAGAGACAACGGTCATGACTGTTAAGGCCGCTGTGACGAGGATCATAAGTCGATTGCATTAAGAATAAGCTGCACTTTGTAAGCAATGAATGAGCTTTCTGTCTTTCTAGGATTATAGCCGAAAATCGTTAAATGTTGTTTTGGCTAATATAGTTAGGTATCTATAAGACTGGTACCACGTAACAGGCAACTCCTATGTGTTTATAATAGATATATAATATACACTTACATTAAATATTAGGCGAATCTGTTACACAGAGGTGTAGAAATTCTTGAATATAAGGACCATTTCAACCCAAAATATCTTACAAAGGGTATCGCAAAATGCCGCCTTTAAACATGACAAATAACCTTCCTTTTGAATATGGGCTATTTCGCAAATTCCTGTCGCAGGAAACGTATGTGTCAAACACAGAGGAAGCCGGGCCTTCGGAAACTGTTGGAAACTCTCACAGCAGACCACTTCCGTAATACCGTCATTATTAACAGAACAAACTCTACATTTTCCGTTCCATTCAAGTGGAAATTTGAATAGACCTTAGTGAATAATTTCGGTGAATGGACAACCTGAGTGTTACGGAGACATAGATTATATTTAGGCAGTCTGTAAATATTTATAATTTGAGATAAGTTTTTGGACATAACTTAGGAATAATAAGCCCTATTATTACGCAACTAAACGTTATTTTTCTCAGTTATACTGCAATTATAATTTTAATGCTAAAAAACCTATATAATAAAATAATGTTTCGCTATTTTTATTCTACCAATCGAGCTCTTATTTCATCCAGGCAGGTTCGAATCAGTTAGCGACAGACGCTAAACGCCGCCGACGTTAATTTGAAAAATCATTCAACTGTAGAACACAATTTCTGTTTTCCGCTCCAACTACGAAACATAACAGCCAGTGCCAGAAGACATTACGCCTAAAAAAGCTACTTACCGCAACTTTGAACAACAAAAGAAAAATGTAGGTACTCACGAAAAACTCCGCGTTCTCCAAAATGGCGCGGCCGTAGTTTATCCCTTTTATGTGTGGAACGGCTCGCGGCGTGCAACAGGCAGGGTCGGCTCCTCACTACTAATGAACAAGCATTTTTGCACTGAAGATATCACTGTTCAGTTGTTTTGTGTTGGCGCGTCTCGCGGAGGCTGGCGCGGCGTTCGCCCGCCGCTGTCGCGCGCTCAAGTCTGCCCTACGCCGCGGTGTTGCCATAGGTTATTCCTCGGATTTTTCGGAAGTTTTCCCCGTTTTGTGTGAGTTACTTTTTTTACATTTACTATTAAATTTCAATTCAAATAATATCAATGGATGTATTTAATTGGTAGATCGCTAATCACCGGTCATCAATCGAAGGTTTACTTTACAGAACCTCACTCAAGACTCAACTTTGTTTTAAACTAGTTTCAAACAATCAAATAAATATACATATTTTACGTAATTTTTGAGTATTGATCATAATTCTGTAGTACAGTTCAGGCGCTAGTATCTAGGATTGTAAGATGAGACTTTACCGCGTTAGCGTCTCACCGTTTTGAAATCTTCCTGAAAGTGTGTGTACTACCTATACAACGTGTAACAAAAAGGGTATATACATACCAAGGGCATGGCATCTTTGGATGATATTAAACGATATCGGAAGGGTTGCAACTCAAAAAAAAATACTCAAAAAATTGGTACCAAATTTTCGGTTTCGTGTGTTTCTTAAAATCAAATCATAACAAACGTGGCAGCACACTACATACGTTAATAACTACTCGTTACCCGTCACGTTACTTGCCAAAATCTGATAAATGTCTTCAATATCTCTGTGCGACTAGTATGATAGTAGCCTATCACAGGCGGTGTTTTTCCTCATAACTTCCTAACATAAAGAGATAGGATTAAAAAACCCTTCCAATATCGTTTGATATCATGTAAAGATGCCATGCATTTGTTATGTATATACCCTTTATGTTACACGTTGTATATAAAAAAACTTTTTTTAAATTATTTTTTTTTATGGTAATGTGCGCTAGTTTATTAAGAGCCAATTCACTCTAATCTTGAAGACACTTAAATTGTAGTCAGACGGAAACATCGCCGCTGGCAAATTGTTCCAGTCCCTCGATTGTATTTTCTATAGTATTTAGACCTTTAGGAGCAGGATCAAAATCAAATTGAAAATTGTAAAACGACTTAGAAATATATAATGAAATTGTACCTTGTGAAATATAATGAAATTGAGATATGAAGATAAAATGAGACTATCAAATTTTAAACCAGTTAGGTATCGCCAACTATAGATAAATATTTACATCAAAGAAGAGTGCGTTTTCACCAAAAAACACAAAACGTACCAAATTCGCTAGGCTGGCATCCCCGTTGGGCGGCACGGGGCCCCCGCGCCGCGCTCCCCCGCCCTCCCCACGCTTGCCGAAGCCGTGAAGCTTCCATTCGTTTAGTATTCGCGCCCTTTGTGACACTTAAAACCATTGTTCACAAACGAACCTTTTCAAAGTTAAACTTACAGCACTTACACGAAAACGATGTCAGAAGACGTCTATTGGTATCGAATTACTCGAATATTCTACATAGCGACTAAACTATGTGTCTGAAATTGGACCACAAGTGGATTGTGCGGGACTACTTTTAGTATTTAAAGTTTAGTTTCGTTTTTGTATGTCTTAGTTTATCGCTTAGCTAAGTTTCAAAGCAAATTGGTGAAGCTAGAAAGCTGTTTCATTCTTGGGCAGTAAATCGAAAGCCCGTTATAAAGTTAAAATGGTACTAACAAGTAACTTAAACCATGTCTGTCGTTAAATCACGTTTTGTATAAATAAATTGTTTATTTATATCTATACTAATATACAAAGCTAAAGAGTTTGTTTGTTTGTTTGAACGCGCTAATCTCAGGAACTACTGATCCGACTTGAAAAAATCTTTTTGCGTTTGATAGCCCATTAATCCAGTAAGGCTTTAGGCATTATAACATCATGCTGCGACCAATTGGAGCGGAGCATAACTAAACCACGCGAACGAAGTCGCTGGCGGCGCTAGTGTATAATATTCTGGCTATGAAGTCCTAAAAACACATCAGAGTAATCTTTCTATTCAGAATAATGCTAAAGCAATAATTTAGAGTATATTCTCGTGTTACAAAGATTTTATGATAATAGATTCTGAATTTGAACGGACGGTATTCAAATCAGTATCTATTATTGAAAGTCTTTTATCGAAAAAGATGTTTTGAAATAGTACGGTAAGTGATAAAAAGGTTTAACTTCCTCAAAATAATGCTTTTGCTTAATGAGTTTAGACCTTCATTACCTTCGAACGTGAGCATACGACCTTTGAAGTTCGTTTCGCCTGATAATTACCAATTAAGGTCGTAAATATTTCAAAATTAAAATCTGTGTTATAATTTAACTGTCATGATGTTTCAAACAGGACTGTCGGAAGAGAATGGTTGAACGTCATCTTCAGTGATGGCAGAACTTTTTTTTTTAATTTGTTTTTGACTTCTTCATGCGGAATCCTTCGATCGTGGTCTCTCCGCGTTATTCGAAACTCTCTGACGTCTGTCATTGGTTTTAATTTGTGCAAGGCGGAGGTAAATGACATGAAAATTATGGCCTGAAAAACAAAAAGTTAATAATTAATTGATATTATTTGAAACCGCTCATACCTCAATGTCTAAGACTAAAATCTTCAACCAGTGCGTCCTACCCGTCATGACTTACGGAGCCGAGACCTGGACACTAACGGTCAGACTAGTCCATAAGTTTAAAACCGCTCAGCGAGCTATGGAGCGGGATATGTTGAGCGTCTCTCTGAAGGACCGCCTCAGAAATGAGGTGATCTGACAGAGCACCGGAGTCACTGACATAGCTGAGAGGATTAGCAAGCTGAAGTGGCAATGGGTTGGTCACATATGCCGCAGGGCCGACAACCGTGGGGGTAAACGAGTCCTCGAGTGGAGACCGCGTCTCGGCAAACGTAGCGTAGGACGCCCTTGGGCGAGATGGAGTCACGACATCAAAAAGGTGGCTGGTAGTGCCTGGCGGAGAACTGCTCAGGATCGAGCTTGTTGGCATGCCATGGAAGAGGCCTATGTCTAGCAGTGGAAGAGCAGAGGCTGATGATAATGATGATGATTTGAAACCTGTTACTTATACCTTATTCACAGTTACTTACACTGCTTCGACATCATCTGAGGGGCAATTCTCTCGTTCGAACTTACACAATCTAATCTTAATCACAATTTGTCAAAATTACAGATTTCTAATTTCCCTTTAAGTATTTTTAAAAGTTGGTTGCCACCGACATGAGACTGCAACTAGAATGTGAACGTTTTACGATATGAGAACCTTCAGATTTGGAAAGGGTCTTATGACTTTTCACAAAGTTTAACAACAAACAAAAATATACAAGTTTTAAAAACGCTATGATGCTTTTTATTTTATTAGTGTCCATTTCTAGGTCAAACTTCTATGGGAACTTTTGAGTCTCCTTTTGAATTTAGAATAGTATTCATGGGAAAATGTTTTCACGGGTAAAATTGTATTGTCACTATTATCTTATCGCCATCGAGCGCAATAGACTGTTTATGGAAATTTAATAACCCTATGGGAGTTAGACAAACGTACTGAAATTTCTTGTTAGAGAGACAGACTAAATCGATTCAGATAGTCGTGAATGATCTGGGGGTATATTCCGATAATCACTTTTTACAATCAAATTATTCAGACCCAAGGGAAAAATTAGAATGTTATTAAATCGAAATCATATCAAAAGTCATTTATTCAAATTAGGCTGAGAATCAGCACTTTTTGAACGTCAATATTACATAAGACAGTCATTTCATAATAACGTTTTCATTTCATGATAACATTTTACTTTTTTTGAAAATAGTACTAAAGTTCTTATATTCTGAATTAAAATGTTGAAAACCTCTGGCATTATTTAAAATGTATTTAGAACGAGGTTACTAGGACTTAATATGCAAGAGGCAAGTGCGCTTATATTTTATTTACTCGCCTAGATTAGTAGTAGTTAGTATCCTAATTTCGTAACACACTATTAATAGCAATTGGGATAATTTCGAAGCATATTGTTAATCCACTACTCCATATATTCTAAAAAATCGTCTACTTTATCACGTTAATAAAGCAATGAATATTGTAGAAATGTCAAAATGAAACCCACTGCTACTAATAGTGTCTTACGCAATTACCCTGTCGGACTAAGTTCAACTATTAATTTAAATTAAAAAGTGTGCTCTAATTAATTCATAAACTCAATCAAAGTTTGTAAATTGAACTTAATCTTCAAAAACCAAAGAACAATTTAAACTTAACACATCTCAACAAAGACTAGCTTTAAGGGCTGTTTTTAGGAACCCCGCATCTTATAAAACATTTATACTTTACACCTACCTACATTTTGTAAAATTTAGAGTAATAATAAGTCGTGGTGGCCAAGTAGTTAAAACACCAGCCTCTCAAGTATGAGTGTGCAGGTTCGATTCTAAGCCAGGCAATAACCAATATAACTTTTCTAAGTTATATGTACTTTCTAAGTATATCTTGAACACCAATGACTGATCATACGGTGAAGGAAAACATCTTGAGGAAACCTGAACTTTAAGTCTGAAATCGCCAACCCACATTGAGCAAGCGTGGCGATTACGCTCAATCCTACTCTGTATGAGAGGAGACCTGTGCCTGGGCACAGATCTCCTCTCATCAATCATCATCATCATCAATCTTTTATCGTCCCACTGCTGGCAGTGGGACGATAAAAGATTAATAATAACAGCCTCGATTAAGTTATTAAAAAACTAAAATAAGTCTGTTCCGGGCATTTATTTTCTTTCTAAGTTATTAAGAAAAGGACAGAAGATAAAATATTAGTATAGTCAGATCAAATTAAG
Organism: Sesamia nonagrioides; assembly: GCA_017933935.1. NCBI lineage: Eukaryota > Metazoa > Arthropoda > Insecta > Lepidoptera > Noctuidae > Sesamia > Sesamia nonagrioides. The sequence continues at coordinate 95,491 of JADWQK010001120.1, read as the reverse complement.
GTATTCCATTGGGTTTTTAAAAATAAAAAAAAAAGATTAAATTTAGTTTGTGCCCGTTTTAATTATTTCACTATATAGCATTACTGGTGTTGCTCATAAAGGCGTTAAGCCAAAGTGAACCTTATTACAATGAGATTTAGGCCAAAGTAACCAGCACATAGAGCCTTGACACAGCTAGAAGGCACCGCGGTAAAGACTCCGTAGAAAATGGCGTGACGGGCTAGACAAAACAAACGATCAGTGCTCCGCTTTAGCACTGAATCGAAAGCGCTGTAAGTCATAGGGAGAGGATGATACCACTAACAGTAACAGTAATTAGTGATGTATTTGTTGTGCATTCTCATATTTTGTCATCATTGTACAGAATTTTACTATACAGTATGTTAAATAACAGAGGGCGTTCCCTTAAACTCGTTAATATATATCATTAATAGATTAAAATAAAAATATCAGCATAGAAAAATAAGCATCAAAAAATCCGAATAAAAAAAATTCTAATTGGAAATAAATTTGAAACCTCCTGTTTTAAATCAAAATAGTAGTCGTCATGTATAAATAAATTGCGACGTTGCCGTCTTTCATGTTCGCGTGTACAGTGTGTTTCTTTTACATGTCAATTTAAAATTTTTATTGAATATTTTCTTATTGGCAAAAAATTTAAAACATTTTGTTTTCGAATGGAAATATTTTTTTAGCATGTATGTATGCTATACTATTTCGGGTTAACGGGAACGCCCTCTGTTAGTTAACATACTGTATATATTTTTTGTCACATTATTTTATTATATTCAATGTTAATGAATTGATTCTCAATTATTATTGACTTGAATTTATTGTTATTTTATCTGGTTGTTCATTTCGTAATTTAGAATATAAATTTTCATAATGTAAATTTATTTTTACGCGAGTGTTGTGCACGTCTGTTATTGACACTAACACTAGAAAAAGACCTTTACAATGTTAAATAACCATGTATGTGTTTGTGTTGCTGATGTGCCTTAAATAAATAAATAAACAGCATTTATTACTACTATGATAACGCTCGTGTTACCCGACAGCTAAAGAATCAGTGAATACTACAACTCACTTGAGTTTCTCGGTGGTAGGCAACAACATCAGTCGCCGGCATAAGTTACCACCCACCAGACAAAGTCTTGCCGCCAAGCGATTCGTCGTGTTCCGGCATGATGTCTGGTGAAGCCGTACGGTGGACGGGTCTGAGCAGTTGTGTTGCGATGTGTGCCGGGTACGATGTGTCTAATTTTGTTGTGTCGGGGGTTTGGTCGTGGAGGGTCTCCAGATCATCCTCTGGCGCAACATCGTTGGTCGTGTTGTTGGGTTAAACATTGCATCACCTCGCTCAACTGCCGTCTTCCTTCCTATTCACTCAGTTTTTTGAGTGAATAGGCTTAATAAGCTAGTGCGTTTTACCATCAACGATTGCATCACTGCTTACCATCAGGCGGGATTGCAGTCAAGCACTAGTTTAAAAATAATAAAAAAAAAGTTAACTGTGCACCTCGTTCTGTGACGTCATTCAACGGTACCGTTTTTAAAAAATGAAAATTATGTTAAAAAAATATAAATTGCAGTTTTTATTTGTGTTGATAAAAGGTCGTTTGGTGATAAAGCGCCATAATACTAGACCATTTTACTCATGACTTTTAGCAATAAAATTGATACATATGGATTGAAATATAATGTTGGCTTCACTAACGCGTCGAAAATGTAAAAAACAAAACCAAACCTAATAAAAGAAACTTAACAAAGGAACAACTCCACAGAAACAGTAATAACAACAGGGGATTTAAACTGTATTTAGACAATTGTAACAAAGATGCTAACGCTACTCAGCGCTTACGGCGAATGCGGGGCGCCGCGCGTGGAAGCGGGAGAGGCGTGCATTCCAGCGAGTTGCAGAGTTAACTCACGCGAGTTAAAGGTATAAATTATTAATATTTTATTACTTACCTGTTTACCAAAGCCAACCTACGCGTTGAACCCAGAATTATTGGTCAAACTGCCGAACCGGTCGATAGAATAATCAGCTCCGAGTTGCGCTGTTGTCTAAGCAAATACTATCACACAGTATATCAACATCAGGAATAGTCAACTTGATTGGTTGCCTATATCTACATTTGCATACCTACCAATCATTCTCGAACATGTTACAGAAGAACAAACAAAATTATGACTACAGTTCGGCCGATGAAAGATTGTGTTCTTAAAACCTGTCAGTTTTGTACAAACGCGAATTTAATCTTTAATAGAGAATTGTCATTCTGATGAATTTATACTGGCTTACCAAGCAAGGAAACAGAAACAAATGAACACAGACAGCCTTAAAGGTAAATTTCAATGTTATTAATAAATTATTATTTTAAAAGACATCTAAGGCTTCTTGTCTGGTTTACGATGCAGCATGTAGGCTTGTTGAGGCATGAGGAATAGGTTGTAAAGTTCTATCATCCGCCATAGAAAAGGGAGCCCTACTGTTGATGATGGAAAGTTTTATGTATGCTAGTTGCACGGTAAACTCTGCTTGCGAGATGTAGAATTCGTATGACATCAGTATGACGCGTTATTCACAGACACCGCTACACTGCCGCTTTTTCTTCTTGAGATATAGACAAACTTAAATTCACAGCATTTATCACTAAGTATATGGTATAAAACAAAGTCGCTTTCTCTTTCCCTATGTCCCTATGCATGATTAAATTTTTAAAACTACGCAACGGATTTTCATGCGGTTTTTTTAATAGATAGTGTGATTAAAGAGGAAGATTTAGGTTACATAGTGGAGAAATACTATTCTTTTCTGAGGTTTCTAATGTGATGTCATAAATGATTACATTTTTCTGCGTTTGCAGTGAAACGCAGGCTGCACCCTACGAGATTTATCAAAATAATGTACTGAATATTGTACACATTGAAAAGGTATAACATTTTTTAATAATAACATTTTTTTGTAATTAACCTTTTACGGCAAATATTGGCTAATTTTCGAAGCGATTTTAACCAATACAACACTAATCCTTATCCAATTTAATACTTTAATTTAATACCTTAAATTCTATTACATTTTTAAAATATTAATTTAATATATTAAATCAACAATGTATTTAAGGTATTAAATTGAATTGAGGTCTATAGATCTATGTCGCCCTTTACAGCATATGATTTAAATAATATTTTCGAAAATATTACAGATTTAAAAATTGCGGGACGTTGCGTTTGCTGCGGTACCGACCAGCCGGGAAGCGGGACCGGCGGCGGGCCGCTATGCTTTTTATATAACGTTCACAGTTTTTCTGTAGTGTATTTGTATCACCACTGCACCCCTGCGAAGCCAGGGCGGGTCGCTAGTTTCATATAAAACATGTTATTACAGGCATTTTTGAATACGTATAAATGTACTCTGATGTTAAGGATGTTTATAATCAACCTACTTAACTAGAAAAGTTGTTACTGCCCGTTGCGCCAACTCTTTCTGAGAATGTCTGGCTTCTGGTACAGCAAACAATCGGTCAATTGAATACAGGTACCTACAAGTATAACAATGGCAGGTTTTTCCAAGTTTATGCTTTAGAAATCTGAATAATAACAGCAGTACAAAAGCAACAGAATTCTCTGAAACGTATACAATACTACTAATATAAAAATCCAAAGGATTCCATACCTTTAGGTATGGATGGATTGATGTCCAATTATAAATCCATCCATACATATTGGTATACATATGTGTATGAATGTATTGACGTTTGCTACTCTTTCGCGCTAGAACTACTAAATGTATTTGAATGAAATTTGGCACTCATAAAGTGTAAAATCAGGAAAAACTTTAAAACTCTTTATACCGATGTTCCCACGTGATCGAAACCTACGCGGGTGAAACCGCGGGCCGCAGCTAGTACAATCATAATTTTTGGTCCGGTACAACTTTTTCATCCTTATTCCGATTCTTCGTGTTCCGGCATGATGTCTAGTGAAGCCGTATGGAGGAGGGGTCTGAGCAGTTGTGTTACGATGTGTGCCGGGCACGATGCGCCAAATGTTGTTGTATTGGGTGTTTGGTCGTGGAGAGACCAAATAAATAACAGACAAAGCTGTAAACCCTATTTCTTAAAATTTAACCTACTCACACTACCTTGCATATATCTACATGACATTTGTATGTTTGTTTTTAAAAACATTGATGCATTTACCAGAAATAAAGATATCCATAACTGTAATACTAGAAATAAAAATAAATTACACCAACCCCCATCTAAAATAAAAATGTTATACCACAGTCCAAAATACATGGCAATTAAAATATATAACAAATTGCCGCAAGCAATTAAAGACGAAACCAGAATTGTCCCATTTAATAATAAATTAAAATCCTTTTTACTAAAAAACTGCTATTACTCTATAGAAGAATACCTAAATCAGAAACCTTGATAATTTAATCCACGCACACACATTATCTCCCTCACACGCACACGTAGTTGTGCTCTTTCGATCTCTCTTTCACACAGATACACGATCATACACAACGTTTGACAATATATACCTACACTTATATAAATGTTACTACTTAGCAACACTACAATACTACAACATAATTGAATAATGAAGGCACCGACCAAAATACACCTACCCACATTTATAAAATTAATACGGCGATCATAAAAATAATGACTACTTTGATGTATAAAAAGTATTGTTAATATAAATTATAATTATAAATGTTGAAATTAAAATATTGTAAGCCTTACTAACCTCAAATTTTGCAATGCCTGAAAAAGGCCGCTAAGTTGTAAGGACTAATTGTTACATAATATATAAGACCACTAATGTACACTTAGTAAGCAAATAAATACATTGAATTGAATTGAATTGAGTCTTCAGATCAATCTCCCTCTAGCGCAGCATCGTGGGTTGTGTTGTTGGGTTTAACATTACATCACCCCGATCAACTGCAGTCTTTCTTCCTATTCACTCAGTTTTTTGAGTGAATAGGCTCTTAATAAAAAAGTACTTTACTGTCAACGATTGCATCATTGCTTACCAGCAGGCGGGATTGCGGTCAAGCACTAGTTTATAATCTATACTAATATATAAAGCTGAAGAGTTTGTTTGTTTGAACGCGCTAATCTCAGGAACTACTAGTCCGATTTGAACAATTATTTTTGCGTTGGATAGCCCATTAACCCAGGAAGGCGTTAGGTTATAACATCACGCTGCGGCCAATAGGAGCGGAGCATAACTAACTTCACGCAAACGAAGTCGCTGGCGGCCACTAGTTATATATAAGGACAGGAGCGACTTACGTCAAAAAAGGTTTGTAAAACTGCCCATGTTCTTATTGGCTGCATTTTATTTTTTCAAAATATTTGAATGTCGTACATTCATAGATTATATAGAAAAAAATAATAGTTCATGTTAAGCATATTAATATACGGGTTTTTTGCTCCGACAACAAAAGCAATCAGGAAATAATCCTGGTCCGGAACGAAGGAGATTTTCCCTACGTGCATCAAATCTTATAACTAACATTTGTAGGTATCGAAGGTAGGATATAGATGTGTACCTATATCTTCGGACAAAGATCAGACGACAGCCTCCGTGGCGTAGCGGTAGCGGCGCAGCCGCTGCGCAAGGTGGCGCGGGTTCGATCCCCGCACAGTGCAAGTATTTGTATGCATGAATATGAATATTTGTACTGGTCTGGTCGTGCCTCGGAAAGCACGTTAAGCCGTTGGTCCCGGTTGCCCTACGAACATCTTGTGGCAGTCGTTACAGGTTGTTGGAGCCCTCAAAAGTCCTACAATTGGTCTAACTGCAAGGCTTCGATGTCGCCTTCGGGTTGTGGAGGTCAGACGGCAGTCGCTTCATGGAAAATGTCGAAGTTTAGCCATATCAGCAGTTGGACTGGTAAAGCGAACCCCAGACTCCAAAGTTGAAAAAGGCTTCGGATGCGACTGGGATTAACACTGGGATGATGATGGATCTTCGGACAAAGGTCTGTATAGTCGGAGGATCTTTGTTTACATGTCATACTTCCTAGGACCCGTTACGTCATCGCTTTGAACTAATTTGTGTACATTAATGCAGCATCAGATTTTAGTCCCCTGGCGAAGACAGTTATTCACACAGACAGTTATTTCTTAGAAAATCGCAATTTCTACGCCAACTTTTACTACGGCGACTTTTTTTTAATCAACCGACTAAAAGTTTATGGGGATTTGCACTCTGATTGCGTAACATGAAGCATATTGCTTGTTAAGTTCTTATCAAAATTTATTTGCTTATCAACATAAACAACGCAATGTTGAACTGTAAAAATGAAACCCATTGCTACTGATAGTGTAATAAGCAATTACCCTGTGCTAAACAATCTCAAACCTCTAATTATAGTTTCGTAATCCAGATCTCTCGTTTTCTAAGATTCTTTCTTTCAGACTCCATGTAACTCTAGCATATTCATCATTCTCCTGCCCTTATCCCAATTTATTTGGGGTCGGCGCAACATGTCTTTTTCTTCCATGCATCCCTATCAGAAACCATCTCGGCAGTCACCCCATTCTTAGCCATATCATCCTTCACACATTCCATCCATCGTTTCTTTGGTCTACCCCTACTCTTATAGCCATCAACATTCATAATTAAGACTCTCCTCACGACATTCTCCTCAGTTCTCCGTAACACATGCCCGTACCATGACAACCGATTTCCACACAACTTTTCAGCTACCGGTGCCGCTTTCAGACTTCCTCTTATGTACTCATTTCTTATTCTATCCATTCGTGTAACACCACACATCCCTCTTAGCATTCTCATCTCGGCTGCATGCAATTGCCTTCATTCATCCCTTTCGTAGCCCAACATTCTGATCCATACAAGACAGCAGGTCGGATCATGGTTTTATATATTTTCCCCTTAAGTTTAAGGGGGATGCGGGAGTCGCAGATTGTTCCCGTGACCTGCCGCCATTTCATCCACCCAGTGTTAATTCTGTGCTTAACCGTCCGATCTATTTCGCCATCGCTTTGCACGAGTGAACCGAGATACCGAAAGTCGGAGCAGATTGGTAGGAGTGCGCCATCAAGCGCTATGGCCTCAGAAGTGGAGAGACCGCCGAAATCGCAGAACATATATTCGGTTTTGGTTCTGCTGATTTTCAAGCCAACATTCTCCAGCTTCTGTTGCCATTTCTCCAATCTGCTCTGGATCTCAGGTCCATCTTCACCGACGAGAACAATGTCATCGACGAACAGCATGCACCAGGGTGCCTCCTCCTGGATGTCCGACGTAAGAGCGTCCATAATCAACAGGAAGAGGTACGGACTTAAAGCCGATCCCTGGTGCAAGCCTACCACCACACTGAACTCGTCGGTATTGCCAGCAGCCGACCGGACGTAGGTACGAGATCGACTGTACATAGCACGAATTAACTCTACATACTTCCCTGGCAAACCTTTCTCTTTCAGGGCCCACCACAGCACATCACGAGGTACCCTATCATACGCTTTCTCCAGATCAATGAACATCATGTGCAAGTTCTTGTGTGCACGTCTGTACTTCTCGCACACTTGGCGGAGTGCAAAAGTGGCGTCCATTGTTCCTCGACCTGGCATAAACCCAAACTGGTTTGGGGTAATCTCGCTCTCCTCTCGCAATCTTTTCTCAATCACTTTCTCCCATACCTTCATACTATGTGACATGAGCTTTATCCCTCGATAGTTGTTACAGTCCTTTACATCACCTTTATTCTTAAAGATGGGCACTAGTGAACTATTGCACCATTCTTGTGGGATCTCTCCTTCATGCAACAACTTATTGAAGAATAAAGTCAGCCACATACATCCATCTCCTTTTAAACACTTCCATACTTCTACTGGTATATCATCTGGGCCCATAGCTTTTCCATTTTTCATACCTTGAACTGCCATTCTTACTTCATCCATGCTAATTTCTCTTACTAAACCCATATTCTCTTGTACCTCTTTGAGCACGCCACTCCATTTATTCTCTTCGTTCATTAGCTTTTCAAAATAAACCTTCCATCGCTCTTTTATTTCGTCATCCCTGGACAGAACCTTACCAGCATCGTCTTTCATACATTTGATATTACTTATATCTCTCGTTCTCCTTTCTCTTGCTTTTGTAATCCGGTAGAGCTCCTTCTGGCCTCTAGGGCTGTCCAGTGAGTCATACAACTTCTCCTGCGCCTTAGCCCTCGAAACTGCTACCGCCTTTTTTGCCTTCCTCTTCCATTCATTATAAATTTTCATCTTGTCCTCTTTTAAACTATCATTCCCGTTTTCTACACCTTGCCATTCTTTAAAAGCTATTTTCTTTTCTTTGAGTATCTTTTGCACATCTTCATTCCACCACCATGTATCCTTTTCTATCACACCTTTCCCTTTGGATTCTCCAAACACATCTTTAGCTACTCTCCTTATACAGTCCGCCATCTCTTTCCAACATTCATTCACAGATTTTCCTTCCATATCCCCCATTTCAATCATCTTATCTACCACTTGGCTCTTAAACACACTAGCATATTCCTCTTTTTCTATCATACGCCATCTAGTTCTGGGCGATGGCCGTTCCTTGTTCTTTCTGGATGAGACACTGACTTTTACGTCCATTATCAATAGTCTATGTTGTGAGACTAAGTCTTCACCTGGTAGCACTTTACAGTTTTTGACACTTTTAAGACTGTTTCGTCTTACTAAAAAGTAATCGATTTGTGTCGCGTGGCGGCCGCTTTTATAGCTTATGAGATGCTCATTTTGTTTTTTGAACCACGTATTTGTTATTGCCAGGTTAAAGGCCGTAGCAGCTTGCAGTAGTGTCTCACCATCAGTGTTACGGTCTCCGTATCCCCAAACGCCATGCACTCTTTCATACCCATCCTTCTGCTTTCCCACATGCCCGTTAAAGTCACCCCCAACATACACTTCTTCACTATCTTGCACATCCATCATCACACAGTCGAAGTCCTTCCAGAACTTCTCTTTTATACTTTCCTCACACCCTGACTGGGGTGCGTACACACTAACTATATTAACAACCATACTCTCCACAATCACTTTAACAGCTATCACTCTATCACTCACTCTTTTAACGTCCACTACACATTCTTTCAAATGACTATCTAAAACTATACCCACACCATTTCGCTTACCATCGCTTCCACAGTAATAGAACTTATATCCTTCTCCTATCTCTCTTGCCTTCGCACCTTTCCACTTCGTTTCTTGCAGACACGCAATGTTCACCCGTCGCCTTTTTAAAACATCTGCTAGTTCCCTTCCTCTTCCAGTCATTGTACCTACATTCCAGCTCGCACATCTCAATTTTACTTCTCTCACATTCCGAGCTTGCCTCTTACGTCGCACCCGCCCGTTCTGGTGCGACAACCCTTGTCCATTTCCCACAGAAGCCGGGTGCTGCCCCTGCGCGTCGCCTGTGGGGTACGCCCTAGCCCTATCGCGCATCCTATTTTTTTCCCTTCATGTTACTTGGGGTTTTGGCAAAGTTTTACAGTCGGCCGCCAGCCTGACACCAACCCTCCTTGGGAATGCTCTTGTTGGTGGTTTACCCGCCACCGCGCGGAAGTTAAATGGACATCCCGCCATTTGTCGGTCGTCAGAGCCTCGTTAGTGAGCAGCAGGGTGCACCGCGTGCAGGTGAGGTTGACGTTTGGGGAGTCTGGTTGTTGTGCGCTCCCCCTTACACCCCTAACTCTAACTCTCTAACTCTAGCATATTGTACGCTAAAATTCGGATTTACTTTTATTTTTTTATTCATCATTTACGAATTATTGTTAAAATATTGTTGCTCACGAACATGGACATGGACAATAGGAAATTAATGTCTAATGCCCATGTTGTACCGACTTCTATATAGATTGGAGATTATTCTCGAACTTGTTGACAGTTACGTATACCTGGGACAAACTAAGTTAGGTAGGTCCAACTTCGAGAAAGAGGTCAATCGTCGAATCTAAGCCAGTTGGATTGCTTTCGGAAAGCTACATAGAATCTTCTAGTCCGAAATAGCGCAGTGTCTCAAGACAAAAGTCTTCGACCCGTGTATGTTGCCAGTGATGACATATGGAACTGAGACGTGGTCGCTCACAATGGGCCTTATAAGAAAGCTCAAAGTCACTTAAAGTGCAATCGTGAGGAAACCGCCGGAAACTGCCGCAGGAGGGAGGCGCAGGACCGGTCGTCGTGGAGATCCTTGAGGGAGACCTATGTCCAGCAGTGGACGTCTTTCAGCTGAAATGATGATGATGATGATGTGACTCACAAAGTATTGTTTATAAACGCACCCACGATACAGAAGTCATCATCATCATCTCAGCGTTAATCCCAGTCGCATCCGAAGCTTTTTCAGCTTTGGAGTCTGGGGTCCGCTTTACCAGTCTAATCGCTAATTTTGGCTAAACTGCGATATTTTCCGTGAAGCGACTGCCGTCTAACCTTCATTGAAGCATTGCAGTTAGACTAATTGTTGAACTATTGAGGGCTCCAACAACCCGTAACGATTACCTGTTGGGCAATATCTTAATAAATAAAAGAATCTAGATGCCTTTATACATAGAAAAATTTGCCACTGATACCACTTAAGCAAAGCCACTACACTTTTTCAAAGCAAACACACTGCGAGACCATTTAAAAGTTTTCTACTACAGTACTACAGTTTGTGGGCCGAATTAATAAAAAAAATATATCAGAAAGATAAGCTTCCTATTGACTTCATTTATTTATCTTTCAGTGTGATCACGACATTAAACTACAATCATTTATTCCATTTATAGCATTGACAATTGCAATCAATTGCCATTGTAGGAATGTTTCCCATTTCGTTTGAAATTTGTAGAGGACCAATTTACGCATCGATGTCATCAATCATATGAATATTGACAGACGTTATCGATCGTTTGGCGGTTACCAATGGGTATATAAAAATCCATACGTAATAAAAAAAATGTAAAACGAAAATTGTTTCCAACTTCGCAACGAATAATGTTTAGAAATTCCAAAGATTTAATTACAGATACAAGCAAATTGCTGGTTTTATAGCCCAGTACTACGTTTTAACGACTTGACAAGCTGGTTGGGGCTCATTGCAAATGAATTGGGGAAGATTTTGAGCTTGTTGGAATATCTAATTCTTTTTGTTTGGTATTATGTTGCTGGCGAAAGTTACAATATAAAATGTAATGTTAGAATATTTTGAATACTACCTAAATATCAATTTGCAATTGCTTAGAGTACTGGGGAAAGGCAATCTTCCCGTCTAATTATAATTTAAGAAAGGCCTGAGTCTAGTAACGCAAATATTCAGAGTTTTCGTATCATGACATGAATATCGATCACGGAAAAAATACGGGTAAGGTTTTGATTCTTTTGTATGTAATTTTTAGAATAAATAATGTGTTAGTTGGTTGTTTCCGCTCTGAAGTCAGTCGTTGTCCGGTTTTGACAGCAAAACGAATGCTTGTATCTAATTGGTTCAGTCTAGAATGGCCGGAGTCATAGCTGACTTCACAACGGTAATAGTCAACTGGGGGGTAGAATAAGGTAGGAAACTGAAAAAGGGGGACACTTGGTTTGCGACCATGGAACGACTCGGTTGTCTTACATTGTTAAAAAGTAATTTATGTAATATAATTGGATGGTTATTGGATAATATGTGATTTTATAAGTGGATGATTGTGGTGTTAATATAATACAGCGGAGTGTTGGATATTGTTGAAGTTTCCTTCGAATTGAGTTCTTTCCTTCTGAGGTATACTTATAATACATATATGTTAACGCTGGCTGCAAACTGTCTCTTTACTAAATTCAGAAATGAGCAGATCCGCAGAAATCGCTCTACGAGTCGCTAAAATTAAGTGGCAGTGGGCGGGACACATTTCTCGTAGAACCGATGGCTGATGGAACAGTAAGGTTCAGGAGTGGCGGCCACGTACCGGAAGTCGCAGCGTAGGGAGACCCCAACAAGGTGGACCGATGACCTGGTGAAGGTCACAAGAAGCCGATATATGTAGACAGCTCAAGACCAGTCATTGTGGAAAGCCTTCGGAGAAGCCTTTGTCCAGTAGTGGATCTCTATAGGCTGAAGAAGAAGAAGGGTGGGGCACATTGCTCGTAGAACCGATGGCCGATGGGGCAGAAAGGTTCTGGAGTGACGGCCACGTACTGGAAGACACAGCGTAAGCGGGCCCCCAACAAAGTGGACCAATGACCTGTTGAAGGTCGCAGGAAGCCGATAGATGCGAGCAGCACAAGACCGGTCATTGTGGAAAGCCTTCGGAGAAGCCTTGCCCATCAGTGGACTTCTATAGGCTGAAGAAGGGATGCCAAGTTCGATCTAAATCCAAACAAACAAAACTGCACAAACATTCGTCTACCTGTCCAAACTTCCGCATCATGATATTAGTAGCATTAGTAGGAGTAGAAAATAGAATAGAATAGTAGGATAATAATAAGTTTCATAAAAGGCGTCAGTTCAACAACGGTTATTAAAGTAAAACAGATTTATCCACTTTCTTCAGTCTTGTTCTGGTGTTGGAATTCAAAAAACAGGTCAAACAACCAAATTAAAAAAAAGTTCGGTTATCTAAGTTATAGTTAACCGAACTTTTTTAAATTTGGTTTTGTATAAATCGTAGTATTGAAACTAAACTTTCTCATAACAACTGAGTATTTATTATTCAAGAACTTTATCCTATATTAACTGAATGGTAAACTCCAGCACAATACGCTGTTCGCATTTTGTATTAACCACAGCGTTAAGGCAGACTATGCACGACACGGTGATAAGAGAACTAACTAAGTCACCAAAACACTTGCATATATTTCTTTAAAGAAAGTTGTAAAAGGCTTTGGAAAAGGATCTAAGGAACTTGGATGCCCAGCTTACCCCCTGGAAGCCTTAGCTGGGAAGTCTTAGCCCCTTTGAAGTTTAACAAAAAAATTACACTTAAAAACAACAAGACTTTGCTTTCTAATACAAATATGATACTAAAATATTCGCCATCTGGATAGCTCTGAAAATATTTAATAAGAAGCACTACTTTTTAATTACTACCCCACTGAGGAAAGTTTTATAAACTAAATATAAGCTTCTCTCATGAATCGGTACAAATTAGCTGTCTTCAGTCTTCATATCCAAAGGTACAGTTATTGGGATAGACAGCCTCATTTTCTAATAGTGGATACGCACGCGTTGGAAACTCCCGAATTATTTCTACATGAAAATTGTTTGAGAGTTTAGCTTGAGGAAATCAGTTTTTAATATTTTTTCAGCATTATCTTCAACAATAAAAATGAACATGAACAATATAACAATTACACACCAAACTACTCTTAGTAGTCTTTCCATTAGGCAAATTGTGACTATGATCCCTTACGCCTACTTCGTTGGAAAATAACACATATCTGTTATTAGCATCGCCTTACAATATAAGGAAAACATGTAATATGTTATTCCCACAAGATATAACTGTAGCGACAAAACAGACGTCATTACTCGTAGCATGGCTACGTGGCTACGGCGTAGGCCGCGCTATATTTGCCGTAGCAAACAGACGGGAATAGAAGGCAAATAGATTTTTTGCACTTTGTTTACTTACTTACACCTTGGCGGAGATTCATTTCATATTGGATAAGCAAAGGGAAACTGCTGAAGGAAATTTAGGTAGGAAAGATACAATCTTAGCAGAAGAAGTTACAAATATTTAAACATATTATCGTTGTGGTTGCAAGAAAAGATAGTATTTTACTCCGATACAGTCAAAGTATACCAACACACGTTGTTGACATAAACAACGGGCTTTTATGGCTCAACGGGTCACAGGTGTAGCGTTGTGAACAAGGTGAACGTGTTAATCCATACTATTATTATAAATGCGAAAGTAACTCTGTCTGTCTGTCTGTTACGCTTTCCCGCTTAATCTTCTCGACCGATTTTGATGAAATTTGGCACAGACAATCTTTAGACCCTGAGAAAGGATATAGGCTACCTTTTATTGAAAAAAAAAATGATATTCCCGAAGGAAATCTAAAAAGCGCGATATAACCGAATTCCACGCGGGCGAAGCCGCGGGCGGAAAGCCAGTAATTCTATAAATAAGTAGTTCTATTTGTCACAACAAAAGCAAACGCGATCGAGCACAGACAAATTTGTGAAATGAAAATTGGCATAAATATGTCTAAGAAAGTAGAAAGTGCTGAAAGCGTTTTGTTGTTTAATATCCCACATCAACTACAATTATCCAAATCTATATCTATACTAATATATAAAGCTAAAGAGTTTGTTTGTTTGTTTGTTTGTTCGTTCGCGCTAATCTCGGGAACTACTGGTCCGATTTGAAAAATTCTTTTTGCGTTGCATAGCCCATTAATCCAGGAAGGCTTTAGGCTAACATCACGCTGCGACCAATAGGAGCGGAGGATAACTAACTCCACGCAAACGAAGTCTCGTAGAAATGTGAACATTACAATATGTTTTTATATCGAGAAAATATTAGAAATTTACGTTATGTTCCACAATATACTTACAAGCGAAATAATCCGCTATTATCCTCTTCACAGTACCATCACACATGTATGCTTGTATATACAACATCACATGTAATCAAATATTGACTTTGATAAGGTGTTAGAATAGAATAGAATACTCTTCATTATGTACACCATATAGATTACAGAAACATATCTGTACTAATATATAATCTGAAGAGTTTGTTTGTTTTTTTGAACGCGCTAGTCTCAGGAACAACTGGTCCGATTTGAAAAATTTATTTGTGTTGGATAGCCCATTAATACAGGAAGGCTTTAAGCTATATAACATCAAGCTGCGGTCAATAAGAGCGGAGCATAACTAAGTTAGTAAATATAAAGATTTTACAAAGGGTAACACAATGGGTGGTCTTATCGCTATGAGCGATCTTTTACAGTCAACCTTTGGATGGAATACTAAGGGGAAAGAGAGAGAAATAATATAGTACACTGTAAATAATACACTGTAAATAGTACACTGTAAATAATACACTGTAAATAATACCCTTATTTACAAAATTGTAAAGCCGATATGACTGTGCCCTTCTTTTTTTTCTTGGTAGTACTTCTGTTAGAGCTATCGTGGTCCCTATATAAGGACGACAGCAGGTCAAGCTACCCGAAACTGTCAAATATTCCCAATCAGCCTGGAACCGTAATGCTTTAGCGATAAAGTTGATAGTCTAATAAAGAAATTTGACAGATTGTAGTAGCTTGATGTGTTGTCATCTGTGCCTAGTTTCTTGTCGAGGGCTGACGTAGTTCACCTCAAGATTTCCCGACACTTATGCCGATTTCTGGTGTTTTTGTGCGCTCATACAAGATATCGCCCACAGCGTATTTAATTTGGTTAGTTCATCTCATAAGTACGCGTTCGCAAGGTCTACCTCCTTCTACTTTACCCTGCACGATAAAGCGCTCTATAGATATCTTTTTTCATAACGTCTCACAACCTATATGGATGCGTCCCGGAATTTAACTACGTATTTAGCAATATCACTGTGATGTATAGATATTACAATTAAAATGTGCTCCTGCGACACCCGGCGGTGGGAGGCATTACGTTGCCGGCAGTCCCAGCGAATGGACGTGTCGCGCCGCACTAAGTGATTGATTTCTGTGTTTTATTTCTAAACCACCCGACCCAATCGCAAGACATAACATTGGCGACGAGGATAAAGAACGTGAGTAAAATACGCAATATATAATGAGACTACAAAGATGAACGAGAATATCAGTTGAAAAATCATAATTTTACATTTCAAAATGAAGGAAAGGCATATAACATGCTTAATATCATTAAGAAACGAATGATTTATGTTTTTTGAAAATAAAAACGAGGTAAATAAATATTTGCTAAATTCTATAAATCATTATATTAATTTTATATAAACAAACTGATACCTTCGATTATATTAAGTAGTCTTTAAAGGCAGTGCCAGTTAACGCTTACCAATATAAATGTCCCGTTGTTGTGTAGTTGGTTGATTTTTTTTAATACCTATATATTTTTACAAATACCGCACACTCACAGTAAGCCATCATAAAACAGTCAACGGACTTAAATATAACCTACGATCCGGACGAAGCGTTTCACCGCTTTTTTATACCGCGTACATCGCGGGACGGGAACAATTTGCTAGCAGCGGTGTTTCCGTCGGACTACAATCTTGAGTGCCTTCAAGGCAAGAGTGAATAGGCTCTTAATAAACTAGTGCGTTTTGCCATCATCGATTGCGTCACTGCTTACCTACCATCAGGCGGGATTGCGGTCAAGCACTAGTTTAAATTTATAAATTAAAAAAAACTTTTTAGGGTAAATAGTAAATATCAACGTATTATGCAGATCATTTCCAATTCTTTAAGGTTATCATTCTGACTTGTCATATTTATTCTGTTTATACATACCTACCGCTATGATTAAATATTTCTTTGGCTTTTTGCTATTATTTCTATTGCTCATTGTGCTACTATGTTATTGTTCATTACAACTACACAACAACAACAACAAAAACAAAAAAATATTGCCTGTAAGCGTTAGCCAAGTCGGGAATCAATCACAAAGCAAACAATTCCAATGGGTAAACACCCATGAAGCTCATAAACTGGTATAAACTTATGCTAGTTATGCAGTTATAATAATTATATATATTAACAAAATTTCCAATGAGTGAAAACTCAACAAGTTCATACAATGGTATAACCACTGTATGCAATTATAATAATTATTATAACAAAATTTCCAATGAGTGAATACTCATCAAGTTCATACAATGGTATAACCAGGTTTGCAATTATAATAATTGTACATATTAACAAAATTCCCAATGAGTGAAAACTCATCAAGTTCATACAATGGTACATCTAGTGTATGCAAATATAATAATTATTACAACAAAATTTCCAATGAGTGAAAA
>JADWQK010001120.1:0-78404 GCA_017933935.1 Sesamia nonagrioides | reverse complement strand
TCCGTTCTTGAGTTATAAAATTACAAAGAAAGTGGCATTACTTTTTATATATATAGATATACAGACGACAACACATCTAGCTAGTACACTCCGTCAGATTACCTTATCAGATTTTCAAGTTTATCTCTAAAGCATTAAGGCTCAAGGTAGACTGAGAATATTTGACAGTTTCGGGTACCTATCTTGACCTGCTGTGTCGTCTGTACAGCAAACAATATTGAAATTATATTGAACGTTAGCTACTTTTGCTACTTCGTAGCTGTTTTAAACTTACTTTGACAGAACTTTTTAGTAATAAATTAGCATATTACTCTTACACGTCCTCGTATTTCGTAACGGAGAGAAACTTCTTAAAAACGAGTGAAGGGAAAGTTCTAAAGAAAACAAGAAGAAAAATCATGAAGTTTTGAAACCGCGCCCGCAATTCAAATAAAAAAAAAATCTGAAGGTAAACCGCGAATGTAACTTTACGTTATGAATTTATGTGTTTTATACCGCGGCCGCGAGCTACACGCTCAAGCGACACCCGTCTTGCTAACACGGCGCAACTGAGGAAAAACAAAAAAGAAATTAATTACAGAACGCCCTATGTCAAGTGTCACAAGTCATATGTATAGAGATACAAGTCATATGAAACAGGACATCTTATCTTATGTATAAAATTCTCGTCTTATATATAAAATTCTCGTGTCACAGTTTTCGTTCCCATACTCCTCCGAAACGGCTCGACCGATTCTCATTAAATTTTGTTAGCGTATTGAGTTGGTCTGAGAATGGGCCAACATCTATTTTTCATCCCCCTAAATGTTAGGGGTTGTCGACCCCTAAATATTTTTTTTAATGTTTTTGACAAAATTTTTATTTTCAATTTTTTTATGATACAACATACAAAAATACATACAAACCTAAATTTTCACCCTTCTACGATCAACCCTTATTTTTTAATAGCCATTTTAGTAATTTAATCATTTTTCATCTCTGGTCGAAAACTGATCAATCGTCATTTAATTAGTTTTATTCCGGAGGGAAATCTAAAAAAACGCGATATAACCGAATTCCACGCGGGCGTAGCCGCGGGCGGAAAGCTAGTAATATTATATAATAGGGTTTGTGGCGGCAACATTCAAGTGGACTGTATTTAGGACAGAAAAATATTAAAAATTATAAGTAAATATATTATGATAACAAATAATAATTATAATATCTTTTTTCTTACTCCTCCGCTATTCTTTTCTGATTAATTTCGTTGCGGGACTCAAAACAGTTGAATCGGTTCTCCGGGACTCGACAGGCTACATTGCTCGGCGTTTTTCTGGCGGTCTCCACTGTTGATTCTAACTTTCAGGAGTTGCAGTGGGTGGGAAATGTGTGGCGGGTTCACTTCATTTCATTATGAAGCAGGACATAATATTATCTAATAGGGTTTGTGAACACAAACCCTCACACACCAACACAGAAATATATAAGAAATTATAAGTAAATATATGATAGAATGATGCCTTACTTGAATAAAGTTCCAAAAGCGGCAAACCACTTACCTCTAACCTTTGATGCGGAGTTCGCAGACCACCAGACCGAATCACGAGGAGGCGCACATCGACACCATTCACTGACAGACTCCCTAACTTTATTAAATATAAATGTTAAGTCCAAAATTCCCCCAAGGTTACTTTAAATACTTAAAACTAATTACATTTTTGTGGCCGTTAAACGATCGTGGCCATGACTCTCTAGCTTGCCACTTTGAAAGGAAGTGCGTTCGCCACGCCGTTCGTATGTCACTATGGTCGGTTGGCAACACTAGTCTTATAGATCTAGGCCGTGAACAAGTACCTACAGCTGAACACATGCAGTCTTCATCACCAACATGAACAGTTTGTTCAGTTACACAGTTTCCGTTACCATCCCAACGAATATCAACAACGCGTAATTAATGTGATATCATCCCTTCATTAAAAACACAGTCCTAATTAAATTCCAACAACCAAAATATTACAGTCCAACAGCCCAAACCGAGAATGTAATTTTAGGTAGGTAATGTAATTATGTCTTTCGCCATGAGGCTACAAGTCACCCGCTTTAGCGTGACGCGTCATATGACAGTGACTATATAAAAAAAAAATGAAAGATGTTTAAAGCATGCCACGGTTAACCACGACGCAACTTACGTGAAGACATAGAAGAACGCCCGTATCCATAACATCGGCTGCCGGCAGAAGTTACCACCCACCAGACAAAGTCTTGCCGCCAAGCGATTCGTCGTGTTCCGGTATGATGTCTGATGAAGCCGTACGGAGGACGGGTCTGAGCAGTCGTGTTGCGTTGTGTGGCGGGTACGATGCGTCAAATGTTGTTGTGTCGGGAGTTTGGTCGTGGAGAGTCTCCAGATCAATCTCCCTATAGCGCAGCATCGTTTGGTCGTGTTGATCTTGGGTTTTAACATTGCATCACCTTGCTCAACTGCCGTCATCCTTCCTATTCCTAAGTTTTTTAAGTGAATAGGCTTAGTAGACTAGTGCGCTTTCCCATCAACGATTGCATCACTGCTTACCATCAGGCGGGATTGCAGTCAAGCACTAGATTATAATTATTAAAAAAAAATAATGCATGATCTCGACAGTTACTTCTTTCCAGCATCCTAATTGTATAACACGCTATTACTAGCAATTGAAATCATTTTGAAACATATTGCTTATCCATCGCTCCATACCTTCGAAAAATGTGCCTGTCCAACAACGTTAATAACGCAATGAATGTTGTTGAACTGTCAAAATTAAACCCATCTTTTTTTTTTACATATTATAAACAAGCGCTTGACCGCAATCCTGCCTGATGGTAAGCAGTGACGCAATCGTTGATAGTAAAGCGCACTAGTTTATTAAGAGCCTATTCACTCTAGCCTTGAAGACACTCAAATTGTATTCCGACGGAAACACCGCCGCTGGCAAATTGTTCCAGTCCCTCGATGTACGCGGTATAAAGGAGGAGGCGAAACGCTTCATCCGGATCGTAGTGGTGTTAACAACGTAAGGGTGGAAACCAGCCGACGGGTCGTCCGCTGGTGGAACTGAGATGAGGGAATTAAATCATAAAATTCCCTCGCACACTCCCCGAAATGCATCCTATAGAACACCGAAAGGCTGGCTACTCTACGCTTGTGCTGTAGGCGTAGAGTAGCTATGCTACTAATATGTAGTATGTTACGCAATTACCCTACAGGTCGTGAACGGGGCCAAATATGCTTTTTTGGTAGCTAATTTCAACGCAATTACTTACGGTCAGACTAACCAACATGAGTAGAAAATTTGGTATTATCCATACTAATATTATAAATGCGAAAGTAACTCTGTCTGTCTGTCTGTCTATCTGTCTGTCTGTCTGTCTGTCTATCTGTCTGTTACGCTTTCCCGCTTAAACCTCTCAACCGATTTTGATGAAATTTGGCACAGACAATCTTTGGACCCTGAGAAAGAACATAGGCTACCTTTTATCACGGAAAAATATGATGTTCCCGAGGGAAATCTAAAAGCGCGATATAACCGAACCCCACGCGGGCGAAGCCGCGGGCGGAAAGCTAGTTAGATTATATTCGGTAACCGCCCATGTAGCATCCGCAATTTATCGGGGAATGACGTCATTGAAATGTTATAATAATAATATTTATATTTTTAAATGTTTTTTTATATATTTATATAAATATTTAAAAATGTAAATCATATGTATGTAAAATAAATAAACGGAATAATAATAATAAGAAGTCGAGACTCGACCAACACATCAGGAGGCTCTCGTTAAGCAGCTGGATCAAGGGCTTGATTCAGAAAGCGGTACTGCTGGACACGGCTCGCATCGTCAGGAAGTTCCTCTCTCTGGAGCCCTGACCTATCTTGGACCCTGTTCCCGATACCGGTGGGCTACAATCCATACTAGTATTATAAATGCGAAAGTAACGCTGTCTGTCTGTCTGTCTGTCTGTTACGCTTTCCCGCTTAAACCTCTCAACCGATTTTGATGACATTTGGCACAGACAATCTTTAGACCCTGAGAAAGAACATAGGCTACCTTTTATCCCGAAAAAATTTGATGTTCCCGAGGGAAATCTAAAAAGCGCGATATAACCGAACTCCACGCGGGCGAAGCCGCGGGCGGAAAGCTAGTTTTCTATATTTTTAAATGTTTTTTTTATGTATATATTATAAATATTTAAAAATGTAAAATAATATGTACATATAGAAAAATAAAGGGAATAATAATAAAAATGTAAAACAATATGTATGTACAGAAAAATAAAGGGAATAATAATAATAATTTATTTCGGACAGTAGGTATCCATATTCGGTTAGTACTATAAAAATCTTAAGCCTATGTTAGTAGTAATAAAAAGTAAGACAAAATTTTTTGCGAGCTCAGCCAGACACACCTTACTGCCTAACTAGGACCCGCATGAAACTAGGGCATGCAATTAGCGTAATTTTTGTTTTACCGGTAAAAAAACGGTAATTGAAATATTTTTACCGGTAAACCGGTAAAAACGGTAAATTTACATTTTATTTTTTTTCAAAAATATGTAATAGTATGATTGGGTAGTCATAAAGCAGAAAATAAATAATTATACAAGGTACAATTGTAGTGAACATGTTAAATATTGTTTAAAATGAGCATATAAACACAATTTTGAAAACCATGACCTTTCCCTTGGTGCAGTCAAGCGTAAACGTAGCACCTTTATATTAATTTAGACAATTTTCATTTTCAAAACGCAGCCAGCCAACGGATGCTGGTAAATCTACATGAAGCCCGTGGAGGACCCGGAAATACCTCAATATAGCTTGCTAAACCTCCATGCGATCTTTAGTGTCAAGTAGGTATACTGGCTTGCACCAGTTCTCTTTAGCCAAGGCAAGGAGAGCGGAGTGAGTCCCTTGTCAACCGCGACCACATCTCGATGCATTCCCACGTCGGTTTTTAGGAAATATTCCCTGAGACTGCATATCTCGCGATTGTGGAGGGTCATAACATTTAAAAAGCTTCGACCTTCACTTTATCGCGGGGTATACACTCCGATGTCAGTGGGTGATGCAATTGAATTGTAGTTAGCGCCTTACGGACCCTTCTATCCAGCGTGTCGACTTCGGTCTGAGTCCATTTGAGTATGCCGAAAGAGTACATAAAATCGGCATGATCCAACCATTGAAGTCTCGTACCTTATTTCCGCTTGATAGAAGACTATTTTGTACTTTTTTCAGCGACGCGAAGATGAATATGAGATGCGAAGCGTTTCTTCAGCGATTGCTTCATACCAGTAACATTGATACGTTGGGTATCAATGTTACTGGTATGAAGCATTCGACATACCCAATATTTATAGGTTTCAGATGCAAAGAGCACTCTAAGGTTTACGGAACCCGTGAGTTGGGTTCCCATAGATGCCGCAATCTCTCCTCGTTTTACATGCATGACCACACATTTATCCACACAAAATTCCATCCTGATAACGGTAATGAAAGTTTCAGTAATTTTCAGTAGCTCCTTCAGTTGAAATTTGTGGGGAGCAATGAATTTTAAGTCACTCATGTAAAGGAGTGACCACCTCTCCTCAGCCGATAGTCTAGACGTGTATTCTCCAGCAGTGTACTTAGAGGATTCAAGGCTAAGCAAAATCAAAGTGGACTCAAACTATCGCCCTGGAATAGACCTCGCTCGATTCGCTATTCCTATGAATATCTCGATATCCAGGATAGCGAAGGACCGTCATCCATTAGCCATACACGTCATCAGGATGGTGTGCAGAGTTGCATCAACTTTATAGAACTCCATCACCCGCATGAGCCTTGTATGTGGCACCAAGTCATAATAGGCCTTATTATATAATAATAATTATTATTATTCATTTATTTCTCCTCACAATGTTTTGTTTATAGCTAAAACCGTACAATTACTCAGTCTAGTATTTGTTACATATGTGAGGAGCTGGTGTCCGTGAAAGGCAATATCAAAAAAAAAACTATCCAACATGTCGATAGATCCTTTTAGGAACGACGAACTTGTCGGGTAATGGCCATGTTATTAAGGAGTAGCTCCTTAGTACCGCGGGAGCCGCTCCTACATCCATTTTGAGAGGCAGACATGATGAGTTGCTGTCAATATGTTTGTTAATTTTAACTTTAAAATTTGATGTAAGAACTTTAAAGATGGTCGGTAAACAAGTGATCGGCCTATAATTTTTGGGTTCCGCAGTGCTACCTGATTTACGGAGCAGGTGGGTTACTCTAGTTGTTAGGAACTGAGGTAGCGAACCAGACTCAAGCGAGCGTGCAACTTTGAAAACCATTTGATCCAAAAAAGCGATCGACAGGCACCAAACAGATACTGCGCCAGAATGAACATGGCATCGTCATCCAGTAGATAAGTGTCAGCCACCTTGGTCTTGGTCACCTTGGCCCAGTCCCTATAAACCCACTTTTCATTGTTTTGGAAAGTGCGATTCTGGGTGTACCGTACACTTTCTGCTTCAGGAAGTAGATGTGCTTCCTGACACGAGTCGTATAATCCTGTAGGTTGGTATTTGTACCTGAAAACATCCGCCTTACAAAGCGTATCACACTAGGACGAGTATCACATTCCCTGAAGCAGATTAGTTTACCGATAAGTGCTCTGGCCACACCAATACGGCATTCAATCCTGCACTGCCAAGCTAGTAAGACTGGTTACGTTCGTCTAGCTCTGGAGTCATTGGAAAATTTGACATGAGTTCGATAGTCGTTGTACAGTACAGTCACAAACGCTTACGTCAAAGCTACTGTCAAGTGTCAAACATGACATATAATGGAAAGTTTGACGTATGCGTGAATAAATGAACGACGTTGCCCAAAAACATAAAACCGGTAAATTACCGGTTTTGTATTTTTTTTACCGGTAATTTTATAATTGCGAAAATAGGTGATTTACCGGTAAAAATGAAAACCGGTAAACTGGTATTGCATGCCCTACATGAAACACTCTATTATTTTGGAGTCGATTCTATCACCGACCGATGAAAGTAATTAAGTATATAATAATAAGATCTGAAAAAAATCTTTCTTCTTTCTTTTCTTTTCTTTCTTTTTTTTTTCTTTCTTTGACCATAAGGTACGGTTGACAAAACATGCCATTATTCAATCACAAACCAAATGCTAAGATAGAAAAATGTCAAATTTACGTTGTAAATATTGCTATTTACAACGTAAATTTGACATTCTACTTGTTTGTTGGTGTGTTTGTTTTTCTTGTTGTTTTTGTTGAGTTTTATTGTTCAAACTCAACAAAAACAACAAGAAAAACAAA
The DNA here is from genome assembly GCA_017933935.1 of Sesamia nonagrioides. Classification (NCBI taxonomy): domain Eukaryota; kingdom Metazoa; phylum Arthropoda; class Insecta; order Lepidoptera; family Noctuidae; genus Sesamia; species Sesamia nonagrioides. Next base: position 71,081 of record JADWQK010001120.1, on the reverse strand, counting down.
AACAACGACAAAAAAATAAGTAGCTTGGAAAGCGAATCCTGAATTCCTGATCGATGATTTTTTTTTTTGCAGCGCTTACTTCACTGTGTGAGTATAGACAGCGATAGAGAGTGAGTGAGATCGCATGCGACGCCATTTACAGTTTTTTTCTTTATCTGTGCGGGTTATACGTGTGTTTTTAAAGAGAGTTCTTTGACACCGTCTTTGACACAAGTCAAACCCTGTTTCCGAAAAATTTTAATTGCTTGATTTGCCCTCACCCAGTCATGCGAAAATGACAGTCTCCGTGGCGTAGCGGTAGCGGATGCGGCCGCTGCGCAAGGAGGCGCGGGTTCGATCCCCGCGCAGTGCAAATATTTGTATGCATGAATATTAATATTTGCACTTGTCTGATGTCTCGAAAAGCACATTAAGCCGTTGGCCCCGGTTGCCTTACGAATATTTAATGGCAGTCGTTACGGGTTGCTGGAGCCCTCAAAAGACCAACAATTGGTCTAACTGCAATGCTCGATATCGCCTTCGGGTTGTGGAGGTCAGACGGCAGTCGCTTCACGAAGAATATCGAATTTTAGCCAAAATCAGCTGTTAGACTGGTAAAGCGGAGTCCAGGCTCTAAAGCTAAAAAGCTTCGGATGCGACTGGGATTAACGCTGAGATGATGATGATAATTTAGCGGTTTAAATGTTTTCCGCCGTCATCATGTTCATGACATCCACCACTGTGAGCGTTCAAAACCAAAATCAAATCATTTATTTCAAATAAACCAGTTACAGGCACTTTTGAATTGTCAGAAGGTCGGTCAGTCAGTAAGATGAAGCTAGTAGTAGCGTTGTGTACAGACATCGCTCTCCTAGGAAACCAAACAGTTACTTTTTCTCGGTGGTAGGCAACAACATCAGCCGCCGGCATAAGTTACCACCCACCAGACAAAGTCTTGCCGCCAAGCGATTCTTCGTGTTCCGGCATGATGTCTGGTGAAGCCGTACGGAGGACGGGTCTGAGCAGTTGTGTTGCGATGTGTACCGGGTACGATGTGCCTAATGTTGTTGTGTCGGGAGTTTGGTCGTGGAGGGTCTCAAGATCATCCTCTGGCGCAGCATCGTTGGTCGTGTTGTTGGGTTAAACATAGCATCACCTCGCTCAACTGCCGTCTTCGTTCCTAATCACTCAGTTTTTTTGAGTGATAAGGCTTAATAAGCTAGTGCGTTTTACCATCAACGATTGCATCACTGCTTACCATCATACGGGCAGTCAAGCACTAGTTTATAACTAATAATAATAAAAAATAAAAAAAGTTACGCACATTCTATTGCCATTTAACTAACTTTACCAACGCGTACTTAATTTGATATAACATCCCTTTATAAAAAGAAACTCCTAATTAAAATCCAACATCGAAAAAATTACATTCCTAAATTATACATGGTCAAATGAAAAACATTAATTTCAACTCAGTAGTCATACGTTATTTTTTGTTACTCGGAATACCTATATACTTCAAGCTTGGTCCAACGGACACCTTTCATTTGAATGCTAACTTATGTAGGTACGTATCAAAAATTTATAGGTGATATCGTGTATGTAATAATTAATTATACCTACAGAGTTTTCGGGCTCATACTTTGAGCCTGAAAGCTAAATGTTTTCAGGGGTTAGGTGGTCAAAAGCAGCGTTGGCCTGGTGGTATCGGCAGCAACTTATAAGTTGTAGGTTCGAATCCCATTATTTCATCAACCACTGCTCTCAAACCGGTGAAGGGATACATCGTGAGGTAACCGACATGTCCTAGAGCAAAAAATAATATCTAAGAAATGTGACATGGACCAGCTCGCATTGGGCCAGCGTGGTAGACTACGGCTCTACACTCCCTTTCGCCGCACGGAGGTCTATGTCCCAACAGTGGGACCATTATAGGCTGATTATATCTTATGTATATAGGTATGTGTGGTCGATAAGGTACTTGTGGCAAACTGAAGTTGCGGAATATTGCATACAGGTTGGAAAGACTCTGAAAGGACTGTAAGTAAGCATGTATTAAATGTTTTTGCTTTATAGTAAACTAGCTGTTGCCCGCGACTCCGTCCGCGTGGACATCCGTTTAAAGCGCGCGGTGGTTCCCGTAAATTAAAAAGAGCTCATTTGATATAAAAAAGCGCCTGTAAAAATAATGGGAGCAGTATGTAGTACGTCCACGTAAGCTCCAGTTTTCTCAACATTTTTTGTTATTGCTTTGCTCCTATTGGTTATAGCGGGTTGTTATATAGCCTATATCTTTTCTCATGCTCTAGACTATCTGAGTATCAATTTTCGTTACAATCGGTTCGGTAATTTTGGCGAGAAAGCCGGACAGACAGACAGAGACAATTTCGCATTTATAATATTAGAATGGATTATCATGCTATACCGCGAATCCCAAAGGAAAATTAACAAGGATCGCCCTTCAGATTCTAGAATCTCAAGGGCAATCCTAGTAATTTCCAGCGGACGGCCCGTCTTACGGCTGGTTTCCACCCTTACGTTGTTAACACCACTACGATCCGGACGAAGCGTTTCGCCTCCTCCTTTATACCGCGTACATCGAGGGACTGGAATAATTTACCAGCGGCGGTGTTTCCGTCGGACTACAATTTGAGTGTCTTCAAGGCTAGAGTGAATAGGCTCTTAATAAACTAGTGCGCTTTACCATCAACGATTGCGTCACTGCTTACCATCAGGCAGGATTGCGGTCAAGCGGTAGTTTATAATATAAAAAAAAAAAAATTTGAAACCTCATCTCAACGACCAAAAACATGTCAAACAGGTAAAGGAATTTCAGCTGGGAGCTTTCTTAAAATTACAAGAAACTCTGGTGGAATAGAAATAGATCGACTAGCCTTTTTAGCGCCATATAGATCGGCTTTAATGATCAATAATGCAATGATGGGTACCATTTGACCAGAGCCGAGTTCCAAAAACCTATCCAAGTCGAAGCGACACAGCCAATGCTTAACTTATTTATGACGCCAACACTGTGACACTCACCCTTCGGAATTCAGAGTTTTATCCTCATCTCGAAATTGGGGCAAATATTAACGTGAAAATTTTTTTTTGTTTTCTCGAGTGTCTTTGCTATAAATTATTTACAGCTTGGTTTAAAACATTAAATACCAACACAACAAACCATAATATGTTAAGGCACTTTAAGGTAAAAGTCTTAAGCCTCTTTTATTACCTTTTCATTTAAATGTAACAATTTTTCCTAAGTATTTATCTATACTTACTATTAAATAAAGCTGAAGAGTTTGTTTGTTTGTTTGTTTGTTTGTGCGCGCTAATCTCAGGAACTACTGGTCCGATTTGAAAAATTCTTTTTGCGTTGGATAGCCCATTAATCCAGGAAGGCTTTAGGCTACATAGCATCACGCTGCGACCAATAGAAGTTGAGCATAAATAATTCCACGCGAACGAAGTCGCTGGCGGCCGCTAGTTGTCTATACGATACTATAATATATACTAGTCGTGGTGGCCTAGTGGTTAAATCACCAGCCTCTCAAGCATAAGTGCGCGGGTTCGATTCCAGGTCAGGCAAGTACCTATGTAACTTTTCTAAAGTTATATGTACTTTCTAAGTATATCTTGGACACCAATGACTGATTATTAGGTGAAAGAAAACATCTTGAGGAAACCTGGACTTTAAGTCTGAAATCGCAATCCTTCTCTGTATGAGAGGAGACCTGTGCCCAGCAGTGGGATGATAAAAAGGTTGATGATAATGACTATAATATTTCTGAAAATTTGGCCATATTTTTTTTACGTTGGCCCACACTAGGAATTACTCCTGTAGCATGGATGGATTTAAACTTACATACACGAACAACCAGATCTTGAAGAACGACCTGTGGGCCATACAAATTAATTGTTCTGTACGGGAATCGAACCTACACCCTACAGAAAACCTTTGGATGTGTATTTGTGGACCTTTCTCAGAAATCGAGTATTTTAGTCCACCTTCATAAGTTGATGTGCAATAATAAATAAATATAACTAAATAAATAAATAGTAAATAAATATAATAAGTTTATTTCACATTAATTAGCCGACTTCAAAAAAGGAGGTTTTCAATTTGATCCGTATGTATGTAATAATTCCAGAACTGCCCAGTTTTCGTATATGTTAGTCTGATATCAGCGTCTGAACAAATGTGCCAAATTTTATGTATGTTTTTATGTTTGTGCGCGCATATTTCCCGGAACTACAAGTCCGATTTAAATAATTCTTTTTTGTTGTACTAGGTATTGTTCAACTTAGGAAATATTGCAAGTTTCATCAAAATCGGTTCAGTAGTTTTTGAGATAGGGATTTTTTTCGTATTGATGAGAACTTATTCTAATTTTGCTTACATTGCATGTCAAAGAGTCTCCATTTAAGCACAGAAATGCCTGTAGTTGAAGGCTCCACTCTTCCCGTACATTTTAAATAGCAATAAAAAGAGAAATGAGAATAAAAATACATAACAAAATGCGATTAATTGTATGAGTGCTCGTGTAAGTGAGATGTGCGTGCAGCGTGTGTGAGTGTGTGTGCGTGTGTGTGTATAACTAAATAAACGAAATGTTATTCGTTCATTTAATAACCTAAACTAACTGATATAAACACAAGGTACTATATTCACTAAAAGCCTTATACTCAATCACGTCTCTCAGTAATTTAGCTATCTCCTCTTCGATATTACATGCCTATCTAACTATGTTTCAACCTGGATTACTGACTTAGACTGAGCTCCGGCGATAAAGCGACTACCTAAAACTGTTACATACATCAAACACAGGGTAACGCTTAATCTTCATGTATTTTTACTGATGTAAGTGTGTAAGTGTAAGTATTGGGAGTTTGGGCTAGTTGATTAATTTTAGTTAAGAATACAGGGCTAAAGTACATCGGTGCCACTTCGGTGCCACATCAGTGCCACTTCAGTGCCACTTCGGTGCCACTTAGGTGCCACTTCAGTGCCACTTCGGTGCCACATTGGTACCTTTTCGGTGCCACTTCGGTGCCACTTCGATGCCACTTCGGTGACACTTCGGCGCCACTTCGTTGCCTCTTCAGTGCCTCTTCGGTACCTCTTCGACGCCGCTTCGGTACCACTTCAGTGTCACTTCGATGCCTCCTCGATGCCACATCGGTGCCTCTTCGGTTTCACTTCGCTGGCACTTCGGTGCCTCTTCGGTGCGACATTGGTGCCACTTCGGTGCCACTTCAGTGCCACTTCGGTGCCACTTCGGTGCCACTTCGGTGCCACTTCGGTGCCACATCAATGCCACTTCGGTGCCACATCGATGCCACTTCGGTGCCACTTCGGTGCCACTTCGATGCCAGTTCGGTGCTACTTCAGTGACACTTCGATGCCTTTTTGGTGCCACTTCGTTGGCACTTTGGAAAACGATTTCCGGGTTTTGATTTCTGCACCAGAGTCCAACCATAGTCTCATTTATTGACTTTCAAACTTGCTATTGCTTATAATCTCTGTCATTGTGAGCTGTTTCTCTGCAATCTATTCCAGCCGTTCAGTAGTTTTTGCGTGAAAGAGTATTTAGCGCGAGTAGGGCGTGTTGTGTAATTAAAACGCGAATAGGTATAACGTTGTATATTGCACATAAGTCTAGAGTACAATGTATGCTATAAGTTACCTAATTACAAGAGTAGAGACGCGACTATGTTACAATGTAAAATGTCTGACAGTAATGCGTGATCTTATGATATATGTGATAATGTGAGAAAGGGATGTCTTACGAGCTATCCACAAGCTTAAATACTAGACAATAATACAGCTATCTCTAAACCGGAGTGGGGCTGACTGATCGGGCGTTCTTGATGCTGATTTGTTGATCGTGGAAGAACGTGCCGTCTGATTGGCCGGTGGACCGGGGCCGCGCCTTCGGTCCACGTGCAAGGCAGTTCGGTATGGTCAGCGCGCTTTCTCCGGCGGTGCACAATAGGTTGACAGAATCGCGTCGTCCGCGGAACTTTCTCCAACGAACAATGGGTTAACCAACAGATGTCCGACAATGTGCGACACCCTCGCTGAGACGGTCAGGACCCACGCTCTTTGTCTTACATACGCGCTTTGTTTTCCAAGATCCTTGTTCTGGTATGATTTATATGCACCCTTTCGCGGAAGGTCGTCAATCGTTGGGACGTCAATAGTTGGGCAATCCTTTGTGTTATTGTTGTATTGTAGCGACTGCGACCATCGCTACAGTACTCTCCCCCTCACGCGAAATATACGTGGCGTGCAGGCGTCTTAACGATCCTGCCTGACCTAGTACGTTGTTCTCTCGTATGCTGGGCTGGGGGTAGGCTGGATTGCTCGTCTGCGGTTGCTGCAGGTGCTGGAGTCTTGGCTGTGGCTTGCTCGTCTGTGGTAACTGCAGGTGCTTGACTGGTCTCGCTGTTTGTTTGCCTGGGGTCATCTTCTGTGTTGATAGTGTACGCAGGTTTGAGGCGATCGATCGATATGTTGCTTGATCGTCCGGGTAGTTGTATTGTGAAGTACTTTTCCTTGCGTTCGATGATCGGGTATGGACCTTGGTATGGATGCTGCAGAGGTTTGCGAACGGTGTCATCGCGTACAAACACGTGGCTACATGTTTGTAGATCGTTGTGCACGAACATACATCGCTTGTTTGCATGCGATTTGTATGTGGGTGTGAGCTTCGTGATGATGTCGTGCAGGTGATTGACATAGTCGTGGTCCATCTTCGGTGTGACTGGTGTTGGTGATATGAAGTCACCTGGTAGGCGTATAGCTTGACCGTAGGTGAGTTGCGCTGCGCTTGTGTCAGAGTCGGAGCGGATAGCGGCTCTTAGACCCATTAGAACAGTGGGCAACTCGTAGATCCATTTGTTGCTGTTTTCTAGTCTAGCCATGAGTGCGGCTTTCAACGATCTGTGCCAACGCTCGACGATTCCATTACTCTGCGGGTGGTAGGCAGTAGTGCGGGTTCTGTCTGCGCCGAGTAGTTGAGCTAGGTCTTTGAATAGTCGACTTTCAAACTGTCGTCCTTGATCAGTTGTAATTCTTATTGGACAACCGAAACGGGATATCCAGACTTCGTATAGCTTTCTTGCGACGGTTTCAGCGGTTGTCTCTTGAAGTGGTACAGCTTCAGGCCATCGCGTGCACCGGTCGATCATGGTGAGTAAGTATTTGTGTCCACATGCTGATGTAGGTAGCGGACCAACGATATCGATGTGAATGTGTTGAAATCGTTCGCTCGGTGGGAATGTTGCGATGTCGCTGTGATTGTGTCGCTGTATTTTGGAGAGCTGACACGAATTGCATGCTTTGGTCCACTCCCCGATGTCGGTGTTCATTGAGGGCCAAAAGAATCGTTCTTGCATCAGCTTCCGTGTAGCTCGTACTCCGGGATGACTTGGACTGTGCACGGCGTTGAAAGCTGTGCGACGAAAGTCAGCTGTTAGATATGGACGAACATGTGACGTTGATGTTTCGCAGAATATTGGCTTGTTGGTACCAGGTAAGATGATTTTCTTGAGTTGTATGTTGGTCTGCTGAGATAATGCAGGTAAACAACTGTCGTTTTCTTGAGCTTGAGATAACTCGTCGTAGTTGATAGGTGATGGCGTGTCGATTGTCTCGACGCGCGATAGTGCGTCTGCGACAATATTTTGTGCCCCGCTCACGTGTCGGATATCAGTAGTAAACTCGCTAATGAAGAGCAATTGGCGGATTCGGCGTGGTGTGTCGTTATCAGACGGGGGCTTGCGAATTGCGTAAATCAGCGGTTTGTGGTCGGTGTAAATGATGAGTTCTCTGCCTTCAAAGATTTTTCGAAAGTGTTTTATCGCCATGAAAATCGAAAGTAATTCCCTATCATTTGTGCTATATCTCTTTTGTGTTTCGGAGAATTTTTTTGAAAAATATCCGAGTGGCACCCATTGTTTATTGTTACGCAATTGTTGGAGGGATGCGCCGGCGCAGGTAGCCGACGCATCGCAGAACAAAGCGATCTTGTCGTCGGGCGCACTGGATGGGTAAGACAATAACGCAGCATCTATTATGCTCTGTTTGCACAACTCGAAGGCTTTTGTTGACTGGTTGTCCCACGTTACTTCCGTTTTGTCTCGTTTTTTTGAGTTATGAAGAAAGGAGTTTAACGGTGCTTGTATCTCGGCTGCATTCCTAACGCCGTCTCTATAGAAATTTATCATCCCCATAAATCTTCGTAAGTCTTGAATGGTTTTCGGTTTGGGGTATTCTATTATTGCATTGACTTTGTCCTGTAGTGGCTTGATTCCCGCGCTCGATACTTCGTAACCTAGGAACTTGACTGTTTCGCCGCCGAAGACACACTTAGATGGGTTGATAGTGACACCATACGTGTCTAATCGGCGTAAAACTTCCTGCAGATCTGCGATATGGCTTGCTTCACTTTCAGATGCAACGATGACATCATCGATGAATGGGAACGCGTAGTCTATCCCGTTCAGTACTTCGTGTATGAATCGTTGGAATGTCTGTCCAGCATTCTTGAGACCTGGGCACATTCGTGTAAATTCGAATAAACCGAATGGTGTTGTGATCGCTGTCTTCTCGATATCGGGTTCGAAGATCGGCAATTGTGAGTAGGCTCGGTTTAAATCGAGAGTGGAGAAGATTTTCTTGCCGTGAAGCAGGTATGTAAAATCCTTGAGGCGTGGGACTGGGTAGCGATCGGGTTTAGTGACGTCATTGAGTCTCCTGTAGTCTCCACAGATTCGTAAGTCGCCGTTTTTCTTAGGAACGACATGTAGCGGACTGGCCCAAGGGCTTTTGCTTGGTCGGCAAATTCCTTGTTGCATCATGAGCTCGAATTCTTTCTTCACGGGCAGGTAGCGATGTGGAGGAAGCGGTCTGCACTTGCTGTACACTGGTGGACCAGTAGTTTCGATGTGATGTTCTACCCTGTGTTTGGGAGTATCCTTCGTGCATGACGGTCGCAGGATGTCAGGAAACTTACTGAGGAGCTGGTGATACGGCTGTTCCATGTCGATACTTCGAACTGTGGGTTCGGCGGACTGAATGACAGATGCTCTGACGGTCATATTAGTAACTTTGTCGACGAGGCGTCGGCCGGCTATGTCGACAAGAAGTTGATGACGTTTCAGGAAGTCTGCACCGATGATTGGTTTGCTGACCGCAGCGACGATGAATTTCCAGGTGTACGGCCGTCGTAGGTTGAGATCCAGTTGTAAGGTTTTCTCTCCGTACGTTGGGATAATCGTGTTGTTTGCCGCGTACAAACAGAAATCGGTTTGTTTTGCTTTACCGCCTTTGGTTCTCGGTATCACGGAAACGTTTGCGCCGGTATCAATAAGAAATGACAGACGCGAATTCTTATCAGTTATGAATAGGCGGTGAGAAGTGTTGTTCGCGTCAGTTGCCGCCTCAACCGACGCAGGCGTTAGTTTTCCGACTGGGCACTGTTGCAGTCGAAATTGCACGGACGCGTACACTTTCGCGCTTCTTTACCGAACTTGCGATGATAATAACAATTAAGTGATTGCTCTGAATACTTGCGATTGCTATTATCCCGGCTTGCTGAGTGCGGTCTTGAACGCCGTCTGTCGTATGGTCTGTGTGATCTTGGTCTGTGTTCCTGACTGTTCTTGAGTTCAGCTAGCTCCAGAGATAACTGCCTTATTTGTTCGTGTAGGGCAGTCATACCGCTCGTGTGTGTAATCTGCGCGACCTGGTTAGGTAGCGCGATAGTGTCCATGACAGTGTCTGCCATTTGCGACAACTTTTGTAAGTCAGTTATGTCGCTCACGGTGAGAACAGCGCGTACTGAGGGTGGAAGTAACTTGGTCCACATGATGCGCAGTGTGCTGTCGGGTATCTTCTGTCCGGCTAGTTCCCGCATTTTACGTAACAGCTGTGAGGGTTTCTGATCTCCGAGTTCCATCTCATCCATCAGCTTTTGCAGCTTCCGGCTCTCGGACTCTTCGTAGACGCTGATGAGTCTGGCCTTCAGGGTTTCGTACTTGTTTTCAGTGGGCGGTTTAGCGATAATATCACTTACTTGTTGTAGTGCGTCCAGGCATAGTCGTGCGATAGCTGCTTGATAGCGCGCGTCATCGCCTGACTTCTGTGGCGCCATTACTGCTTCGAAGTGCGTGAACCATAGCCTGGGATACGCTGGCCAAAAGTCAGACAGCCGTGCTTGTAGTGTGAGCGTGTCGACTCGCCCTTCTACCTGTGGTGCGTTGCTGGTCGCCATCCTGAAGAAACGCTGCTGTTGTAACGCTACAATACCGCGAATATAGCCTCTTGAAATCCTAGTGGGGAAACCCGCTGGTGGGAAGCCACTAGAATGTGCTAATCACGAGTATCGTCACGTCGGTCTTGAAGTCACGTCGGTTCGTATTACGACGGCTAGACTCGCGCCGGTTAGTCTCACGTCGGTTTTAATCGGTTTTAATCGTCGGGGTCACCACTTTAGCGCGAGTAGGGCGTGTTGTGTAATTAAAACGCGAATAGGTATAACGTTGTATATTGCACATAAGTCTAGAGTACAATGTATGCTATAAGTTACCTAATTACAAGAGTAGAGACGCGACTATGTTACAATATAAAAATGTCTGACAGTAATGCGTGATCTTATGATATATGTGATAATGTGAGAAAGGGATGTCTTACGAGCTATGCACAAGCTTAAATACTAGACAATAATACAGCTATCTCTAAACCGGAGTGGGGCTGACTGATCGGGCGTTCTTGATGCTGATTTGTTGATCGTGGAAGAACGTGCCGTCTGATTGGCCGGCGGACCGGGCCGCGCCTTTGGTGCACGTGCAAGGCGGTTCGTTGTGGTCAGCGCGCTTTCTCCGGCGGTGCACAATAGGTTGACAGAATCGCGTCGTCCGCGGAACTTTCTCCAACGAACAATGGGTTAACCAACAGATGTCCGACAATGTGCGACACCCTCGCTGAGACGGTCAGGACCCACGCTCTTTGTCTTACATACACCTTTGTTTTCCAAGTTCCTTGTTCTGGTATGATTTATTGTGCACCCTTTCGCGGAAGGTCGTCAATCGTTGGGACGTCAATAGTTGCGCAATCCTTTGTGTTATTGTTGTATTGTAGCGACTGCGACCATCGCTACAAGTAACAAACAAACCTCCGTATAAACTTTATATTAAGTAGGATGGGTGTGGATAGTATCTAATATCTAACTCTGTTCTTTCAAATATAGATTTGTTAAGTACACCTAAAAGCAGGCTTTATAGACATAAGCCTGAAAAACAACAGATATCATTACGCAAAGCCTTCCCGCTCTTTGTACGTGGCCTTGCTAATAACAAAGATACCCCCTCACACGGGACCGGAATGGGCCACAGGAGAATATAAGATAATACATTTTGAAGCATGAAATTGGCAAAGGGTTGCCCTTATAAAGCCATTATGTAAAAAACAAATGATAAAATCTTAATATCGAGTGTAAGTGTCAGCTGCTGTGTATTTTCGGTAATTAGAATTTTCAGAGATCCATTCATGAATTCTGAACATGGTTTTGCAGTATGATTCTGTAACTTATGTGAAGTTAGCGCGGAGTGAGCTGTCATTCCAACTATACTAGTGCCAAATTGGATAAAGAATATAAGGTAAACAAACCAACTTAGGGTTATCACAAGTCTTGAGTCATGATTATAGTCTTTTACATGTTAACTATTTATTAACAATAATTATTGTAGCATAGTTTACTAGAATCACTCAAATAACATGCAATTACGAAAAATTATTGAAAAGTCGATATATCCATTTTTCAAAAATGCCTCAAAATGTGTTTTATACCTGGGTATAAAACACATTTTGAGGCATTTATTTTTTTAAATATAAATAATATTTTTATATTAGATGGAAGTAGGATTATTACACGTATGAAAATCATATATCTAGAAAAGGTTCTCAACATCTGCCTTTTAGATGTAAACAAGTTGTTGCCTAGCAACAGTTTGGTCACCTCTATTCTTTATCGAATTTGGCTCAAGTATAAATGCTAGTTAGTGACACTATTGACAGCCAACTCCAAGCTCACTTCAGCTTACATCAGGTGAGTTTTTTAAAGAATCGATCGACTGGGTTCCCTATACATTCTGTGCAATTCCTGTGCTTTTCGAACAAAGCTGACACTAAGACCAAACGAAGTCTGGCGTCAATATGCCTAAGCGCAAACCACCACTCCAAATCTGACAGATTCAATTCCCCTATATTTCAATGCAGCACCCAAATAAAATCCAATAGTCGTGAACAAATATATATTCTATTCCAGCTCCGCTTGTCATGTCTCGTGATATAAGTTAATATCGTTTGACAGACGAGGGGAGGTGCGGTTACAAAGGGTTAACTCGCAGGCTTAACGTCTCATGATTGTACCGACTTTCCCTTTCTCACTCAGCTTATGCTTTTATGCCGTCGTAAATAAGCTAGGTTTTAAAGAGGGTTGTTTAAACTTGATCAGAGGATACAATAAGAATATTAAATTAGTGTAAGTTAAAGTAACTGGAATTTTAAGTGGGAACATAGAAAAACCGCTCTAAACTTTAAACTAAATATAATTCAGTATAAAGAAAAATAAAGATGGAGAAATAGTACGATTCAAGGCACGACTGTGTGCACGAGGGTTCACACAAGTTAAGGGCCTAGATTATAATGAGACCTTTTCCCCCACCAGCAGGTACGATTCCATCAGGGTATTGCTGAGTATTGCTGCTAGAGATGGACCGCAGATCGAGCAATTTGATGTGAAGACAGCATTCCTGTACGGTGAGCTCTCTGAGGACTTATACATGGAGGTTCCAGAGGGATTGAAAACGCAGTCTTCAAAAGTATGTAAGTTAATTAAATCCATATATGGTCTCAAACAATCAGCAAGATGTTGGAATAAGAAATTTTGTTCTTTTCTTGACATTTGTGGTTTTAAAGAATGCCCATCTGATAATTGTGTATTTATAGGATATTTTAAAGATGAGAAAGTAATATTAATTCTTTATGTTGATGATGGATTACTACTATACAAAAGTAAAGTTGTATTATCTGAAATTGTGAATATCCTTCAACAAAGTTTGATATTAAAAATTTTAAATGTTGAGTCATTTATTAGTATAGAAATAAATAGAGAGAAAGGATGTATAGAAATAAGTGGAAGACAGTACATAGTACAGTGTCAGATGAAAAAATAGTAATACCCCTACTGATGTAAATGTGCTTGTCTAACAAAATAAGCAATGAACCTATTAATTTCCCCATAGAGAAACAGTGGGAGCGTTGTTGTTCTTGTCATCTGTATCTAGAACTGACATAGCGTAAGGTAATGTTAGTAGATAGACTAATGAATAACCCTGTTTTCCACAGAAGGAACAAGCACATACGTATTAGGTATTAGATATAATTTTATTATAGAGAAAGTTTCAAAGAACATTGTTTTTATTAAATATGTAGAAAGTTCAAATCAAGTAGCAGATTTCTTAACCAAAGCTTTACCTGTCAATAGGTTTAATGCAAATAGAGATGAGGATCTTGAGAAACGTTCCATGCGGCTAATGTTTGATTTAAACTTTGAGTGATTTTGTGTAGAAATAAATAGAAGATTATTTTGTGGAAATTGTCTACACATAAGTAAGTTGAATTGTAATGTTTTATTTACCTTATAAATTTAAGTGGAAGTGTTGAATAAATAAATTTATAAAGTAGTTTCGATTATAAAAGTTTAAGTTTAAGCTTTATGCCACAGTGCCGCTAGCAGTCTAGATATGTAGACTCTTTTATAATATTTGAATTCATGTTCTCTCTGATTGACGGCGTTGACTTGGTAACTTGTGTGCGGTGCAAATAATAAATGTTTTACTTTTATTAATTTTATCTCAGTCTTCTTATTCTTCTTCCCAACCCCCTATTTTCTCCCCTCCTGTCTCTTATAAAAAAACTTTCTCTTCTACTCCTAAACCTAGAGCTCCTCTAGGCAAGTCTTATGACAGGGCCTCGCATAATGCTATCGTTGCTGAGGTTCCTTCTCCATTACCAAATGGTTTCTCTCTTTGTTCGCAAAATTCTCCTCCCTCAAAATCTCCACAAGAAGACAGCCTCTTAGAGTTACTTCTATCCCTTTTGATTAGTTTAGTTTCCCGTGATAATTCCACGTTACCGCCCCACGTTGCCCATAAACTTTCCCTGCTCCTCTCTAATAATAATAATGGACCTAGTCTCCACACTTCAGTGGAACTCTCAAAGCCTTCGGCCGAAGAAGCCTGAACTTTTATTTTTAATTAATAAATTTCACCCCTCTGTCATCGCCATTTCAGAGACTTGGTTGGTGCCTGGTTCTCGCTTTCGGGTCCCAGGTTACTCCTGTCTTCGTGATGATCGAGCTGACGGATATGCGGGTAGCGCCCTTCTTGTGAGGCGCTCCCTCCCTTTTTCTCTAATATCTCTTCCCCCTTCTTCTCCTGATATTAACATTGTTGCTGTCAGGGCTTTTAATATAACTTTTCTCTCCACGTACATTCCTCATCCTCATTCCAGATTAATTCCTGACCTGCTTTGTATTTTTTCTTCACTTCCATCTCCAATCTTTTTTATGGGTGATTTAAATGCTCACCATCGTTCATGGGGTTCGAGCCATGACGATAACTTTGGTCGTGCCCTCCTTGAAATTTTTGATGAAGTTAACTTATGTGTCATTAACAATGGTTCGCCCACTAGGAGGGTTCGCCCTTCACAAAATCCAATCTCGGCTGTGGATATTACAGCATGTTCTGCCTCTCTTGCCCCCATTCTTTCCTGGAGTATCCTGCCTCATTGTTATGGTAGTGATCACTACCCTATTATTGTATCTATCTCCGATAGAGTAGTACCTGCCCGTAATTTTAATCCCACTTTTAAATATATATTAAAAGATGCAAAATGGTCTTCTTACTCCGACTCTCTTGAAAACAACTTGCTTTCTCTTCCCCCCCCTAACAGTAACAATCTCGTTGAGTGCTATTCGAAATTTGTAGATTCAATTATTTCAAGTGCTGATGACAATTTTCCTTATAAAAAACCTCACAGGTTCAAAGTCTCGACTCCTTGGTGGGACTCAGACTGTACTTCGGTTGTCAAGGAAAGAAAATTAGCAGAAGTGCAGTATTCCAATTCTATGACTCTTCCAAATTTTTTAGTGTACCAAAGAAGAGCAGCCTTTGCTAAAAGGACTCTCCAAAAAGAAAAAAGAAGGTTGGCTTCGCTATTGCCAAAGCCTATCTCCCTGTTCCCCTTCTTCCCTAGTATGGAGGCAAATCAAAAGATACCGAGGCTCCTTCAATTCTGTTGATATATCAGCCAATGATCCTTCTTCCTGGATTGAAGCTTTCTCGGACAAACTGTCTCCTCCTTCAGTTCCTAGTTTGAACTCCTTTCCCTCTTCTCCGTGTTTCCTTGCTTCCGAAAATAATTTCGATGCCCCCTTCTCTTTTTCTGAACTCCGATTGGCTCTTGATGGACTCGTTGATTCCTCTCCTGGTGCAGATGGGATCCCTTACTCTTTTCTGAAAAATGCCTCAAATAGTACAAAGCAATATTACCTCGATCTCTTCAATTACTTTTTTGAATTCGGTTTGGTTCCTCAACAGTGGAAGCACCAGTTAATTATCCCGATCATTAAACCAGGCAAAAACCCGACAGACCCAAACAGCTACAGGCCTATTGCTTTATCGTCTGTTTTGTGTAAGGTTGCAGAGCATATGATGAAACATAGACTTGAGTGGTTGGTGGAGAATAGGAACTTGTTGCCAACATCCCAGTTTGGGTTCAGAAAAGGAATGAGCACAATGGATAGTCTCAGTATATTAATTTCTGATATTCGTATTTCTTCTCTTCGCAAAGAGTTTTTAGTAGGAGCCTTTTTGGATATTACCTCAGCATATGACAATGTTTTGCTCCACGTGCTCAAGGATAAACTCATCCATCAGCTAAATATTCCCGTAAAATTAGTTCGCTTCATTTGCAACTTATTAATGGAGAGAACCATCTCCATTAAAACTCGAGACTCCTCTCTCCCTCCTAAGACTATCTGGAAAGGCTTACCTCAAGGTTCAGTTTTGAGTCCTCTCCTATTCAGCCTTTACACTTTCGATTTACACCTTTCTGTAGATTCATTTTGTCAAATATTGCAATATGCTGATGACATAGCTTTATACTTTTCTGGTAAATCTCTAGATGAGGCTAGTTCCCGTCTAAACTCCGCTCTGGGGTATCTATCCGTTTGGCTTTCACAGCATGGCTTAGCCTTAGCAGCCTCTAAGAGCTCTGTGGTTGTGTTTACAAAAAAAAGATTATTCCTCCTGTTGACATTAAAGTTAACGGCGAAAATATCTCTAGGATGGATAATGTTAAATTTTTAGGAGTTTGGTTAGATGCAAAATTATCCGGTATTCCCCACACTGACTTTGTTTCTCAAAAATGCGAAAGAAACGTTAATGTTCTTCGTTCACTCTCTGGGGTTTGGTGGGGTGCTCACCCGTATACTCAAAAACTAATCTACAACGCTGTAGTTCGTAGTCATTTTGACTATGGCATGTTTTTATTAGACCCTTGTAACAAATCTGGTCTCCAAAAATTCGATAAAATTCAGGCAAAGTGTTTACGTATTATTCTAGGGGCGATGAAGTCGTCCCCAATTAATGCCATGCAAGTTGAGTGTGTTGAACCTCCCCTCTCAATTCGAAGACAATTTTTGGCAAATAGATTTATTTTTAAACTTGTGCAAAATTCTAATCACCCTCTTCTTGGTAAACTGGACCAATTATCATCCATCTTTGACT
Source organism: Sesamia nonagrioides (assembly GCA_017933935.1). Lineage (NCBI taxonomy): Eukaryota > Metazoa > Arthropoda > Insecta > Lepidoptera > Noctuidae > Sesamia > Sesamia nonagrioides. Next base: position 54,242 of record JADWQK010001120.1, on the reverse strand, counting down.
CGTGTCGTCATCGTTCTAATATTGAGCTTCCTTGTCTTCTTCGTGCCTACCTTCAATTCACGCGTCTTCCTAGTCCACTTTTTCAAAACCCCATTTTATATCTATACTCGGTGCCGTATAATGCCCTGGTATTCCAACCAGAGGTCGTTTTGGACTTTGGAATTAGCAAAAATACCCTCGAACCGTATAAGACATTTGTGCAAAAAGTTTCCTCTAATTATAAGAACTGGACTACTTTATTCACTGACGCCTCCAAATCCTCTGATGATAGTCCGGTGGGAGTTGCTGTTTGGATCCCTCATACAAAAATTATTCTAAATTATAAGTGTCCTTCAGTTACATCCGTCTTTACTGGTGAATCGATTGCTATTTTCGAAGCCATTTACTTTGTTTTGTCTCATAAATTGAATAACTCCATAATTTTCTCTGACTCAAAAAGTTGCCTTCAAGCCATTTTAACTAATCCTTTCAGATCTAAGTCGAGATTCCCTATAATTCTTAAAATCAGAGATTTGCTGTTTAAGTGTCATGAACTTGGCATCCATGTCGTCATAGCCTGGATTCCTGGTCATGTCGGTATTCTTGGTAATGAGTCAGCTGACTCTTGCGCCAAAAATGCTGTTCGCACTGGGGCTCTTGCCCACTCTGAAGTTTATTCCCATGATATTTGTACTACTCTTCCTCTGAATTTGTTTAAATCTTGGTCTAAAGTTTGGAAAATCTCTAAGACCGTAAAGGGTAAATTTTATGGAGATATTCAACCTGAAATACCTCACAAACCTTGGTTTTTTAAGTATCAATTGGGCAAAAAATCCACAACCTCAACTATCTGTCGTATACGGTTAAATCATTGTTGCTCTCCCCATTTCTTGGCCAAACTTAGGATTAAGGATAGCTCTCTTTGTGAATGCGGTTTAGATGAAGGAAACGTGGACCATTTATTTTTCTCCTGTCCTAAATTACGCTTCTCCTTTCATGAAATCATTCCCCCTCATATTCCTCGTCCTACCTCGGTCAAATGTCTTCTATCTTTTGTGTTTACGCGTTTTATATTCAAATTAAGCAAATTTATTGAAATTAATAAAATTAAGCTATAACTCTAAGCTGTAACCATTATTATTATTATTTTTTTCTCTCTCTTTCTTCTTCTTCACTGTCCATCGTGAATTCGTGATTTCGTGATATATCGTAAACGTAAAGTCATTTTCGTATCCATAATCTGTGTTCTTCTGTCAATCTGCGAAGAAATATTTTAATTTAACACAACAAGAATTAAATTAATATTATTTTAATTTGCGCTAAATACTCTCCAGCGTTTGATGGTTTATTAATCGTTCGCACGTGTTCTTGGCAAAATTGTGGCGTCTCTCCCACAAAGGCCATTAATCAAGAATTGAATTGAATTGAATTACTTTTATTAAAGAAATCTAACACGTCTTTTTATTGAAATACTGCCTAATTCCAATAGGTTATGGGCCCAGGCACATGATCATTAAATATTTCAATAAAAATTCAAGTTAAGAGCAAGATTGCAACCAATAGAAAAACTGACCTACAATGGAAGTAACAAACGCAATGAAAATTGAGAAGTTTGATGGAAGTAATTTCAAACAATGGAAATTCCAAGTAAAGTGCGCGTTGAGAGCAAAAGGATTAAACATAGAAAAGGCAAGACCAACGGAAACCAGTTCGCAAGTGCAATGGGATAAAGATGACGGTATGGCCATGTTTATTTTAACATCATCCATGGATTTAAACCAGATATCTATTATAGAAAACTGCGAGACTGCTAAACAGGTCATGACAAAATTAGAAGCCGTCTATGAACAGAAATCAGAATATAACAAAATGTTAATTCATGAGCAATTTTATCAATATTCATACAGTACCAGTGATACGATGGCACAGCACGTGTCGAAGGTGGAAAGCTTAGCCTACCTTTATTCGTATCACTTAGTTTGCATAAGCTTGTGTGTTTTTACTTTTTAGTGTTCTGACGCTAACATCTTATTTTTGTCATTTATTTGAACGGTTGTGTATGCTATATTGTTCTTTTATGTGCACTGTTTCTTTTTTTTTTATTTATATTGGGTTAACACTGTTAAAACGGCCCATAATCTACCGCGCGGGCCCAGTGCTACTCTTTGATACCGGATTCTAAGGATCCTCATGATAATTTTCCCGACATTGCTAATTTAGGGTAAAAATTCTATGTAAACAACAAAAGGGAAAGAACCTTATTTTTTCAACAAAATTTTACATCTCAAGCCAAACTACAGTAAACAGCGTTTGGACGACTACAAGTCGAGATTGTCTGGAATAAATTGTGTGCTAGGGCAACAAGTTCCTTTGTGAAGAAGATAATTTGCAATCCTCATCGAGTTGAAAGAATTTAACTGAAAATATTTTCAACATTGTGAACAATTTTCAGGTTCATACACATTCAAAGATTGTATGTTTTAACTAAAAAATCATCAGATTCAATTTATGTTTGAATGTTTCTTTATTTACTTCAACAATAAAGTTTTGTTTTATGTATTATTCAACCTCACAATTTATAAACATATTATTATAGAATATAGGATGACCTAATCGGTCTGCCAGCAACATTTTTTTTTTTAATATTTTTCTTTCTAGTGCTTGACTGCAATCCCGCCTGATGGTAAGCAGTGATGCAGTCATTGATGGTAAAGCGCACCAGTTTATTAAGCATATTCAAATAAAAAACATAGGAATAGGAAGGATGACGACAGTTGAGCGAGGTGACGCAATGTTAAACCCAACAACACGACCAACGATGCTGGGCCAGAGGGAGATTGATCTAGAGACTCCACGACCAAACCTCCGACACAACAACATTTGGTACATCGTACCCGGCACACATCGCAACACAACTGCTCAGATCCGTCCTCCGTACGGCTTCACCAGACATCATGGCCGGAACACGACGAATCGCTTGGCGGCAAGACTTTGTCTGGTGGGTGGTAACTTCTGCCGGCAGCCGATGTTTTGGCCTACCACCGAGAACACTTAATAATTAATACGAAATTATTAAAATGTCGAAGTTTAGCCATATCAGCAGTCGGACTGGTAAAGCGGACCCCAGACTCCAAAGCTGAAAAGGCTTCGGATGCGACTGGGATTAACGCTGGGATGATGATGAATTAATACGAAATTATTCAATAATGTATTTTTAACATGTTATAATAGAAGTTAAGAATCAAAGAAGAGTGGGCACGCCACAATAGCGGCGGTAAGTACCCTCTTTGAGGGTGCCGTGGCACCGGACACGGTTGTTTCAGGAGGTCCTTTTTCCGCATAAGGCTGGAAGAAACAGCAGGGTGTCACCACCGTGTGAATCGCCCTGAGGACACGGTGGAGCATACGGTGAAGGTCTGCCCGGCTTGGGTAGAGCACCGCCATGTCTTCGCGGTGGCGGTCGACGGCGATATCTCGCGTCCAACCCTGATCCAGGCCATGGTCCGGAGCGAGAATGCACGGCTGCCGCCACCTCCTTCTACGAAGCAGTGATGCTAGCAAAAGAGAAGGCGGAGCGCCTGAGGTAGCGGGAATCCCAGCACCCTCACGCCTCTAGCCACCGCAGGGGACCCCCTGGTCGGGAGACAACATCGAGTACCTGGCCGCCGTAGGCGCAGGCAGCCAGTGTTACCAGCGGCAAGCAGTGGGCAGCTCGCCGCCCGGTAAGGACCAGGCCCGAGTCGACGGCGTGTCGTGTTTCACGCGCGCCTCAAAGAGATGAGAGCACATCGTGACGGGGTCTACGAAGACCGATACCTCCTGGGTCAGGGTTGCGGGTTGTTTAAACAAGAAACCGCGGCCCTGGCGCACAGGCAAGTAAAGGAGCACGGGTGGGTTTTAGTCAGTCAAAGTCTGACAGAAGTCATTTGATGATTTCCCATCCAAAACAAAAAAAAAGAGACGAAGAAGAGAGAGAGGATCAGAATACTGTTTTTAATTAAATGTAACTTCGGTTTCGATTTTAATAAATTAATATTTTGCTCAGTAATTAAGAATTCGATAACTGAAGTGTTAATCGAATTTTGTCGCCGACTCTTCGAGGCAGACTAAATTTAGTCTGCCTCGATACGCAACAATAAGTCAAGCCACTAGCTACACACCACCTAGGAAAAGCAAGTAGTAACTGAGCGGCTTTATATAATTATGTAAATAACTTATAAGCAATTTTTTTAAATGTTTGTAGCTAGTATTTGACCGCGATCCCACCTGATGGTAAGATGTGATGTAATCGCTAAAGGTAAAGCGGACTACTTTCTTAAGAGTTCTTCTTTCCCTAGTCGCTCTTGCCTTGAAGCCACTTAAATTGTAATCAGACAGAAAAAAATAATTACTTCAGTTCTTCGATCTACGCGGTATAATGCTAATGTTATTTCGAATGCTTAATTTGTAGAAACACTTGTCGAAAAGACGCACAAAGCGACGACAAGTGTAGAAGGAAAATCACTGAAAAACAAAACATAATGAACCTTTACATAACAATAAACGGATCTGTTGAGGCTTCGTAAGCTCTCGTGATGACGCAATGTTTTGTCCTCAGCTCGGCTGCCGCTTTCAACTCGAAAACTTTATGACACCATTGTTTATCTTATAAATGAATGTTGCCAGAGTTGCCCGTTATTTGCTTTTTTATTATTCAACGCCCTAACAAATAATTAAAATATATTGAGTTAGCTCTCACTTTTTCCCTAGGTAAATTAGTATTCACCCTTTTGTAAATGTCGGCCTTTTGCCTTATATTTCAATTAACGATTTAGTGTGGTAGCATTTTCTTTCCGGCGACTGCGGCCTGTTTGCCAAAGGAAAACATACATTTTCGTTAGGTAATTTATTTAAACATGTGGGGACCAGAAAATCAATATGCTAGGCTACATGGAGGCGTAGCCTGGTGACCTCTAAATTATTAATAAAAAGCTACCAAAGGCTCATGAAACCAAAGTTCTAGACAGTATTAACGACTCAATAGTGTGCCCTCTTTCACGCAAACTTCGAATTAGCTGAATTCATTTACTGCACCTTAACATTTTCAACACTATTATAACGAAAGCTGGTCGGAATTACTCATACGCACTGTAATACATTAAAGGTGCTATTAACGCTTTGAAGGTCACCCAAGGTGATGAAATTAAGGTGTACAATAGCTGTAAGAATGGTGCTATGGAAACGATTGCCATCATTTTAACCATTAATTTGTAGTATTGAACATGGAATTGCTATATACAAAGTATTATTAGCTAAAAATTTTAAGTTACTGTAGGAGGTAAAATGCTGACTAAGCACATTTCCTTATGGCCATGAGAAGTAAAGCCTTACTGATGGTAGAATTGTCATTCACCTCATCAAGAAGGTCTACATATGGGGTTTAATAGTATGTATCTCCTTCTCTTTTAACCCATCCAAAGGTTATCTATAAAAGATCGTTGACTTTTGTATTACTATGTAAACTTGCTATTTTGCTACATAGACAATACTTATGATTTCTTTGTGTAACTGAATTGTTACGAAGATTATTCTATTAAATATGCGATCTTTTTCATCCTTATTAGTTTTACCTTCATGAAGCAGTCAAATTGTTACCCCTAGGGCAAAATGTCATTCACCATAGTTCTCTTCATGTATGTCTTCTAAATAAAAAATGTAAAACAAAACCGTATTTCGACTCGACATGACAGTGATTTTTATCTATCTGTTTGCCTCGTTAGCTTTAGTTATTTGAATAATTTATTTTATTTTTTTATCCAATTTTGTTATTGGTCTGGCTGTTTGTATAGGTGAGTTTCAATTGTTTGTAAATGCACCCACGATACAGGAGTAACTAGTATACTGTATTACAGTATTATGCCTGAGCGCTAGGTGCTCTTCGTTCTCTATCTCAAAAACGATTGACTTTATAAAAAAAACTTTAGAACAACACTTGTCGCAAATTTTATGCTCTACAATTTCATAATAGATGATAACATCATTGTATCAATAGAAACGGAGATAATTGCAAACAACCGATTTTCATGACCTTTGACCTCGAATAACTTACGACGCAGACACGATATAATATGAGACATTTCAGACAACTTTTAGAACGCCAAAATGAAGCTGTATACGAGCCAGCTTATTCTATTATGTTATTTCATTATATTATATTTCCAGCTTATTATCTCAAATTTCGAGATTGACCCCTTTTTTGTCTAAAGTGACTGGGCTATATGCACCGCTTAAAACAAAAACATTTTAAAATGTCCTATAGCAGTTTGTTTTTTTAACGTTCCTAACCCTGATCAATCAGCATTTCACCAGTAGAAATGCTTTAAGTATTCCAACAATTTTCTTTTATTGGTAAGTTCTGCACCAAACGGTGGACGAACGTTGATGGATTATGGCTTAATCGTTCTCATGGAAAGGAGCCCTGTGTTCCGGTAATGGGCCAGGTCAGGTCGGTTACTGATTAAAGATAATATTGATTTATTGACAACTACAGTAACATTATTTTATGAGTGTGTTGAGGTGGGCCTGTTCTTCGGTCAATTTAAAACTGCTGAGTCCTTCGTATTTACATGTTTTTTATTAGCTTCACTTGTATGTTTGCTTGTTTGTTTGTTTGTTTGTCCGTCTCTAACTCTTTGAACTACGAGTGAGCGTCCCATTACTGTAAAATGTCCCACCGTTTCCAATAAGTTTAAAAAAAGAATATTTAACAAATAGGTACTTACTAAAAAAACATGCTTTTAAAAAATTTCAAACTAAAAATGTTAAAATATTTTTTAAAAAAGCGTGAGGCGCTTAATATACAAAAATTATGGCAAAAAGCGCTTCACGCTTTTTTTTAAATTATTTTTTAAAAGCATGGTTTTTTTTTAGTTTTTTAAACTATTTTTTTTTTTTTGTTAAATAGGTTCTAAAACTTATGCTATGTGCTTCAAGCCAATGTCGATTAATGAAGGATAGGCTAATGAGACACATTAGATCTCACAGTATCCTATACAATCATCAGTTTGGATATCAAGTTTCGTTGGCTACCTATGACCTGTCGTTGTGAAAAGCCTTGGGGCAGTCCTTTGACCAACAGTAATCTTATAATCTTTATTCAATAAACTTACACAACATTGTAAAATCAAAGCTAGAAAAATATTCTTATACAATTGAATACATTTCTTATTGCTTAAATAACAGCTACACACACATAATAATACACACATAATAGCACACATAATAATGTGTGACTAAAAATATACATAAGGTCACACAGAACGTAATATTATACAGAGAATCATGTAAAATTAGCGACATGCCCGAGCTAGGCCTTGCCTTGTACGTACATTTACGAGACAGTAGTATTCGCAAAATCAAACATGCATTTGTTTCCAACATTGAGATCAAAAAGACGATATAGAGAGATATGTGCTGCTCCACACAAGACTGCACTGTACTCAAAGAGCTTTCTAGGAATGGCACCCAAATTATATAATAGATTACCAAATAAATTAAAGGATCTTGACAGCATACACCATTTCAAAAAGGCTCTTTTTAATTTGTTGTGCGAGAAGACTTATTATACGCTTAGTGAATATTTGGATGATCAATTGATGTAGGGACGGTTTTGTTATTAAGGAATTATTTTATTTAATCTCTGAATTTGTTTTAATTATTAATTTTGGATGTATGATTTGATTATATCTTTTTTTTTTTAATTTAATTGCATTTTATGATAATTTTACTGTGAATATTTGTACGCCTTCGACGGTAAGACATAGTGTTCATTTTATATTGACATCACCATCTGTATTACCTACCTATGTTCTACAAATAAATATCTGATTCTGATTCTGATTCTAGGTTTATTAAACCTGTGTTTCAGGCAGGAAGTTTACAGTGGACTTCTATAGACTGAAGAAGAAGATTCTTCTTCTTCTTCTCCACGACTAGGTTTTCTATGACCATCATAATAATGACAAATTAAAATGATGAAAATGACAATCATAAAGCTGCAGTTATTTTTCTCGAACTTAGTGCTGCTTTTGACAAAGTCGACCACGACATTTTACTGGCCATGTTAGTAAATAATAATCAAATGCAGCCGGTGGTGACCCCAAATGGGCCGCCATTCCCATGTTGGCACACTATCGTACCATTTGAAGCACGCTATAAAAACCTACACACCGACATAAAATAAATCTGAAAATCAATTTGGCACCTCTGGCGCATTTTCCCTGACTTGAAACAAATATATTTAGAGATAACGTAAGTTATCTCTGATCGGAAGGCCCAATACACGTAATTTAAAAGGTTCAAATTCTAGTCGCAGTTTCATCTCTTTGGCAAACAAACGTCAAAACTTGACAAAATGTAGCTAAATTAGCAGTATTTTTTGACAGAACGATACTGAGATCAGACTGAGCGTTCTGAAAACTACTTGAGTTACCCCTCAGAACGATGCAATCAGAGCAATCAAGAGCACAGGCGAAGAGTAGCCAGCCAGTCGGTGTTCTATAGAATGCATTTTGAAGAGTGTGCGAGGGAATTGCCTGACTTAATTTCCCCATCTCCGTTCCATCATCGGACAACCTTTCGTACGGCGAGTATCCTTACGTTGTTGACACCACTATGATCCCGACGAAGCATATCGCCTTGTCTTTTATACCGTACATCGAGGGACTGTAACAATTTGCCAGCGGCGGTGTTTCCGCCTGTCTACATTTTAAGTGTCTTCAAGGTTAGGGTAAATAGGCTATTAATAAACCAGCAACCTTTACCATCAACGATGGCATCACTACTTACAATCAGGCGGGATTGCAGTCATGCCTAGTGTATATTTATAAACAAAGACAATCAATTAAATTTGCCGCGTATCTGCAGACAGAGCAGTCTTTAACCATCGGTTCGATTTTCCAAGTTCGGTTTCCGCAAGATTTAAACAAGACCAACCCATTCCGAATTATACTCTTCATCGTCACACAATTTCGTCTCCGCACTCCTCACTACTTAACAATACCCTGGACTGAATAACACTATTTTCATTCCAACCAAGAAATCGACTTGCAAATACCACGAACTATAGGTATACCTACATAACTGTGGCACAGAATACGCAAGGTTTTGCTTCAATTTCATACAATTTCTGTGGCTGGTAAACTCAGACGGGTTCATGCAAATTGCATATAAACTGGTAACCACGACGATCGTTGCCCGGGGCAACAAAATTCTTTTAATACATAAACAATGAAGTGCACTTGTGAACGTAATCTAAAAGGTAACAAACCTGTATTATTCTAACAAGATGAGTGCTTATTTTGCAAAGACAAAAACGAAAATAAATTTCAAAAATATTCACCATTTTTCGGAAAGCAAGAGGTAACATATCACAAGATGTGCAATCTCCAAAGTCCATGAGAACGACATCCTGTGTTCGACAATCTGATTGAAGCCGCTAGGTTGATTGTAAATTATGAGAGGAAAAAAATGTTTCGGAAAGCAACTGACAATCCATACTAATATTATAAATGCGAAAGTGTCTCTGTCTGTCTGTCTGTCCGGCTTTCACGGCAAACTACTGAACCGATTGTAATGAAATAGGTACTAAAAAAACATGCTTTTAAAAAATTTCAAACTAAAAATGTTAAAATAATTTTTAAAAAAGCGTGAGGCGCTTAATATACAAAAATTATGGCACAAAGCGCCTCACGCTTTTTTTAAAATTATTTTTTAAAAGCATGTTTTTTTTTGTTTTTTAAACTATATTTTTTTTTTAAAATAGGTTCTAAAACTTATGCTATGTGCTTAAAGCCAATGTCGATTAATGAAGGATAGGCTGATGAGACACATTAGATCTCACAGTATCCTATACAATCATCAGTTTGGATATCAAGTTTCGTTGGCTACCTATGACCTGTCGTTGTGGAAAGCCTTGGGGCAGTCCTTTGTCCAACAGTAATCATAAAATCTCATATCCAATCAATCCATACTAATATTATAAATGCGAAAGTGTCTCTGTCTGTCTGTCTGTCCGGCTTTCACGGCAAACTACTGAACCGATTGTAATGAAATTTGGTACACAGATAGTCTAAAGCCTGAGAAATGACATAGGCTATATAACAGCCCGCTATGACCAATAGGAGCAGAGCAGTAACAAAAAATGTTGCGAAAACTTGAGTTAACGCGGACTTACTACATATTGCTCCGATTATTTTAACAGGCGCTTATCTTATCTCAACTGAGCTGTTTTTAATTTACGGGAACCACCGCGCGCTAAACTGACTGACTGAAGGTGAAGGAAAACATCTTGAGGAAACCTGGACTTTATAAGTCTGAAATCGCCAACCTGCATTGAGCAAGCATGGTGATTGCGCTCAATCCTTCTCTGTATGAGAGGAGACCTGTGCCCAGCAGTGGGACGATAAAAGGTTGATGATGATGATGATGATGATGACCGCGCGCTGTAAACTGAAAACCAAGCGGACGGAGTCGCGGGCAACAGCTAGTGGTAAATATTTCAGTGAAAAACAAAGAAAACAATGAATGATATGGGATATGCAGATACCATGACAAAAGTATAGATAACTATCTTCATTATTTTAAGTGCAGAGAAGCGGTAAGTACAAGATTTACTGGGTAACCGAGTAATAAACGAGTAATCGGAACATCTCTGGCTCTTTGCCTTCCAGAATATACTTCAGCTAAAAGGCTATCAAGGTCCCCACTATATAGCCGACCTTGCCTTGAATAAATTTTTCTCTTTACTATAACACGGTACTTCAGCTTTACTTACTACATGAACATAACCGAGAAAATTCTACCGAGTTTCATATGTCCGAAACGGCTGTGGAAACGTGGCCTTGAAAATATTGTGGCAACATCTTATAATCTGACTAGCTTTCCGCCCGCGGCTTCACCCTCGTAGAGTTCGGATATATCGCGCTTTTAGATTTCCCTCTGGAACATCAAATTTTTCCGGGATAAAAAGTACCCGGACTTCTAACTTTACGTCTGCAACATTTCAAAGCAATCGGTTTAGTAGTTACGGCGTGAAAGCGGAACAAAAAAACAAACAAACTCACTTTCGCATTTATAATATTAGCAAGGATTAGATTTAGCTCTGTCTACGTGGAATTATGCATGAGTTAGAGCTAGAGCTTTACTGATACCACTTTGTATTTATACAGTATGTTAAATAACAGAGGGCGTTCCCTTAAACTCGTTAATATATATCATTAATAGATTAAAATAAAAATATCAGCATAGAAAAATAAGCATAAAAAAAAACGAATAAAAATAAATTTGAAACCTGTTTTAAATCAAAATAGTAGTCGTCATGTCTAGATAAATTGCGACGTTGCCGTCTTTCATGTTCGCGTGTACAGTGTGTTTCTTTTACATGTCAATTTAAAATTTTTATTGAATATTTTCATATTGGAAAAAATTTTTAAAACATTTTGTTTTCGAATGGAAATATTTTTTTTAGCATGTATGTATGCTATACTATTTCGGGTTAACGGGAACGCCCTCTGTTAGTTAACATACTGTATATCTGTTTTTTAATACCTCAAACTTCAACGTTCATAAGTACTCGAGTTTTGAGAACGTAAGTCTGATTATGTATTCGGGGTTCTATCCCAAGGGTAAAATTCGCGGTACGGGGGACAGACTCTTTGAGGAGTGGCGTGGCTAGAGAGGCACCACGGCGCCCTCACCTTCCGCCTGACCCCAGGTCCTCACCGGACACTGCTGTTCCGGGGGTTCCTGTTCTAGATAAGGCGGGAGGAAACGCCAGGGTGTCACCACTGTGAGGATTGCCCTGAGGGCACGGTGGAATATACGCTGGAGGACTGGCTTGGATATACCGCCGTATCCTCGTGGCGGCGATCGGCAGCGATCTTTCGCATCCGACCCTGGTCCAGGCCATGTGAGCACTTCCTAACGGGGTCCACGAAGACAGATACCTCCTGGGTTGGGTTGCGGGTTGGTTACAAAAGAAACCGTGGCCCTGGTACATAGGAAAGTGAAGAAACACGGGTGGATTTTAGTCAGCTCCGTCCAGAGCGGGAGAGGTAATTTGATGATTTCCCATCATACAAAAAAAAGGTAAAACCAGAACTCACACTAGCTGTCTGTTTGTTTATCAACAGGCTCATCTCATGAACCATGTCAGCTAGACAGTGAGACAGCACACACAGATGACGTCTGTATTTCTGATATTGCCCCACACTAGACATTTTTGGTCGGTTGTCGAAAAAAAAGCAACTGTTTCATAGAAATAGAAAAGTTCAGTCAAAGTGATGAGTTAAGGAATAAAAATAGACCATTTATAAAAACATCCTGAAGTGTCCGTACCACTAACAATATAATTACTGCACGGTTAGCGCAATGGTCAAGCTATTGACTGCTGCGCTGCGAGTCACGGGTTCGATCCCCGCACGGAACAAATATATGACCTACAAGTAGTTGCTTTGGGCTGTTTTTAAGTTTAAATGTCTGTAAACGCACCCACGACGCAGGAGTAATCCTAGTGTGAAGTTGAGGTGAACGTTTTTTTTTTTAAATATTACGATATAATCTAGAATCCAACCTAATATTATAAATGCGAAAGTGTCTCTGTCTGTCTGTCCAGCTTTCACGCCAAAACTACTGAACAGATTGTAATGAAATTTGGTAGACAGTCTAGAGCCTGAGAAAGGACATAGGCTATAAAACATCCCGCTATGAGCAATAAATAATAAACAAAATGTTGCGAAAACGGGAGTAAATTATTATATAAATATTTTAACATGCGCTTATTTTATATCAACTGAGCTCTTTCGGTTCGAAGCTTACGCGGGTGAAACCGCAGGGCATAGCTAGTCATAATTTATTTCACTCATGGCTACAGTTCGCACCTCGTAATCTTTGCCACCCTTCAAGGTTAACTGAACAGACACATTTTTCGAACATTATATGGAGCAATGGCTTGTCAGTGTGCCCAAAAAATGTTCAAATTAAGATTAATAGTATGTAGCGCAATTATTCATCATCAACCTTTTATCGTCCCACTGCTGGGCACAGGTCTCCTCTCATACAGAGAAGGATTGCGCGTAATCACCACGCTTGCTCAATGCGGGTTGGCGATTTCAGACTTATAAAGTCCAGGTTTCCTCAAGATGTTTTCCTTCACCTTCAGTCATTGGTGTCCAAGATATACTTAGAAAGTACATATAACTTCAGAAAAGTTACATTGGTACTTGCCTGACCTGGAATCGAACCCGCGCACTCATACTTGAGAGGCTGGTGTATTAACCTCTAGGCCACCACGACATATGTAAGCAATTATTGCTGTCATATAAATAGTGGTGCTGACAATACGACAGTAAATAACAACACGAACGATGCTGGTTCATAGAAATAACCCTAAACCATAGAAAAATAACCTAGCTTCAAAAATAAAAAATAAATGAAAATTTCAAAAAAAAAAAATCGCATAAAATTGCAAACGGAATAGAACATTCTTTAAAATATTGGTTCACTGGCTCCGATCGGCGACAGCACGATCCTGTATCGACATGCTTTTCGTAAAGTTTGGTACCGCAGGATGCCGCGGTCATTGACCTGTAAAAGCTTCCTTATCAACATGTACATCATGTAGAAAATGTGAAAAATGAAAAATAATTTACTAATGGACATAATTTTATGTTTTTTTATGGGTAGACTGAGAATGTGTTGAGGTACACGATGTTTAATTTATTGTCGTATTGTCAGCACCACTCTGTATAGCATAGTATTTTGTTTTTCTTATAATTATAAACTTGTGCTTGACCGCAATCCCGACCGATGGCAAGCAGTGATGCAATCATTGATGGTAAAGCGAAGGGAAAAGGTTGGTGGTATAGAGCTGAAATAGAAAATATAAATCACACCTTTCCGTTGACACTGTTTTGTTTACATGTAATTCTTACAAAAATCTTGAATAAATAGGTATCTAAGTTGCCTACCGCAACGTGACATTCTTGATGCATAAAAACTGCCGATGCAAAGAGATTAACTAATTGAATTAATAGTGATGATATGATGATAGGGAGTGTGATGTATCTATGCATCATCTGAATGGCTCTAAATGCCAATATTAACAAATTCAACTAAATGACAGGTGATAATATCATAACATAAAAGTTTTATGGTACTACCACGAACCGCGAATACTTAATTAATCCACAATCAACTGTCCAGTCGAATACAAATCAGCAAGCTAGCAATCCGCTTGCAGCGCCGCGCTGCCACTGTTCATCGTGGACCAGATAACGAACGAGTTTAATATTAAATGTCTTTTTGAAACGACGCGCTGGAATATTCATTACACTTTTGAATTACAGCGCTTTGATGTTCTGTTAGATTAACGTGAAAAATGTAGGTACTGGTAGGTAATAAAATCAACACTACTCGTATACTTTCATCGCAGTATAAAAGTACTAAAGTGGTTAAAATGCTAGTTGAAAACTGTTTTGATATTCTGCTTTCATTTTGTTTTACACGTATTTTATTTATAACAGGTATTGTTGAACATTTGATTCAATCTATGTAGGTTTTGGCTTCATAATCAATATTGTATTATTTTTAATAGGTAACGTTCTACTACGTAACAATAATAAATTCTTTATTTAGAGTAAGAATAAATCTCATTAAGTACAAATAAGGATCATTATTCTGAGCCTGAATAAATTCAAATCCTTCATTAAACGTAAGCTGTGTCAGAAAGCATTTTATAGTGTGAAGGATTATATTGAGGACAAAAAGGCTTGGGCTTGAGCTGCGTCCGATTTCTATACACTGATTGTTCTTTGATTTTTCCTCTTGTAGTTTTAATATGTAATTGTTTATGTTATTAATTCAAAGCCTGTATTACACACTATGTAGCCAAGCATATTGTACGTTACGGAATTGTATCGCTGACAGAGGTGTTCGGCACTTGTACAGCTATACAGGAGCTAAACTTAGTATTCGGGAACACTGTTGGAGCTGCTGAACCTTGGACAATACTATCTTAGCATTGTGTAGATTCAATTTCTTAGTATTGTATAATTGCATGGCAAACGTGTGAGCACAATATACGAATGTGCTGTAAGGCATTTATTTGTTGGGTTAGTCATTTTTATTAACTTGATTGTGCTCTGGCTTTTGATGTCATGCTCACTCAAATGTCTCGCTGATGGTGGCGTGAGTATTGGGTTATTAGGTTCCCTTCAATATGGTTGAGCTGAATGATGCTGATCCATATATCATGTTCGTGAACGGACGCCGTCAGTGGGGACTGGTCATCTCTTAGCTGCCATGGCGTATTTTAATTTCTGAATTGATTTTTGTGTGTTTTCTATGGACGCTCTCAGCGTACAATATATTTCTGCATCGTTCTCACACGGCTGATGTCAACATGAATGATGTAATCAAATATAAATATTTGTAACAATAGCTTGCAAATTTAAAAGAGTGTCCATGGAGTTTCTTGCCCGTTCTTCTCCATAGGTACCTACTCTTTGGAATGGGCGACTAGCTTCATCTTATTGACTGACCGACCATCTGACAATTCAAAAGTGTAACTGGTTTATTTGAAATAAATGATTTGATTTGATTTGATTACAAATTAAGGCACCCTAATTACGTAGGTAACATAATAAGCTTTGAAATGGCTAAGCTTTATCATTTCAAAGCTTATTGCTAATCTATTGCACCATGTGTTGGAAAAGTGTGTCTGCTCAACAACGTAAAGATTGCAATGAATATTGTTGAACTGTCAAAATGAAACCCATTGCTACTGATAGTGT
Source organism: Sesamia nonagrioides (assembly GCA_017933935.1). Lineage (NCBI taxonomy): Eukaryota > Metazoa > Arthropoda > Insecta > Lepidoptera > Noctuidae > Sesamia > Sesamia nonagrioides. The sequence goes on along the minus strand of JADWQK010001120.1, from coordinate 38,433 downwards.
GTAACGCAATTACCCTACTAGGTTTAAACCACCTAAATAGTTATTGAATTACGAACCTAACCGTTTCAGAAATGCAGCTCTTTATACAATATGTAAAAAAAACCCTGTCCGATCCGTGAAGGTATTGTTAGGTATCGATAACTGATTCTACTAATGCCCACAAAGACAGGCTAAACTTTAAAAAAAAATCACCCTAAAAAAATAAATATTATTTCACAAAAAGAGGTAACTTAATACATATGCGGTAAGCAACCCCTTCCGCGGGCGGCGGGGGGCAGGGCACGCGGCACCTGTGACGTGGTCGCGTCGCTATTCGCTTATAATAATAATGGTGTTGTCACTTTTTTAAAAATTACAAAATTTCGGGGAAATTGGAATTAATTCCCGGGAAAAAAGGATTATTTCAAAATTCATTAGTATTGTTACTATGATGATTATTTAAAATTTTATATCATATTTGGTCAAGTGTTTACCTAACCTTTATTATCCTTATGGGTCGGACGGGGTTTTCTTTACATATTGTATAAAAATGACAGCTTAGTTCGGAACTACCTTGTCATTTTAGTATTAAGAACTTTATTTCTAAATAAAGTTCGAAATACATTAGTACAGACTCAGATGTTAAGGCTGGAAATAAAGTTTAATTTCATTTTGTAATAAGACGGTTAGAGTTTTAATAGCAATAAAATAAACTTACAACTGTCTTAGTAACATAATTACAGCAACAGTTAAAAAAAACACTTATTTCGCATTCTGGCATTCCAACCGAGTTTATAGAATTATAAAGATAAGCGGACGAAGGCTCAACGGTCTTATCGTAATTCCTTACCTTAAGAAAATCAATTAGATTTATCGCTGGTAAGAAGGCACGATCAAGAACTTGAAGAGCGCTTAAAAAAGATAAATTGTATCTACCATTACAAGGCTAAGGTCTCCGCGAAATAAACGCTTTGCTACTCATAACTCTAACAATTGTGAAAGGCGCTGTGTCGAACGGACAGACTTTAAATATTGATCGTGGCAGAAGTTTAGCTTTCCGTTGTTATGCCTAACAAGGTCGGACTTCTAAACAAGTTTGGACACTGGCCTTAGAACAATGCTAGTTAACAATCATTTCAACTAGTGGCGAAACTTTCAAGTGTTTGTACGTACGAACTTGTCAGATACGTCATTAGGACCATACTCTTGAATATGTTCTACGCCGAGATCTCAATTAGATGAAATATTCAAGTTATAATTAGAATCTACATTTGGAATAATTTTGCATTCAACAACCTTTGTATCGTCCCACTGCTGGGCACAGGTCTCCTCTCATACAAAGAAGGATTGAGCGTAATCACCACGCTTGCTCAATGCGGGTTAGCGATTTCAGACTTAAAGTCCAGGTTTCCTCAAGATGTTTTCCTTCACCTCCAGTCATTGGTGTCCAAGATATACTTAGAAAGTACATATAACTTTAGAAAAGTTACATTGGTACTTGCCTGACCTGGAATTGAACCCGCACACTCATACTTGAAAGGCTAGTGTTTTAATTTTGCATTACACTCATTTAAAAGCAAACGACATTCGCACATAGTTCCGTCCTCTATCTTCTCATATTTCAAGCTTATCCCTGATCGTGGAATCGTATTACTTTGTTAAATAGAGTTCGCAGTTTCCAGCCCACGTCCTGATGGGCTGGATTGATAAAACTAGCTTAAACAAGACGTCAAGGTGGCGACAACGTCGCGAGCTGGCTTACCGCCAAACCTCATTGTGTTATATTTTTATCTTGCGAACTTAGCGAGCCGTTGTGGCTTTGCACTTTGAAATAAATAACAACAACGTGTCGGCGCATTTTTAGTTCATAGTATTTGTGTGATGTTTTTGTATTGGAATGCTGTAAATTATAGAGTGCGCCTGAGTGGTACTGGGATTAGAATAGTACCAACCCATATCCTCCCGTGGTTTGTAAGAGGTGACTAAGGGTGACTAAACTTTCACCAGGGAAGCGGGCAGCAGCTCTTCTCCTGTAGAATATCCGCCTGCCAAGCGTGGAGGTTATGGCGAACCCCCAAATGCAATGAAAACCTTGGGGGAGGCCTTTCTCCAGCAGTGGACGTCTATAGGCTGAAGAAGAGGAAGAAATTATAGATTCGCAGAGTTTTGCTATTAATTTATCTAAAAGCTATCGGATTTTGTATTATCTACTACTAGCTGTGAACCGCGGTTTCACCCGCGTAAGTTTCGAACCGAAAGAGCTCAGTTGATACAAAATAAGCGCCTGTTAAAATAATGGGAGCAATATGTTCGTCCACATTTGCACCCGTTTTCGCAACATTGTTTGTTCCTGCTCTGCTCCTATTGGTCATAGCAGGATGATTTATAGCCTATATCCTTTCTCAGGCTCTAGACTATCTGTGTACCAAATTTCATTACAATCGGTTCAGTAGTTTTGGTGTGAAAGCCGGTCAGACAGACAGACAGAGATACTTTCGCATTTATAATATTATAGTATGGATGAAATCCGCCTTTAAGTCTATTTTCTCCATTTCTGAGATTCAACTTCTCGATGAATCTTTTAATAGTACAGTTCTATATTTTCTCTGGACCTATAGTATAACTATTCTAGTACATTTAACGCTATTTATGTGTCCATCTAAAGTACTTTCGAAAAAAAAACGGTTCTTTCCCTCAGTCAGGAAATCAATCACGGAAGTGTTTTCCAAAAAATACAAATAGTAATTCGTTAATACGTGAGTAATTGCCAGAGACAGCACAAACCAGTTATTATTACCTAACTATGTGTACGCTTCGTTCACGCAAAACTAACCTAATACAGAACAAGTGTACGAACAAGCCGGAACAGGGGTCGCCACACGCAACGCCCAACCTTGGAGAAGTAGGTTAATTGTGAGGTGTAGTGGACACTTTGTCTGCTAAGAGGTTTCTTGGGCCGTTTTAGCTTATTATATCTTTTAGGAAATATGGACTTTTATCAAGAGGGTTGCTTGCTACACTTTAGTCCCTAAATTGAGATGTTCTTTCATTTTACCATCAATGACGTGGAGCTTAGACAGCACACGCCATATTCTAGACAATAATGTTGTTTGTCATGTACATAGCTGTTTTTCTCGAGTTAAAATAGATTTTTATCCACTTTAACTATAAAAGTATCAACTAGAACACTATCATTCATTGTTTTCCATTGTTTTCATAGAGCGACAGTGTGTCGGAGGTCTAAAGACAGTTCTTGATTCAGATCTACGTACGACTTTACAAATGGTGAATCAAAATGTTTATAACAAATAAACTAATTATGTTATTTAATATCTATTCAGTTATGAGAATGTATGATATTAAAATTTTATGTGTTATTGTACTTACCTGACTATATATTTTCTTCTTATAAGAAACGTTGCCCCAGACTAGGAATTATTCCTGGATCGTGGTGCCAGTCCCGGAGCAACTACATGTAGACCATACAAATATTTGCTCCGTGCGGGGATCGAACCCGCGACACGCAGCGCAGCAGTCGTTCGCTTAGCCACTGCACCAAACCATGTCGTCATATTTACATTCCAAACCGTGTCGTCATATTTACATTCCAAACCATGTCGTCAAATATCCATTCTAAGACCCCTCCGTGTGTCGTTAATCCCGGCTGTCTTTCGTAGATCTTTGATAGCCGTTACGGGTCAGAAGCCTTTTTTCTTCCGAATGTGAAAAATACTCATGGACTATCCTCCGCTCGGGAACGCGGAGGGGTGTGCCGAACTCTTACCGGCTCAAAAACCACCTATGCGTTTTCGGGGTACCGGGTCCTCCCAATTTTAAGGTACCTCCGGCAGGTCTAGACCCGTCGTCGCGAGTTCGTCGGGTCTCTCGGAGTGGCGTGTGCGAACGCGTCACAACGTCAACTCGGCCATGTGACGGACGTTGGAGTCCCTGGGTCCTTCGCCCGTCGGCCATTATCATGGAGGCAGTAAGTCGACGGGTCAAAAGCCTATAAGTCTGACAATCAGTCTTACTGAAAGAGGTGGAAAATACTGATATTCCTCTGCATCCGGTTAGACTGGAAGCCGATCTCAATATGGTTGTGAAAAGACTTTCCTAAGAATCACATTCTGTTAATCTTCATTACTTTGCTTACCTATAGCCCGTGTGGTACCGGGCCTAGAACAGTAGCAAGCCATATCCTCCCGTGGGTGTCGTAAGAGGCGACTAAGGGAACTCTTACCATAGAAGCGGGCAGCAGCGCTTCTCCTGTGGAATACCAAATTGCTGTGATCCCCAACCTGCCAGCCTAGGGATTATGGCAAACTTCCCCGGGAGGCCTTGTCCAGCAGTGGACATCTCTAGGCTGAAGAAAAAGAAGAAGAAGAATTTGTATACAAAAGTTGCAGGTTTAGAGAAAAGAAATAAATGAACTCAAAGTAACTGAAAGCCTTTGTATGACCCCAAAGAGTAGGTATTAAAATAAATCTTCTACATTCTAAATAGGCACTTTACAGTTTTGGCTCTATAACCAAATTTTTGTGGAAAGATTTTTTCACAAAAATTCTAGACGTTCCCGTTACGAGTCATGTCTCATAAAATTCTTCTTAGGTAGGTACTCATTTGGACGTCATATTATAGGGATTAAAATAAACTCTACTAAAGAATTACCAGTATAATAGTAAAACATTTCCAGTAATAAGTAATAACGTTCTCAACATTTCAAAACAATATTCAAAATGAAACACGAATTGTAGCATCAGCATTCAGTTTCAGTAGAATGAATAAAAACAACAAAATTGTTTGGTCGTGACAATAAGATATTATTGCTATACTTATGTCTAGAATCTAAACGAGACAGCTTATGGATGGTCGTAACTTTTACGACATTTCGCCCTTGGAATTCAAACCTTAATTATATTTAAGAACACAATTTCATTTTCTAAATTATAAGGAAAAAGTATGATATCTTACCGTTTTACGAACCATTACGATGTGCTGTATTCCGTCAAACATAAGGAAAAAAAATACATTTTTGGAACAAATATTAAATATTATTAATTTTTGAGTGAGGGTGAATGAACTTTGGTAAAGAAGTCGCCGCTTCATTCCGCGTAACGATACCACGCACCTGCTCCAATTCTAGTTGGTTGCTCTGCACTCGAAGTTGTTGACGAGTATATATACCTGGGACCAACAGTCCAACTACGAGAATGAGGTGTCTCGTCGTATCCAGCTCCGCTGGGCAGCGTTGGGGAAGCTACGCTACATCTTCTCGTCGTCCAAGATACCACAGTATCTCAAGACTAAAGTCTTTGACCAGTGTGTGTTGCCAGTGATGACTTACGGAACTGAAACGTGGTCGCTCGCAATGGGCCTCATACGAAGGCTCAGAGTCACACAAAGGGCAATGGAAAGAGCTATGCTCGGAGTTTCTCTGCGTGATCGAATCAGAAATGAGGAAATCCACAGCAGGGCAGGGCACATTGCTCGTAGAACCGATGGCCGATGGGGCAGTAAGGTTCTGGAGTGGCGGCCACGCACTGGAAGACGCAGCGTAGGGAGACCCCCAACAAGGAGCACCGATGACCTGGTGAACGTCGCAGGAAGCCGATGGATGCGGGCAGCACAAGACCGGTCATCGTGAAAAGCCTTGGGGGAGGCCTTTGTCCAGCAGTGGACATCTATAGGCTGAAGAAGAAGAAGATGGAACTTAAGATTCTCAATGCGCTCGCATATAGGCTATTTCAAACTTCTTATTTACCAATATTTAGTGAATACTAAATATTGGTAGGATGTCTTGTAAGCCGACTAAAATTCTACTGTGTATCGTTTTGTGCACTGGAGATTCATTCAGTAAGATAAAATTTCGATGTTTTGGCATTTCTTTGGGAGGCAGGTCCATTTTTTACGTTTAATTCTTTAGTCACATATTTTATTACAACACAACAAAGTTCAAGGAAATTCTATTAGGTAATATCTGTTCTTTGTAGGATAGGTACCGTACCCAAAGGCAGCTAATGGAACCTTAGGATATACAGTATGTTAAATAACAGAGGGCGTTCCCTTAAACTCGTTAATATATATCATTAATAGATTAAAATAAAAATATCAGCATAGAAAAATAAGCATAAAAAAATCCGAAAATAAAAAAATTCTAATTGGAAATAAATTTGAAACCTCCTGTTTTAAATCAAAATAGTAGTCGTCATGAATAAATAAATTGCGACGTTGCCGTCTTTCATGTTCGCGTGTACAGTGTGTTTCTTTTACATGTCAATTTAAAATTTTTATTGAATATTTTCTTATTGGAAAAAATTTTAAAACATTTTGTTTTCGAATGGAAATATTTTTTTTAGCATATATGTATGCTATACTACTTCGGGTTAACGGGAACGCCCTCTATTAGTTAACATACTGTATGAAGATTCTGCCGTCCGTCTTTCAACAGTATTTATGATATATCATAACAACGACTGGAACAATTTGCCAGCGGCGGTGTTTCCGTCGGAGTACAATTTAAGTGTCTTCAAGGCTACAGTGAATAGGCCCTTAATGAACAAGCGCGCTTTACCATCAGCGATTGCATCACTGCTTACCATCAAGCAGGATTGCATTCAAGCACTAGTTTATAATTTATTTAAAAAAATTATAAAAGGACCGGAATTGAAAAACAGTTGCAAATTTTCAAAGTTTCTATTGTCTACAAAATAATAGAATTGAACGGGTATCTCACACAAGAAACGGATTTTTTAAATCAAATATTGTACACGGCACGAATCCCTCCATATGCAGACTTGCACTCTACCGTTTTTTTTTTTTTTTTTTTTATTAACTACTCATTGTCCTGGGCAAACTCTAGAATCATATGTATAGTTTGAAAACATTAGAATAAATTATATTCTATTCTATTTTTATTTATGGCAAATGATGCCGATGGCGACTATTCTGCCAATGTCAGAAGTGGATTGGAAAAGCAATAATCATATAAATATAAACAATAATCTAAAAACAAAAAATTACGATGTTACATTGGACCTTTTTATTACATGCTTTTTATCACTTGTATGTTTGCTTGCTTGCTTGTTTGTTTGTTTGTTTGTTTGTCCGTCTCTAGCTCTTTGGACTACGAGTGAGCGGCTCATTACTGTAAAATGTCTCACCGTTTTCAATACGTTCGTTTTTTTTTTTTTTTTACATATTATAAACCAGCGCTTGACCGCAATCCTGCCTGATGGTAAGCAGTGACGCAATCGTTGATGGTAAAGCGCACTAGTTTATTAAGAGCCTATTCACTCTAGCCTTGAAGACACTCAAATTGTAGTCCGACGGAAACACCGCCGCGGGCAAATTGTTCCAGTCCCTCGATGTACGCGGTATAAAGGAGGAGGCGAAGCGCTTCGTCCGGATCGTAGTGGTGTTAACAACGTAAGGGTGGAAACCAGCCGTACGACGGGTCGTCCGCTGGTGGAATGGAGATGGGGGAATTAAATCATGCAATTCCCTCGCACACTCCCCGAAATGCATCCTATAGAACACCGAAAGGCTGGCTACTCTACGCCTGTGCTCTAGGCGTTCGTTCCTTCGTTTTTGTTTTAAAAAGAATATAGAACTAAAAAGTTGAAAATAAATATAGTTTAAAAAACTAAACAAAACATGCTTTTAAAGAATATCAAACTAAAAAAATTATGGCACAAAGCGCCTCACGCTTTTTTTTATTTTTATTTTTTAATATCCTGTGAGGTTATTGGAGAAATGACACATACAAAAATATAAAAATACGTTTATGTATTGTAATTGTTAAAACAGCAAATACATATACATACCTATACTATATCCAAACGTAAAATATTAGAGAAAGTAAATTAAAATTTTATAATAATGTGACGGATAAATATCATCAGTGCCACAAGTATTTCTTTTCCCTATGTTCCCTTGAATGATTAAATATTTAAAACTACGCAACGGATTTTGATAGAGTAGAGTGATTCAAGTGGAAGGTATGTATAATAATATCCATTAAATTGTAGAGAAATACTATTATTTTTGAGGTTTCTAATGTGATGTCGTAAATAATTACATTTTTTCCGCGTTTACAGTGAAACGCAGGCTGACCCTACGATATTTATCAAAAGAATGTACTAAATATTTTACACATTGAAAAAGGCTACAGAAAAGTCCGCGGTGGTATATGTATATCTCTTAGGAATATCCCACAATATCATTTTTTTTGTAATTTACTTTTTACGACAAAATCTGGCTAATGTTCGAAGCAAATCAAATCAAATCAAAATCGTTTATTTCAAATTAACCATCACTTGGTACTTTTGAATAGTCAATGTCGGTCAGTCCAAGAAAAGTGAAGCTAAATTGCACGTTCCAAAGCGTAGATCTCTATGGAGAAGAACGTGCAAGAAACTCCATGGACACTCTTTTAAAATCATAATATATGGGTTACATTTCTTCGTTACATATTTATGTTGCTTCTATCATGTGAGCACAATGTATCCAATTTAACACCTTAAATAGATTGTTGATTTAATATAGACCTATATCGCCCTTTGCAGCATATGATTTAAATGAATATTTCCGAAGATATTACATATTTAAAAATTGCGGGGCGTCGCGTTGCGTCCAGGGTAGCGGGAGCGGCCGCTTTTTTTTATACAACGTTAACAGTTTTCTGTAGTGTGTTGAGTATCAGCATTGCACCAGTGCGATACCGGGACGGGTCGCTAGTAAATTATATAGTTTGCAAACGTTACTTAGAAGTTATGTATATACTTTAAAAGTGGAGGAAAATGCAACCTTGTGACCACATTGTAGAGCATCATAAAACCAGCTTATCCGATATTTTCGTAGTTTACTAGTCTCAAGACACAATATTATGTGAGAGCGCGACACATAAGACATTACGTACATTAATAAATTGTGTAAAATATTATACTTTTGCGTTTGACCTATTACCTAACGCCAGTCTTGCATTGTAGATATGTTCTTAGTGGTCGGTTTATGTTTGTAAAATAGCCTCCAGCGAGTGGCGTTTCTTTAATGTAGATGTGTTATTATCATCATTCATTATCATTATAATCCAATTCTTTACAAAAATACAAAAAAGCTAAACGTTGATTTTTTCAGCTATCCTGCCACATAATAAGCATTTTATATTTTTGTTCGGAATAAACACGATAGACGAAGCCCAAAAAAAATGAAAAGTCAAGAAAAATTGTTTTATTTCCTTTTGATTCCACGAACCCTTACTAGAAATGTTGATTAATCAGAATGCCACAATGGCTTATTCCTGAAAATCTTTGATCCGTGTGAGCTTCCATCATCCGAGGCTTGTGAGCAGCGTATTATACGAACGTCGGATGAAAACAAAAGGCTTACAAACGGGTTACCATAACAGCCCACATGTTAGTAATGATACCTATACATATGTGTATGTTACCCGGAAATAATTCACCGCGACTTTGTGGCCAATATTTTCCAGTTGTGAGTTATGACGATTAAGATTGTCACAGCATGACGCTTGAAGCGCATACATAGCTATATCAACTTAACTAGGAACCTTTTTTATACAATATGTTAAGAAAACCCTGTCCGATCCGTGAAGGTATTGTTAGGTATCGATAACTGATTCTACTAATGCCTGCAAAACCTGGCTAAACTTAAAAAAAATACCCCCTAAAAAATAAATAACTTAAATAAAATAAATAGGTAATTTCATGGCAACACAGGCACAGGTCATGACCGCAGTTGACCTCATGCTTGTAGGTATAGGTAGCTTGTTCACGTTTATCGACTCTCGAAAGAAACAATGATACTTAGGCAGCTTGAGAAAAGAATTTTTTTTAAGGAGGAAGGTCGTCTGACTCTACGAATGTATTATTTCATTGCGGAGGGATTGGATTGCTGGGGATTGCAGGCGGAGATGTTCCATATTTCGTCGCACGAGATTAGCACGTACATGCACACAAATAAAAATCAAGTGGTGTCAAATCCGCGCTGGCCACAGTTGGCCCCTACCAATCCACTGCTCGCCGAACTGATAATCGACAATAATGATAATGTACTCACGTACAGGTCGGAAAAACTATCGTGAAGCACCGTCATGCTGGAACCCTCGTGCAGCATTGACCGATAAGTACCCACTTCCAAAACACCTGGGGCCTTAATCTGCTATTACAAAAGTGTCAAAATGTTCGATCAGTGATCTCATAATGATTGATTTTGACAAGTTTCGTAATCTACTAACAAAATGGCGTCCTTATGATTTTCCAGTGGTTAACCACTGGCACTGTAGTCCACTTTAATAAATGTTCAAATTGAGGATTAGTTTCTAGAAAATGATTTCTATTAACGGGTTTTATAATAATGGCAATACGGCAATGTCATTTTATCACCATTTCGTTACGATACAACTGAGATAATTGATCGATCATTATGAATTTAGCAGATTACGAACTTTTAAACACAATGACGACGGAATTGTGTTGGAATGACACATTTATAAAAATAGCAGACTAGGGCCCCTGATCACAACACAGCTAATTGCAGTTACTACCTCCATCAGCATGTTACATTACTCTACGTTAGAAAACGACATGATCACACAATACACGAATAGTGTGTACACCAGCAATGTTTCCGCGCAACTAATAATTTAAAGTAAAAATTATTTTTATTTTATAAACATAGGTATCTACGCGGCTGGCGGCTTCATGCTTTGATAGAGATGTGTAAGTAATCAAAATATTGTTTTTTTTATCGATTGATACTCGTCTATTTTTGGTATCGATTTAGTATTGTAGTTTCTCATTCTTATTCTCGATTCAACATCGCATGGAATTGTTTAGAACTTTTACAAAACTCAAATTAGCGAGGTACACTGCTGTAAATGAAAATCATGCCAAAGTATTAATTTCAGTTTCTGTCTTAATATCGATGATATTGACCGATAAAATATTTGTAAAACTTTACTAAAATTGTGTTTCATAAGTCTTTCTCGTTTCTGTTTACTAATACTTGTGTTATAATAATGTTATTAGTAATTAATCGATAAACAAACAAAAGTACTTTTACCATTGGGTAATCTGTGTTTTTACAACAAATCCTTCAACCAGATACAAGTTTCGATTAATAGCGATAAAAAACGTTATTACGCAAAAAATAGTACATCCCTAGTTTCACGTACTTTTTTCTTTGAAGACACCGACAAAGTCGCTGCGCGCCGGCATCACAAACGAGACCGCCAAATATTGAACATAAAATTATACATTTAATATCCAACAATAAATCAAACGATGATACCGCCGAAAATGGTGTTGTCACATTTTAAAAATTTACCTAATTTTGGGGAAGTTCGCGGGAAAAAAAGATAATTTCAAAATTCACTAGTATTGTTACTATGATGATTATGTAAAATTTCATATTTTATTTGGCCATGTGTTTACCTAACCTTTATTATCCTTACGGGTCGGACAGGGTTTTCTTAACATATTGTATATTCTTACAGTGTATACAATATGTAAAGAAAACCCTGTCCGACCGATAAGGATAATAAAGGTTAGGTAATCACATGACCAAATAAAATTTGAAACTTTACATAATCATCATAATAAAATAGTAATGAATTTTGAAATAGTCTTTTTATTCCGTGAGTCCACGGAACCAACTCCAACTTCCCCAATATTAGGTATTTTTTTTAAAGTGACAACACTAATACCTTGTATTAATGCATGTACAATACTGGCGGCATTTGTTTGACCGCGTGCCCTTTTTTTTTTTTTTTTTTTTTCGGGGTGGAAATCCTCATAGGATGTCCGCCGCCCTAGGGTGGGCGACGGGGTCTGTCAGACTTTTACTGACTAAAACCACCCCGGTGTCTCTTCTGTCACGAGCGCGCGTAGGGCCGCGGGAGTCTAAATTCTTCCGCAGCCCCACACTCTCGTGCTGGCCCGGTCTGCCCGGGCCTCGTCTCCGGCACGGGGTAGTGGGGTGTTAAGCTACCCCGTGCATCGCCTCAGAGGCGCGCGCTGACACTCATGCGCACCTCCGCCTCGGGGTCCATCGTATAGAGGGCGGGGACTTCCCCATGTCCCTCGCCCCTGGACCCATTCATGGGGGGCGGAAGAGGGCGTTATCCGCCCTTCTTCGGCGCCCGGTGCGTCTTCTGCGGCCCGGGAAGGGAGTTGAGATCTCCCTCTCCCGTTCCGCAGCTTCCTTCTGCGACATCACGTCCTCGCAGAAGGACACCACCGCGTCCCACGACTCTGCGCTGCCGGCCATCCTCCGCACTACTGCCGGCAGCGTCAGGTCGCCTCCTACTTCATTTGTGAGGACACGGCGCTGCTCCTCCCAAGCTACACACTCGGAGAGCGTGTGCTGCGCCGTGTCCTCCCCGCATTGGACGCAGTGGTGGCACCGAGCGTCCGGCTCCCTGCCTAGGCGACACAGGTACTTGCCGAAGCAGCCGTGCCCCGACAGCACCTGAGTCACCCTGAACGACAGGGAGCCGTGGCTTCTCCCGAGCCAGTCGTCGAGTACTGGCCGGATCGCCTCGACGGTAGCGAGGCCGGCGGTAGGGCGCATAAGCCTCTGCCGCCAGTCCGCCACCAGGACCTGACGGAGCTCCCCTCGGCGCAGCTCGATCTGCCGCTGCGCCGGACTGGAGCCCCGTGTCCGCTCTTCCTCGCGCCATCGGTACAATGACGCGAGTACTTTCGCCTCTAGGTCCCAGGGCGGGGATCCGGCCAGAACGCAAGCCGCCTCGTAGGAAATCGTGCGATACCCGCGGACGACCCTGACGGCCATCGCCCTCTGCGGCTTGCGCAGAATGGCGAGTGTTCCGGCCGTCAGGTCCATCGCCCACACAGGGGCCCCATACAGGGCCATGGACCGCACGATTCCCACGTATAACCGCCTACAGGCGGCGCTCGGGCCCCCCATGTTGGGAAGCAACGTTGACAGCGCGCCCGCTGCACCCATCAGCTTGGGCGCCAGCCGCCGGAAGTGGGGTCCGAATTCCCATCGGCTGTCGAGCACCAATCCCAGATACTTCATGGTGGACTCGACAGCTATCCGGGCACCACTTACCACGATATGTGATCCCGGCGCCGGCGCACGCCGGGGGCCATGGAATACCATGGCCTCCGACTTGTCAAGGGCCACCTCCAGGCCCAGGCGCCGGATGCGGGTCACCACCTGTGACACCGCAGCCGTGGCTATCAACGTCGCTTCCCTGTGCGAGCTCCCTCGGGCAGTGACAAGCGTGTCGTCCGCATAACACGTCAAGTCGGCGCCCGACGGAAGCTCGCCTCTCAGCACCCAGTCGTAGCCGATGTTCCACAGGAGCGGTCCCAAGACCGATCCCTGTGGAACACCGCACGACATTTGGTGCCGACTGGCACCGTCACGTCCCCGATAGATGACGCATCTATCCTCAAGATAAGCCCCTACTATGCGGCGGAGGTAGGGAGGCACCCGATGGTATTTCAGGGCCTCCCTAATACAGCTCCAGGGTAGGGTGTTGAAGGCGTTGGAAATGTCTAAAGACACCGCCAACACCACCCCACCCCGGGATACCGTATCCTCCGCCAGGGCTCTCACGCGCATGATTGCGTCTATGGTGGAGCGCCCCCGACGAAAACCGAACTGGTTGTCGTCCAGGTTCGGCCCGTCTCCGCACAAGTGGCCGACGAGGCGATCTGCGATTATACGCTCAAAAAGTTTGCCCGCCTCGTCGAGCAGCACTATGGGCCGATACGCGGACGGCGAGTCCGCGGGGCGCCCCTCCTTCCTGAGCAGGACCAGCTTCCCCTCCTTCCACACACTGGGAAACTGACCCTGGCCGAAGCATGCCGTGAAGAGCCCCCTCAGCTGGGGTTCTAGCTCCTTCAGAGCCAGGACGAGAGCTCGGCCAGGAACTCCGTCGGGTCCGGGCGCTTTATTCTTGGCCCGGAGCCGCGACACGGCCGCTCCCGTCTCTGCTTGCGTCACCTCGGGGACATCGGTGCCCTCCTCTTCTGGAGAGTCTGTGGCTGAGGGTGAGACCATCGCCGGGGGAACATGTCCCGCCCGCTCAGGGAAGAGGGTGGATACCACCGCCTCTAGCAGCTGGGGTTGCATACTTTGCACCAGTGGGGGCGCCCAGGGACGCAACTTGCCCCGTACCCAACGGTAGGGGCGCCCCCACGGGTCCCGATCTAGGGACCCCAGCAGCTCTTCCCTGGCCCGCGACTTAGAGTCGCCGATGGACAGCCACAGAGTCTCCTGGGCCGCGCGGTACACCCCATACCGCGCGGCTTCCTCGACGGCACAATACAACACACAACACAACACACACAACAACACACATAACAACAATACTACAACAACAACACAATACAACAACACAACAACACAACACACAACAACACACAACACACAACACAACACAACACAACAACACAACAACACTGGCGGGTACAATACTGGCGGCATTTGTTTGACCGCGTGCCCTGCCCCCTGTCCCTGCGTATGTATTGCCATGTGAGTTAGCTCCTTTTGCCAAATAATATTTATTTTATTACCAGCAGCCATGCTTTGTAGGCATTAGTAGATTCAGTTATCGATGCCTAACAATACCTTCACGGATCGGACAGGGTTTTCTTTACATATTGTATAATTATGTAAGTCACTGTATGATGTTGAACATCGTTGTATCCTACAAATAATCATACTAATTGTGAAGGGAGAAATAAATAAATAATAATATACCGCGAAAAAATGCGTGAATTTATGGACAAACGATTATAAATACTCTTTTACGACAAAAATACGAAACGGGTTTGGATGATATTTGGCACACAGATAATTTTTAGTCAAAAATCAGTAGTTAGACTGGTAAAGCGGACCCCAGACTCCAAAGCTGAAAAGGTTTGGATGCGACTGGGGTTAACGCTGAGATAATGATGAGATAATTTATAACTAGGATTAACACATGATACTTTTTATCTTCATCCACGGCATCGAAACTTATGCGTGTGTCACGGGGCGCAGCTAGTAGCATATAATCTACAAAAAGATTTTGTAAATATAATTTTAATGTCTTTGATAATCTACAACAGGGATGTTTCCTGGGTAAATAAAAATTGATTCTATTTAGTCCGTCATTCAGATTATAGAAAAATATTGCATACGTATATTTTCTTTTATCAAATCAATAAAAATTGACAAATATAAAAGGCATCAAAGATTAGGAGTGGTGGCTGGTGACGTCACTGGCCGCTAAAAAGTGTAGCGTGCTGTGACGTCACACGAGTTTTTAAAGCGCTATATCGTCTTCATTTTTTGTTTATATAAAAAAAGAAAAAATACGTGTCTAGTATTTTATGGAAATCTGACTGACGGACTAATTAGTTTTTTTAGTCAAGTACCCCATTGGACGGTTGCACATGGTAAAACTGGATGCAGGGGGGCACACTTAAAACTTCATCAATTTTTACAGTCAACAGCGACACCTGGCGTCTGGGGAGTGAACAACTTGGCAGCCATCTTGTCCCAAGGGTCAAATAAAGGTCAATGACAATGTCATATTTTTTAGTTTCAATTTTCATGAAAGAAGTAAGATGGCGGATAGACAATCAAACAATTTTATTTTATTAAGATTTGTGTGGAATTAATGTAACATGTGCACGTGTTATTGCCAAAATTGTGATGTCTCTTCATGACGACAGGATGCAGATAGATAAATTACCATGGTTATGTGTTGTTACAAAATAATATACATATAAGTAATCCATACAAAGTTTTAACCCCAAACTGTTAATTTGTGACACTTTCGGCTAATTTGTAATATTATTTCTGTGTACTTCAAAATTGGCGTAATGTTTTATTTAACGATTTTGTTTATATACTGTCAGCTGTGAAGTTTCCACTCATAAAATAAATGAATTACTGAATACTTTTTTTTAATTATCTAAAAACCTAGACCTATGATACACATAGCTACGTACGCATAGGTACGTAGCTATAATATACATAGCTACATATGCATAGGTACGTAGCTATAAATACATAGCTACATACGCATAGCTAGTATATCACTCACTAGTAGTTGTTCACTCCCCAAACGCAAGGGGGCAGCACTTTCCATACATGCAAATTTTTCCACAGAGTTGTCACTCTTTCTCTCTATACTTACTATACTCTTTGACTGGATGCAACTGGGTCTCTTACAAAGCTTCACGATCCATTCAGGTTTTCACAAAACTTTCACTACAGAATGAACTATTAAATATTTTAAAAGAAAGAAAGAAAATACATGTATTTAGCACAAATACACACAATACATCTAGCATAAATAATATAAATATACATCAGCAACAAAATAAAAAAAAAAAAACATAATCAAAATCAAATAGAAAGTAAAACTCGCGATGTAAAAAATACCAGCAAAGTGTGCCTCGCGGCTGAACCAAAAAGGTCAATCAGAGTTAACAAAAGGTAATCGAAGTAAGGTTTCTCGGTGGTAGGCCATAACATCAGCTGTCGGCAGAAGTTATCACCCATCAGACAAAGTCTTGCCGCCAAGCGATTTGTCGTGTTCCGGCAGGATGTCTGGTGAAGTCGTACGGAGGAGGGGTCTGAGCAGTCGTGTTGCGATGTATGCCGGATACGATGCGCCAAATGTTGTTGTGTCAGGAGGTTAGTCGTGGAGGGTCTGCATATCAATCTCCCTCCGGCGCAACATCGTTGATCGTGTTGTTGGGTTTAACATTCCATCACCTCGCTCAACTGCCGTCTTCCCTTATATTCACTCAGTTTTTTTGAGCAAATAGGCCCTTAATAAACTAGCGCGGTTTACCATCAACGGTTGCATCACTGCTTACCATCAGGAGGGATTGCGGTCAAGCACTAACTTATAATTAAAAAAAAAACAGAGTAGTGAGACTTTTGAGACGTGGACGTCATTATGTCTAGTAATGACTTTTCCACCTCTCTTTCCTCTGTTTCTACCAGCTAAAGTTGAACAGAGTCTACGTGGCGTGATACTTAACTACTTAGTTCGCCCTCGTTTGCCCGCAGCCCGCAGGCTCACATACCGCAATCTGACTTATCGCTTATCTACCTTTGTTTCAAACTCACAAACTAATTCAATTTCCATACCGTCCCATTTGAATAAATGAAAAACAAACTCGAAGCAGTCAGATTTAATTTATATTCCAAGTATAGGCATTGAATATTAAAACAGACGAATCTTATAAAGCCATGTATCGCGGATTCACTTACCTTTAGCGGTATTATTGGGTTATACCCACAAGCGTACCCTGCTTGTTGGTAAAAGCCAATAATATCGCACTAGGAATGTTGTCGACCTTACATCTTTATCAATAATTCACCTCATAAAATCCCTGTTACGCGAAAGTGGTCTCTCTGTCACTAAATAATTCAAGCATTGCGATAAGCTCCCTGGCGTTATGTAGATGTCCAAGGGTCATCCACTTTATAGTCTTACTGCGGCAAACGGCTTTTCTCTTCTTTTTATTATTTCCATTTTACTACAGGCTTTAACGCTGTCTAGGTATTTAAAGAACCATATAAGCTAAATACAGCGTGTACCTGTCCGTCGATATTTTCTTTGTGAATTTCTCATTAAGTAGTTTGACTAATAATCTACAAAAAGAGCAAGTTTCCTACTTGAACTTGCGATTTTGGGAGTCGCGGTAACTGCCCACAATGCAGACATAACAGTTTAACAATCGTAGTGAATATGTAGGGCACCGGATAGTGAAAGTGATATCTAAATAATTGTTCAACATTGCCTTTCACTGATTGTTGGTTATAATATAGGTTAAAATATTATTCAATATACAAATGAATTTTTCAGGTGACTAAATCTGAAACTATGAGGAATAGTGAAAAGAACTCCCACTCTCGCCGGGCAAAGGTTTAATTAGGTAGGTTACATAAGAAAAATAAAACAGTGTTTTGTAGAAAATGAGCACTTTACTATATCTAGTTTACCATATATTAATACTCTCCAGAATACGATCCTTATTAGCAATACTATCGAATGGTGTAATAAAGATCCTTAACTACTTTGAGTACTACCATTTACAATCAAATCCGCAGATTGAATCTCGAGTAGATTATCATCATCATCATATCAACCGAAAGTCGTCCACTGCTGGACATAGGCCTCCCGCAAAAATCTCCACGACGACAGGTCCTGCTCCCCCCGCACCCAGCGCGTTTCCGCGACCTTCACCTACGGCCTACCCACGCTGCGTCTTCCGGTATGTGGTCGCCACTCGAGAACCCGTTAGCCCCATCGTGCATCGAGTAGCTACTAAAACAAAACAAATGGATCTATACAATGTGACGAGCGTCTTCCGACAGACATCTAGGGTAGATGTCTGTCAGTAGACGCTACCTTCGTAGATATCATATAAGTGCTTAAAAAATATTATAACATTTGCTGCACCTTTGTTTCCTTTTTTACCATTGGTAAGCAATCCATTCTAGAAAGCTTCATCTTCAACTCTTGATCAATGGCCCTTGTGGAATCTCTTCCACACCACCACACCACAATTCTGCCAATAACACTTTCGAACTGTTAATATTAACCATCAAACGATGGAGGGTATTTAGCGAGAATTAATAGTAAAAATATATCTTCGTATTTAAATTAAATCTAAAATAATAAAAAGTTGTTTTTAAAAGTTGTTTCGTAATTACGAAAGTTGCTTTTCATAACAAAAAAACAATCTCGTTTGTACTCAATGTATGGTATAAAAATCATTCTAGAAAGCAATGAATAAAAACATTCATATCAAATGCCCGGCTAGATGAAAAACAAAATTAAAAAGTAGGAACCTAAAAACTCCTTTAGTATTTCAAATACTTTATTGAACAAGATATATAGACAATAATTTCTTTAGACCTTTGATGGCAGAGGTGCAGTAACTAGCCCGTCTAGTTATGACCGTAAAGTCCAGATAAGAGGGACAAAGCTACTTTCGCTCTGTCGTGTCGTTCTAACAGAGACTTGAGTCGGGTCTGTAGTTGCGTTGCAGCTGTCTAATTCTGCTAATAAATCATGTTTATTTTTGCAGGAGTGGAAAATTCTCATGGACGCCCAGGCTGTCTCACTGGTGAGTCAGAGTCTGGGCAATGCCGGACTTTTACCGGCTATAACCCACTCCTCCATGTGTCCTACTGACGTAGTCTGAGATCTTCTTATTTATTTGTTTCTTTTCATTTCTAGTTTCTTTTGAAATCACTGTCTTAGGTTTTTTGTTAATGTTTTATTTTGCCTTTTTGTATTATTATTTTTTTCGCATATTTGTTAATGCTTTCTCTTTATACATATAAATCTACATATTAAAAGCATATTTTTATATTTGATAAATGATGTTAAATATTTATTCTAAATCATTAGATATCATGTCCACGACTAGTAGTTATATTTCGGCAAAATATATAGAATACAGAACGATAATTCAAAAACTTTCAAGGTCTGGGATCCAATTCCTGTAATTTAAAACATTTTAAATCTAGTCTCAGTCTCATCTCGGCAACAAAGAAATTTCAAGACTTGTCAATATGCAGGGAAATTAGAAGTATTGTTTGACAGATTGAGACTGATATCAAGCTGCAAACGTCCTTAAAATTTGTAGAATTACCCTTTGATCCCAATGAATAAAAATACCTTCAGTTTAGCTACATTTTTTAACATTAATTTTACTGAGACGAGATTAGGGATATAGGGGATTAGGGTTGTAGGGATGATCGGCGGCGATTTCTCGGGTCCGGCCCTGGTCCAGGCCATGGCCCGGAGCGAGAGTGCATGGCAGGCCGTCACCTCCTTTTGCGAAGCAGTGATTCTGGCAAAGGAGGAGGCGGAGTGCGTGAGAGAGCGGGAATGTCAGCGCCCTCACCTTTACCCGGCGCAGGAGACGCCCTGGTCGGGTAATTTAAATCCGCCATCTCCGTTCCATTATCAGACGATCCGTCGTACGGCGACTTTACGTCGTTGATCACGGGTCATCACCACAACGATCCGAAGGAAGCGCTTCGCCTCTTCTTTTATACCGCGTACATCGACTGGAACAATTTACCAGCGGCGGTGTTACCGTCGGACTACAATTTACGTTACTTCAAGGCTAGTGTGAATAGGCTCTTAATAAACTAGCACGCTTTACCTCTGTTTATTCTAATCATGCTAAATCTTTGTCCATTCTAAGGTTATCGGGAAGAGATTGCAATAGCGATAAGGCCACCTATTGTATGGTTTGTGATGTTGAATGTATTTTACTTTATACAACGTGTAACATAAAGGGTATAAACATAACAAAGCCATGGCATCTTTACATGATATCAAACGATATTGGAAGGGTTTTTTAATCCTATCTCTTTATATCAGGAAGTTATGAGGAATAACACCGCCTGTGATAGGCTACTATCATACTAGTCGCATAGAGATATTGAAGACATTTATCGGATTTTGGCAAGTAACGTGATGGGTAACGAGTAGTTATTAACGTATGTAGTGTGCTGCCACGTTTGTTATGATTTGATTTTAAGAAACACACGAAACCGAAAATTTGTTACCAATTTTTTGAGTATTTTATTTTGAGTTGAAACCCTTCCGATATCGTTTGATATCATCTAAAGATGCCATGCCCTTGGTATGTATATACCCTTTTTGTTACACGTTGTATAATAAGTAGTATGTATAATAACAGTGACGCTCAATGGCTTGTATCTTGTTCACAAACTAAACTAAAATTAAGAGGGGACTCTAGTGCAGAGGAATTTGGAATATAGGTATTTAAAGAAACTATTGCCGTCACGCTGCTTCCAACCTCTCCCGGTAAAGTGCGAAAAGGACAGTTGCAGCTCAGGCTGATTTTACTAACAAAAACGTTGACCAAAAGATGTTTCGTATTCCGCTGGTTTCTTTTTCAAAACACGGCAGATCTCAATTATTTTTTATCAAAATTTAGAAGAAAAGTATACCTATGCTTCTATTATACTCTTTTTTGTCAAAACCTTATATGTTTGATATAATGGTAAATGGTCGTAAAAATGAGTTATGTTTCGCGATTTTGAAGTGTCGTATTTATTTCATTATTTAAGTTTCGGAAAAAGTCAAATGATATATAATGACCTATAATCACGGTGTAAAATTGTAGAAAAAAATAATTGCTCTATAAGCATTATCCACAAAGAAAACAGCGGAATACGTTTGTATAGAGAAAGCACCAGTAGAGTTCCCTCTTAAGTACAGTGCATCTTTTTATTACTATTGCAGTATGAAAAGAAAAGAAGAGAGGCAGAAGATACAATATAAGTTTAGGCCTATCTTGTTTGTTTATTTTCAACTAGGTGACCCGGTAAACCTGGTAAGTACCACATGTGACAAAATTTCAGCTGCACCACGCTAGGAATGACTCCTGTATCGGTTGTTCCTTTAAGTTTTTCCAAATTTGCTCTTTTCGTAAACCTACAATTACAGGTTTTTGCTAGACGCACGACATTTGATTTTTACATATTTAAATTTATAGTACCTGAAAAACTATGACCACCTGAAGTAACTATTAAATATTATATGTTCGAAATAACAAAAATTAAAATCACATGAGCCATGCATTAATTTGGACTTTTTTGTCAAATTCAATCCAACTAATTTAATTCCATGGGTATAGAACAATATTGCCTTCTTATTATAGTCTGTTTTTCTGAGATTTTCGTATAAATAAGTATGTATATGAAAATACATATGTTTGTTTAAAATTGACGTTATTTCAAGTTTTTTTTTTATTTATATAAACATAAACTAGTGCTTGACTACAATCCTGCCACAATCCTGCGTACCATCAGGTAAGCAGTGATGCAATCGTTGATTGTAAAGCGCGCTAGTTCTTTAAGAGCCTATTCACTCAAAAAAAACTGCGTAAAGGAAGATGGCAGTTGATCGAGGTGATGCAATGTTAAACCCAACAACACGTCCAACGATACGGCGCCAGACGGAAATTGATCTGGAAACCTCCACGACCAAACTCCAGACACAACAACATTTGACGCATCGTACCCGGCACACATCGCAACACAACTGCTCAGACCCGTTCTCCGTACGGCTTCACACAAAACAAATATCAACCATATTTTAATAGCATTTAAGTTGATTTCAGAGTGACTAGCATTATTGAAAAAACTATATATTAAAAATATTTGAAGTTGTAGCGTAAACTGAACTTTATTGTCTAGTAATCAAAGTTACCTATTTTCCATTTCACAAGTATTTGCTTAGTTTTTAGCGAATATGTGGCAAATGTAGATTAGGTGTACTTGGCCTTCTTCTTCTTCTTCAGCCTATAGAGGTTCACTACTGGACAAAGGCGTCCCCCAAGGCATTCCACGATGACCGGTCTTGTGCTGCCCACATACATCGGCTTCCCGTGACCTTCACCAGGTCATCGATGGACCTTGTTGGGGCCTCCCTACGCTGCGTCTTCCGATACGTGGCAGCCACTTTAGAACCTTTGGAACCAGCCCCCATTTAGCCCCATTAGCCATCGGAACGTTACTCGGAATCGTTCAATTTCTTAATATAAGGAAAATTGGGACTTTGGGCTTCCGAATTTTCTGCTTGCAGTTCTCTGTCGAGATTATTAGATATTCGGCGGAGTGTTGGCACATTCTTTAAGGATAACATAAATTACGACTGAATAATTTAATTGCCTTGGCATGTCAGTTGGACCTACCTAAAAATATCTATTATGATGGTTGATGTTCTGTTGATTCTTAATTTAAATATGCCACTGCAGCACTGTTATTTGCCAACAATAGATTTTGTATTGCTTCTATCTACTTGCGGTAGGAAAATTACGGTCCTATCCTCTCCTATGTTATCGATACTTTCCGATACCTGTACCTATACGTACAAAACATACTGCAAATATATGTATACGTATATGTATATCTATAACTGTAGTTTGAATCACCGACGTCAATGAGTACCAGCGCAAATAATAAAACTTGTTAAAGTTTGACGTCAAATACTTTCTATTATTGAGGTGTTTTAATGCCACTCGTGATTTAATCTACTCAACCAATAGCGGTGTCTGTAAGATTATAATAATGCAAGTCATCATGCTCATCGTGATCATTACAAGTATCGGTAAGAGGTGATGCTTATAGAAATAATTTTACCATTACATTACAAATAATGTTACCCGTATCCAAAGTAGGTCATTTAGCAACCATGTTCTCTCTACTCTCTGCTGACTGTAGGCCTTCTTATTTTTGTACCATGCTCTCCTAGTCTGTTTGAGTCTCCTCCAGGTCTTCCCTGAGATATTTTGTAGGTTGTCCATACCCTTGGCAAGGCAGCATATTATTATACATACATTCTTTCTATTATAGTACACAAAAACTACCCATGCATCTATATCATATATTGTGACATAAAGCTCCCGATTTATTCTCAAAAAAAAACCTCACCGCGGAAACAGCAGTACGATTCCGTAACCATGTCACCGTGGAAACAGCAGTACGATTCCGTAACCATCTCACCGTGGAAACAGTAGTACGATTCCGTAACCATCTCACCGTGGAAACAGCAATACGATTCCGTAACCATCTCACCGCGGAAACAGCAGTACGATTCCGTAACCATCTCACCGTGGAAACAGCAGTACGATTCCGTAACCATCTCACCGTGGAAACAGCAGTACGATTCCGTAACCATTTCACCGTTGAAACAGCAGTACGAATCCGTAACCATCTCACCGTGGAAACAGCAGTACGATTCCGTAACCATCTCACCGTGGAAACAACAGTACGTTTCCGTACCTATCTCACCGTGGAAACAGCAGTACGATTCCGTAACCATTTCACCGTGGAAACAGCAGTATGATTCCGTAACCATCTCACCGTGGAAACAGCAATACGATTCCGTAACCATCTCACCGCGGAAACAGCAGTACGATTCCGTAACCATCTCACCGTGGAAACAGTAGTACGATTCCGTAACCATCTCACCGTGGAAACAGCAATACGATTCCGTAACCATCTCACCGCGGAAACAGCAGTACGATTCCGTAACCATCTCACCGTGGAAACAGCAGTACGATTCCGTAACCATCTCACCGTGGAAACAGCAGTACGATTCCGTAACCATTTCACCGTTGAAACAGCAGTACGAATCCGTAACCATCTCACCGTGGAAACAGCAGTACGATTCCGTAACCATCTCACCGTGGAAACAACAGTACGATTCCGTACCTATCTCACCGTGGAAACAGCAGTACGATTCCGTAACCTTTTCACCGTGGAAACAGCAGTATGATTCCGTAACCATCTCACCGTGGAAACAGCAGTACGATTCCGTAACCATCTCACCGTGGAAACAGCAGTACGATTCCGTAACCATCTCACCGTGTAAACGTGTGTGAAGTGAGCGTGGAGTGAGTTGGAATGATTACTAATGCCATGGATACAACTTACTCCAAACTTACTTTTGAGATATTTACAAAATTGTTCCGATTTTAATGGTAAAGTGAGCTCAGTCCTGGGACAGAAAGTCCAACTAGGTAGGTCCAACTTCGAGAAAGAGGTGTCTCGGCGAATCCAGCTCGGTTGGGCAGCGTTCGGGAAGCTACGCTACATCTTCTCGTCGTCCAAGATACCACAGTGTCTCAAGACTAAAGTCTTTGACCAGTGTGTGTTGCCAGTGATGACTTACGGAACTGAAACGTGGTCGCTCACAATGGGTCTCATACGAAGGCTCAGAGTCACACAAAGGGCAATGGAAAGAGCTATGCTAGGAGTTTCTCTGCCTGATCGAATCAGAAATGAGGAGATCCGCAGAAGAACCAAAGTCACCGACATAGCTCTGCGAGTCGCTAAACTTAAGTGGCAGTGGGCAGGGCACATTGCTCGTAGAACCGATGGCCGATGGGGCAGCAAGGTTCTGGAGTGGCGGCCACGTACTGGAAGACGCAGCGTAGGGAGACCCCCAACAAGGTGGACCGATGACCTGGTGAAGGTCGCGGGAAGCCGATGGATGCGGGCAGCACAAGACCGGTCATCGTGGAAAGCCTTGGGGGAGGCCTTTGTCCAGCAGTGGACATCTATAGGCTGAGGAAGAAGAAGAAGAGCTCAGTCAATAGTGTCAATTATTCAAAATCAATAATCTAAGTTATTTATTCAAATTAGGCTGAAAATCAGTACTTTTTGAATGTCAATACTACATTAGACAGTCCTAAAATGCCCGCCCTTCACCACTTCCTAGTGCTTTAGTAACAGCAGATACATTCCGTAATTCTTATTCTTCTTCAGCCTATAGAGGTCCACCGCTGTACAAAGACCTCCACCAAGGCTTTCATTGCTTTGAGGGGAGGGTGGCGGGGTTGGTTGCCATCGCAATCCAATCCAAAGCAATCCCCACGCTTGGCAGGCGGGTTGGGTTCCGTAATTATCTTACTGTAAACACTTAGGTGAAATGAACAATGAACAATGTTAACCAATAAATAGTAAAAGCCGATCCAGCTTGTAAATCTGAGTGGTCATCCATTCGCTTCAAGCTTACTTTATCTGAGCGTTTACGGTGGTAAACGCTCAGATAAAGTAAGCTTGAAGCGAATGGATGACCACTCAGTTTACTTTCATGGTACAATTTTTACAGAATAGCACTCAATTGAAATGAAGTCGTGGTGGCCTAGTCGTTAAAACACCAGCCTCTCGAGTATGAGAGCGCGGGTTCGATTCCAGGTCAGGCAAGTACCAATGTTACTTTTCTAAAGTTATATATATGTACTTTCTAAGTACCTATATCTTGGACACCAATGACTGGAGGTGAAGGAAAACATCTTGAGGAAACCTGGACTTTAAGTCTGAAATCGCCAACCCGCATTGAGCAAGCGTGGAGATTACGCTCAATCCTACTCTGTATGAGAGGAGACCTGTGCCCAGCAGTGGGACGATAAAAAGGTTCATGATGATGATGAGCACTCAATTTACGTAATGTTACCTGATTGCACTATAGATAGCTCACTTAGAGAATTTTGGGTTCATTCTGAGTTCATTTCTCAAAACTAGAGAGAAGAATTAAATTTAGAATGAGCATAAAATTCTCGACCCGAGCAATTCTCTAAAAATCTCATCGTGGGAAGTTCTCACGGTCAGATTGCTAGAGAATGAATCGGTTTTCAAAGCACAGGCGAAGAGTAGCCAGTAGACTGGAACAATTTGCTAGCGGCGGCGCGGTGTTTCCGTCTGACTATAATTTAAGTGTATTCAAGGCTAGTGTGAATAGAATTTAATAAACTAATCGCGCTTTACCATTACCAATTGCATCACTGCTTACCACCAGGCGAGATTGCGGGTTTATAATTTTATAATTATAAAAATAAGAAAAGATACCACTGTGATATTTTCACAAAATAAACCAACTGTATGTAAACGTAGAAATAAATAAACTACGGAATTAATCCACAAACACAAAAAATTTTCTCCGGTAGGAGAAACCAAACATATAAATAATACTAAGTGAAAAATCTAGTCGCTGTCTTTCACCGTCATCGTACTTAAATATCGATAGAAATAAATATAGAAGAGACAGACGATTTGTAACTGCACGTATAGATTGATCGGACATAAAAGTGAAAGCCACCCAAAGCGAAACAAGTTCCGTTTTGGAGTACAGACGACAGCACATTAGGCTACTACAATCTGTGAAATTTCTTTTTTAGATTTTCAATTTTATATCTAAAGCATTAAGGCTAAAGATTGGTTGGGGTTATCCGACAGTTTCGGGTAGCTTGACCTGCTGTCGTACGTAACAACGCTGTTCACGTTATGTCTGTGTTGCACAATGGACATGCGGAACCTATATAAAAAGTGGAATCTGTCTGGTTGGCTCGAAGGCTTATATTATTGAGGCTTCTACATGCAAACCTAGTAAAGTTTGATTTGATTTGATAAGCAGATGACAACTTAGAAGATGAACTAAGAGTTGTTCTTCTTCTTTTTCCAAGGTGAGATTCAACCTCAACTCTTGATCAATGGCGTCTGTGGAATAGATACCACAATCTTGCCAATAACAGGTGTAACAAATTATAGAAATTCGTTGAAGAATTTATTTTACACTAATGACGGATATCGCAATGGTCAGTTGAAAAAGACGGCCGCGTGCACCAAGAGGAAGGTTTGAGGCAAAGTCATGATGTGCTGCGAGTTGTTACTTATTAAAAAAAATGTCAAACACATGATTGACATGTCAACGCACCGCCAAAACCATAGATATAGAGTGGGAATAAAATGCTAAATCTATGGCCGAAACTACAGAAACTACCTAAGGAACGTGCAATTTGGCAGCTTCTTTTTTATTATGGAAAACCCTAAGACGGGTGTGCGATTCTTGAGAAGGTGAAAAATGGGGATGTTTTTTGTATCAAAAATCATATTCCTTGAGTTAATTAACTTTAATCTTTTATCGAATACTTAGCAAAATAAATAATAAAGCTATTTTTTTTTTCTTTTTAATTACCGCATAAAGTATGGCTTGCTTAACTTATGTATAATTGGTATGACTAAGATATGTACACATAAGTTACATAATAGAAATATCACAAACTACATACGGGCTAAGGGAATGATCCATAAACATGAAAATGATCCGATTACTTTTAATTAACAAATTATTTTTTTGTAGGGGAAAATACAAATTCTGCGCAGACAAAGTCGCGAGCGAAGTGCTAGTTCTTGAAATAATGACAATGTCAACCAAACCCTCACTTTTGACAAATCCAGCTAATGACTCGTAAAGGTCCGGAGTATTTCACTTCTAAAAGCTTTAGGTACGGACACAAAAGTAAAGTAATAATTAAAAGCTTTGTCAAAAACATAATATTGCTAAAGGCTCAGTACACAGGCGTAAAGCAATGGTGCAACGTCATATTTTTTTTATTTTACCTATTTGTTGCTATTTATGGTTTAGACATACAATATGTAAAGAAAACCCTGTCCGACCCATAAGGATAATAAAGGTTAGGTAAACACATGACCAAATATGATATAAAATTTTACATATTTAATCATCATAGTAAGTAACAATACTACCTAATGAATTTTGAAATTATCCTTTTCCAATTTCCCGGAAATTTGGTGATTTTTAAAAAGTGACAACACCGGTTATTATAAGCGAATAGCGACGCGACCACGTCACAGGTGCCGCGTGCCCTGCCCCCCGCCGCCCGCGGAAGGGGTTGCTTAGCGCACATGTATTAAGTTTCCTCTTTTTGCGAAATAATATTTATTTTTTTAATTTTTTAAAAACTTTAGCCTGTCTTTGTGGGCATTAGTAGAATCAGTTATCGATACCTAGCAATACCTTCACGGATCGGACAGGGTTTGCTTTACATATTGTATACGCAAACAGGTAAAAAAACAAAACAGAAAAAGGTACAGAGGTGATGCTTAAATAAGAAATCTCTTCCAGCATACCTACATAACATAATCAGCCTATATTGTTCCCACCCCTTGGTTTTTTGTTCTATTCCAGCACACCTGCAATAGAACAGGTAGTTGTTCCGGGTCTGGTTGTTTGTGTATGAGAATTTAAATGTTCTGTATGAGAGGAGACCTGTGCCCAGCAGTGGGACGATAAAAAGGTTGATGAGGACCATAGGACGATGAGGAAACGCACCCACGATACAGGAGTAATTCCTAGTGTGAAAAAAAAAACATAAACAGGGACAGTCATTCTGGTAGAACAATTTCCATACCCCCTTATTAACTATATTATGTAATATGGCAATAGGGGGTGAATTGAATTATAAACCTAACCATTATAGAAATGCAGTTATTTATATAAAAATTAAAGTTTAGTTCGGTACTAAGTTCATCATCATCATCAGCCTCTTCTCGTCCTCCATGGCACGCCAACAAGCTCGTTCCTGAGCAGTTCTCCGCCAGCCTCCTCACCTTTTTGACGTCGTCGCTCCATCTCGCCCAAGGGCGTTCTACACTTCGTTTGCTGTAAGTACTAAGTTGTCACTTTTGTATTAAGAACTATGACTTATCCTCAATAAAGTTCGAAATACAAATACTGACTCAAAGGTAAGTTTGAAAGTAAAGTTAGATTTAGTTTTTTAATAAGAGGAATAGAAACAGTTCTACTAGAGTCGCATCAAGTTGTCACGTTGCGACTGTCTGCGCGAGTCTTAATATGAGCTTTTAATGACGTGTTTCTTTCTTTGTTATTTTTAGCATAATTTATGACTGGAATTTATTATCATGCTAACTTTCAGTATGTATTCGACGTAAAAAGTTAAGATTTATTATCATACTGATTTATGCAGTATCAGAAATTATGTATAAGTAAATATGAAGTCAAATTACCAAATTTAATCAACATTTACCGATGACGTTATCAAACTTAAATTAAAAACGTCCTAATACAGAAGAGCCGTGTGGTGCCGGGCTTTAATAGTACTAACCCATGTCCTCCCGTGGGTGTCGTAAGAGGCGACTAAGGGAACCCTCACCAGGGAAGCGGGCAGCAGCGCTTCTCCTATGCAATATCAAATTACTGCGATCCCCAACCAGCCAGTCAAGCGTGAGGCTTATGGCAAACCCCCCCAATGATGCACACGATACAGCCCAGGCCCCTAGTCCCCGGCAGCTCCGCTATTCCAGTCTACGGTAGCGGACTCGGTTACGGCGGAGCAAGGGGTGCTAAGAATCTCCGGCAGAGATCCTGCTACCATCACCAACGACGACCTTTGGCCCTGGCAACATATAACACGCGCACACTACGGACCGAAGAGAAGATTGTCGAACTGGAGGAAGAACTGAGCCCCCCCTCCACCCCCCTGCAATGAAAGCTGAAGAAGAAGTAGAATATAGATGAACAATAAATTATTTGACTCTGCAGGTGATGACGGTCAAGCCTATAACAGTAGTGACTAGTTACCTTTCTGATACATAAAACGCTCTAGTTTATTAAGAGCCTATTCGACTTTTTTTTTCTTTTTGTTTAGCTCCCAAGGGCCATAGCTTGATGTTGTTAAATACAAAAAGTGTTTCCCAAATCTGACTAGTAATTCCTGAGATTTTTGTGTTCGAAAAAACAAACTTTTTAATTGCATGATTTAATTCCCCCATCTCCGATCCACCATCGGACGGCCCGTCGTACGGCGAGTTTCCATCCTTACGTTGTTAACACCACTACGATCCGGACGAAGCGTTTCGCCTCCTCCTTTATACCGCTTACATCGAGGGACTGGAACAATTTGCCAGCGGCGGTGTTTCCGTCGGACTACAATTTGAGTGTCTTCAAGGCTAGAGTGCTAGGCTCTTAATAAACTAGTGCGCTTTACCATCAACGATTGCGTCACTGCTGACCATCAGGCGGGATTGCGGTCAAGCGCTAGTTTAAAATTTATAAAAAAAAAAGATCTATAAAGTGTGCGTGCTGAAAGATACAACAAGATAATGTTATATTTACAAACCGGTTATTCAACTGGTTTCCGTTGGTATTGGGAGCACTGCATAAAAAATGAGCCTAATAGGAAAATTATACGGCTCGTTATCTCGAGGCATGTAATGGCGCTAACTAAACCAAATTTAAGTTCAATGCCTCTTTTTCTTTTCATTTCCTTATGAAAAGGACAGAAGATAAAAAAAACATTCTATCAGTCTATAAATATAAATCTATGGAATATCTTACTTTACATAGTCCATAGACAATTTAGACGTCAGATTATAAATAAACATGACGGCCATAAATACGTCAATTTACGTCAGCCGCTGACTAATTTGATAAGACTAAATTTATATATATCTTCTGTCCTTTTCTTAATGAAATAGATGCACTCAACTTAATTATAATTTATTTGCGTACAAGGGAATCGCGGCCATTGTTAAAATTCGTCACGATTATATTAAACTGACATATTAGCATTCATTTACATATTAATAGCGACGATTGATTTGTTTCAATTTGTTACAAGCATGATGTTTTAATTCAACGAGCGGCCTGTGCTCGATCTCAGAGCGGGCCATTTTATAAATTAACTTTTTTAGAAAAATTAATGATATTCATATATGTATGTAAACTACAAGAGGCAATCTTCGATAAATTGCTGAGCTTTTTGATAAGGGGAGAAGAAGGGATATCTATACAATAGAAATAATATACATATATGAATATGATAATTATAAAAATCCACTTCTTCTTCTTCAGCCTATAGAAGTCCATTGCTGGACAAAGGCCTCCCCCAAGGCTTTCCACGCTGACCGGTCTTGTGCTGCCCGCATCCATCGGCTTCCCGCAACCTTCACCAGGTCATCGGTCCACCTTGTTAGGGGCCTCCCTACACTGCGTCTTCCAGTTCGTGGCCGCCACTCCAGAACCTTACTGCCCCATCGGCCATCAGTTCTACGAGCAATGTGCCCTGCCCACTGCCACTTAAGTTTAGCGACTCGCAGAACTATATCGGAAAAAAAAATCCACTATCCTATTGTTTTTCAATCTTATAGGTACTAGTAATTTGGGGCTTGTGATACAGGAATTAGTAGTAGCACATTAAGCTGACCTCCCATTATATAAGTTTTTCGTACAATCATATGTCGACTTATACTAGTTATGAATAGCTTAATGTGAAGCCGTGCGTACAAGAGCTGACTCTTGTAGCCCTGAGGCTATACTGATATAAACATCAGTATAGCTCCGTCTTGAAGTAAAAAGTTAACAGTTTATTAATTTTGTTACCGACTAGCTTTTCTCGCGAGTTTGCTTACGTAGTCTTCCCTCCTCGTTCATTTTCATCTATTTTTTAATGAAACTAGACTAAATAATTTAAAAATAATGACAACAAATATGTACATGAACACTATATTTTTTTACGTCTACTGGCATAACACAGCGCGTATGATCTGTAAATATTTACCTGTGTTAACCAATAAAATGATTTGATTTGATTTATAAATAAAATATCAGTGGAGTCCACTGATATTTTGAGCGACATAATTTTTGTAATGGAAACAGATGAGAGGACCTCTATTCCTCAACAGCAAGAGTAGCAAAATCCCTAATTAATGCTTACGTAAATATTTCAACACATGCATTTTCCAATGTGTCAGAACACATTGGAAAATGCATGTGTTGAAATATTAAAGAAAGAAACCAGAGTTTCTTTATTGTTTTATGAGCTGGTTGTCTTTTGTATGAAATCCCAAAAAGTAAAAAATATCTCAATGTCATCAAAATTAAGCAATTCAAAAACCTAGTAGTGCTTTCTTAACATGATCTAACTTTTCTTTTTTACAGCACCCTAATTGCCACTACTTTAACTGATAGTCAGCTCGTCGATCATGTGCCCGAAGGTGGCTTCCAATCTTCGCTGAGAATGCTCGTGCGCACTGTGGGCACGTAAGCATTCCGTTCACGTAATGGTATTGAATGAGTGCGGGTTGGCGGGCTTTCAGCTCATCGCGTTTACTCACTTATTCGCCTCTGCACCAGCCCACGCGATTCCGGGCGTTTTGCTGCCAAACATTCTCATTGAGAGGGCTTAAAGAGGGCACAATATTGCATCTTTTCATGTGACGCTTCTGAACGTTCTTGTACCTGAGAAGTTGTCCGCCATGCTTAAGTCTGCCTTCCTCAAATTCGGAGTAGAAGATGCGCTTCGCCACTCTTCCCTCCGCCATGCGCGATACGTGACCGAACCCCGAAGCTGTTGACGGATGAGATAAGCTTCAATGCCACCAACATTGACTCGTCGCAAAAATTCAGTATTTTGTACCCGATCAGACCATTTGATTTTAAGAATCTTAAGCAAGCACATAATAACAGAAACTTTGACGGCCATGCCTTAAATCGTGCGAGCAGAAGACCTTGGAGAGCTTGTCGAATGCTGCAGTTGCAGCACCAACTCTGCTGTTTATCTCGTCATCAAGGTCACACATAGATGTAATAGTGCTCCCCAAGTAGCAGAACTTATTCACCTGCTTCTGCACGTCTTCACCAAGTCTTATGGCAAGTGTCTCATGACCATGTGAGTCCAAAGACATCACCTCAGTCTTTTTGACACTGATCGTCAAGCCGAACTTGCGACATTTTGGAGCTTATTAATAACTTATTTCATTGCTCCATACTTTCGAAAAATCTTTCGGCTCAATAGCGCATATAACGCAATGAATGTTCTTGAAGTATCAAAATAGAACTTATTGATTATTTATCAATAACTCGATGTGTTAAGCAATTTGCCAGCAGGCTCCTTTATTGCTAATTGCTACACACTCAAACATGATAGCAATTCCACAAATCACTATAAACTAATAGTAAATTGCATCGTGACGTGTTAATTGACCACGGTGTGGAATCTAATCAGCCGCGTTAAATACGGTGCGATAATAACTAATGGACAATTAGTGAACTACAGTACGACAATCTACCGTTATATGTATTATTATGATTGACAGAATTTGAGAATGATTTGACGATGAACTGATTAGATTTTATTGATAATTAGCAGCCGCCAGCGACTTTGTTCGGGTGGAGTTAGTTATACTCCGCTCCTATTAGTCGCAGCGTGATGTTATATAGCTTAAAGCCTTCCTGGATTAATGCGCTAACCAATGCAAAAAGAATTTTTCAAATCGGACCAGTAGTCTGAGATTAGCGCGCACAAACAAACAAACAAACTCTTCAGCTTTATACAATATGTAAAGAAAACCCTGTCCGATCCGTGAAGGTATTGTTAGGTATCGTTAACTGATTCTAATAATGCCTACAAAGCCGGGCTAAACTTAAAAAAATAATCCCCCAAAAAAAAAAATATTTTTTCGAAAAAGCGAGGTAACTTAATGCATGTGCGGTAGACAACCCGATAGCCCCGCCCCCCTTCACCCGCGCATGTATGCGCGGGTGAAAGGGGGCGGGGCATGCGGCACGTGGTCGCATCGCTATTCGCTCCGTCACAAATGGTGTTGTCAGTTTTTTAAAAATGACCAAATTTCGGGGAAATTGGAATTAATACCCGGGAAAAAAAGATTATTTCAAAATTCATTATTATTGTTACTATGTGTCATATTACGACATGAAAAGACTTTAGAGGGAGACAGTATTTATTAAGTATACAGAAAAGACAAGATGGAAGTATAAAAATGAATAAGGTAGATGAATGATTGATGGGTGATGGTGAAGGGCGGCCCCTGGTGGACCGGCGACAGCAACGGACGAGCGGCCCTGGTGGACCGGCGACAGCAACGGACGAGCGGCCCTGGTGGACCGGCGACAGCAACGGACGAGCGGCCCTGGTGGACCGGCGACAGCAACGGACGAGCGGCCCTGGTGGACCGGCGGCAGCTGCAGAGGAGCGGCCCTGGTGGACCGGCGGCAGCTGCAGAGGAGCGGCCCTGGTGGACCGGCGGCAGCTGCAGAGGAGCGGCCCTGGTGGACCGGCGGCAGCTGCAGAGGAGCGGCCCTGGTGGACCGGCGGCAGCTACGGAGGAGCGGCCCTGGTGGACCGGCGTCAGCTACAGAAGAACGGCCCTGGTGGACCGGCGGCAGCTACACGAAGAACGGCCCTGGTGGACCGGCGGCAGCTACAGAGGAGCGGCCCTGGTAGACCGGCGGCAGCTACAGAGGAGCGGCCCTGGTGGACCGGCGGCAGCACGATAGGAGGGTCCCCTCTCCGCGAGGGAGAGGGTAACCCTAGGAGGGCTCTGCAGAGATAAAACACTCTATAAATATACTAGTAAACACATGTAAGCACCAGGCCGCGACTCAAGCTGAACTCAAAAACTGTCAACGTTCTGCGAGGGCTTCCTAAGAAACCTCGCAGAACAGCATTCCACAAAATTTTGAATATTTAAAAGTAATATAAAATACCGTAAAGGAGTTCGGCATAACAAATCCGATAGAAAGATAGCGGGCAGTTAAGAATTTAGAAGAAAAAGGGTTGTCATAGAGACAATCAACAGCGTTGTCAAAAACTGTCATAACAATGAAAATGTTATTGTAAATATGTAAATATTTAAATTATAGCGTTATGTTGTGTAGGAAAAATGAATACGGTACAGCACAGGTACAATTTCTTACGCCTAGTTATCGCCAAGTCGCCGAAACTTAGGCTTGAAGTTGAGGACCGTGTCTGTAAGCAGAATAATGAGTCTTGGTGTAGTAAAATATTATCAGAACAGCGCCTCATAATACTGGAATGCGTATTATGACCTGCAGAAATGAATGATATATGAGTATGAAGAAGTAAGTATATGTAGGTTAATTAAATAACACTACATTAATGTCGTGTAACGACAAGAAAAGACTTTAGAGGGAGACAGTATTTATTAAGTATACAGAAATTTAAAGACAAGATGGAAGTGTAAAAATGAATAACGTAGATGAATGATTGATGAGTGATGGTGAAGGGCGGCCCCTGGTGGACCGGCGGCAGTTACGGAGGAGCGGCCCTGGCGGACCGGCGACAGCAACAGACGAGCGGCCCTGGCGGACCGGCGACAGCAACAGACGAGCGGCCCTGGTGGACCGGCGGCAGCAACGGACGAGCGGCCCTGGTGGACCGGCGGCAGCAACGGACGAGCGGCCCTGGTGGACCGGCGACAGCAACGGACGAGCGGCCCTGGTGGACCGGCGACAGCAACGGACGAGCGGCCCTGGTGGACCGGCGACAGCAACGGACGAGCGGCCCTGGTGGACCGGCGACAGCAACGGACGAGCGGCCCTGGTGGACCGGCGGCAGCTGCAGAGGAGCGGCCCTGGTGGACCGGCGGCAGCTGCAGAGGAGCGGCCCTGGTGGACCGGCGGCAGCTGCAGAGGAGCGGCCCTGGTGGACCGGCGGCAGCTGCAGAGGAGCGGCCCTGGTGGACCGGCGGCAGCTACGGAGGAGCGGCCCTGGTGGACCGGCGTCAGCTACAGAAGAACGGCCCTGGTGGACCGGCGGCAGCTACACGAAGACCGGCCCTGGTGGACCGGCGGCAGCTACAGAGGAGCGGCCCTGGTAGACCGGCGGCAGCTACAGAGGAGCGGCCCTGGTGGACCGGCGGCAGCACGATAGGAGGGTCCCCTCTCCGCGAGGGAGAGGGTAACCCTAGGAGGGCTCTGCAGAGATAAAACACTCTATAAATATACTAGTAAACACATGTAAGCACCAGGCCGCGACTCAAGCTGAACCCGCCACGTTCCGCGAGGGCTTCCTAAGAAACCTCGCAGAACAGCATTCCACAAAATTTTGAATATTTGAATATTTAAAAGTAATATAAAATACCATAAAGGAGTTCGGCTTAACAAATCCGATAGAAAGATAGCGGGCAGTTAAGAATTTAGAAGAAAAAGGGTTGTCATAGAGACATAATCAACAGCGTTGTCAAAAACTGTCATAACAATGAAAATATTATTGTAAATATGTAAATATAAGTTTAATATTAAATTGTAGCGTTGTGTTGTGTAGGAAAAATGAATACGGTACAGCACAGGTACAACTTCTTACGCCTAGTTATTGCCAAGTCGCCGAAACAGGCTTGAAGTTGAGGACCGTGTCTGTAAGCAGAATAATGAGTCTTGGTGTAGTAAAATATTATCAGAACAGCGCCTCATAATACTGGAATGCGTATTATGACCTGCAGAAATGAATGATATATGAGTATGAAGAAGTAAGTATATGTAGGTTAATAAAATAACACTACATATGATGATTATGTAAAATTTTATATTATATTTGGTCAAGTGTTTACCTAACCTATATTATCCTTATGGGTCAGACAGGGTTTTCTTTACATATTGTATATTAGTATAGATAGGCATAAATAATGTAGATAAGTAATAATTTATTATTGATTTATGGATTTTAGGTGTTGGGAACTCTATGCGTCGTTCGTTCACAACCCTAGTAAAGGATGCTAGTGAAGGAGCTGTATAGCTCCTGGACTCAAGTGTAACTGGGCTAGTCATGATGGCTGGGTACCTTGCTTCATCTTCAGTTTCAGCAATCTCGTGATCCCGACGACGCCACCATGTCTGTGACTTGTCGGAGAAATAATGTGCAAAATCAGTAGATAGGAAAATGACAAGCCTAAAAAGAAATTTCGGCATAGTTTCAATTACGCTATTTTTACCCGACTACGGCAAAGCAAAAGGAGGGTTATGATTTTGACAGGCTATGTATGTATGTATGTATGTATGTATGTATGTATATATGTATGTTCATCTGTTCCCTCGTAACTTCTAAACTACTTATCAGAATTCGACAAATGACATATCATTAGAAGCGTCTTAATTGTCCGCTGGTTATAGGCTATATGGGGTTTCACAAAATCTACTGTGGCGCCCTCTAGCGGACAAAACATACAGAGTAAAAAAATTAAGTTAGGATAAATATGCCGTGTTTGGTATCATTTGAAAGCGCTTTACTTGTACATTTTGAATATATATATGTGTGCTTGTGACTTTACCTGTATTCATGGGCTGGTTGCATATAATTCACATCTTTTCGTTCATAGCTTCTTTACTACTTATCAGAATAAGACCACTGCAGTACCATTAGAAGGGCCTTGATATTATGTTAGTTATGAGCTATAAAGCTTGTCACCAAATTTAGTATTGCGCCCTCTAGCGGACAAAAAGTTCTATGTTATTATAAAATTAAAATAAATATACCGTGTTTGGTATCACGTGAAAGAGCTTCACGAGTGCTTTATGCTTGTACATAATTACAAGAATGCTTTAATGATGTTAAATATGAGCGATAAGAGTAAAGCCCGGATCACGGGAACTGTGAATCGCTTTATGCAATGTAGAGCAGTGTGAAAATTAATAGAATATGTAATGCACTAATGAAAACGACATAAGCTGGGAGTAACTCCACGCGGTGAAGGCGAAAACAGTTCGATAACTGGCTAAAACTCCCACAAAAATGTCCTCTGCACTATATGCCTTCGGCCTTATGTTGTTAAATGTGCGTGTAGATGTACCTAGTTTTTAGTTCATCAATTTAACTTTTGGTAATATTATGCGCCACAAATACACTTTAACACCAAAATAGTACAAATAATAAAAATTAAAAAAACTAAAACCCAACTACGATAAAAAACGACGCTGAAAAAGTATAAAACAAGATTTTCAGAATACTGAACTGAACAAAGTTGCTATTTTAGTTGCAAGTAAATGGACACAGTAGTAATGTCATACAATACTATTCTGAAGTATGCAATATTCACTATGTAGAGATAAATTTTCATGTTTGGAAAGGCGTAGTCACACGTTGTCAAGGTGCTACGGTAGGTAGGTATATGTAACGTGTGACTACGCCTTTCCAAACATGAAAATTTATCTCTACATAGTGAATATTGCATACTTCAGAATAGTATTGTATGGCATTACTACTGTGTCCATTTACTTGCAACTAAAATAGCAACTTTGTTCAGTTCAGTATTCTG